>OY728161.1:1762441555-1763066555 GCA_963277665.1 Viscum album
CATTACATAAAAACTTTAAACTTGAAATACAACATCCTTATTGAAAACTTCCTTTACATGACCACTACATTCCTTCGTACTTAGCATTGCATGGGATAACCTGAGGACATGCATAAGAAAAGGGTGAGCTATAAATCCCAGTAAGGGAGTAAACAATGAATAACATGAGGAGTACAATACATGTTAGGAAATAGGCATATCAATAGAGCATAAGAGAGACATGAACATAAAGGCATGATAAAGCATGATAATCATAACATGGAAATGTGGCAACAACACTTAACATTGAATTAGCATGAGCCAAGGCTCATTGCACATGGAGCATGAGTAAACCCTCATTGCACTTGAAGCACGAGTAAACCCTCGTTGCACTTGAATTAGCATGAGTCAACACTCATTGCACATGACGTATCATGATACTATACTTTACCCAATGCATTGGAGCGCTATCAGGGCGCACCCTTCTTAAACATTTCATTTCATGCATAAGTGTGCCACATGGATCATAAAACATGGATTCATAAAACATAATCATTTATTCCACGATAAAGGAATGTGGAATTCATACATGAAACTTTACAATCAATACGTAAATGTGCATAAAGGAGAATACCCTTGATGGAGAAATGGGCATGGTATTCACTACACAATGATATTGGCTTAGAAAATCGGCAGCGTAACGGCGTGACATAAGAATTCATAAAAAAGGCTGATGAGAGAGAAAGGGGTTCCTCATCATATTTACATGTAATGGACAGTAAGAAGGTCATATAGATACATGTCCCAACAATTGAAAAGGAATTTAGATTCATGATACAAAAGTATTGCTTGAATATAAAAGAGGAGAAAAAGGTTCCTTTCGGAATTTCGGCATAGTAACGGGTGTACATGGGAGGCATTTAATGAGAGAGAAAGGGGTCTCCCATCATTCAAACAATAAGAGGGCAGTATGGGAGAGATGCGAAACCATACCCCAACATTCATAAATGAAATTAAAAGGGCAATACAACTTAAAGAAAATTGACAAAAATGAGAAAGGAAGAAAAAACCCTTACTTGGAAGTGTGCTTCCAAAGGCTAGAGAGAGGCTTGTGAGAGGCTTCTTGGGAGCTTGGGGCACCTTTAGAGGATTCTAGAGAGAGTAGGGCAGAGGTTGGACGAACTTCAAGGGCTTTGAGTGAGGAGGAAGTGGGAGCTTGGGTGGGTTTATATAGGAAAGGTGAGAGAATTCTTTATTATTTAGGTTTGGGACCCCTTATATTAAAATAATCCAAACCACAAACCATCCCATGGTATTTGCCCATGGTTTCTGGAAAAGGAGAGAGGAAAACAATATTTTACAAGGCCAAGGTCCGAACTTATTAAAAAATTAGGGTTGCTTATGTGGAGGTGAGTCACACTCCCATGGAAATTAATTTAAAAAGGCAAAGTGTTGAATAAGTCTTGAGGGCTCCATTAATGCTTTGAAAAGTGATTCAAACAAACCCAAAACCTCATTATTTTAATGATAAAACATATATTGGCCGAACCTAAGGATTATGGTATTTTATTACATCACCATTGGGTCATTATGATGTCATAAATCACATTATATATTTAAAAGGTATTTAATTTTTACCCAAAAATTGGACTGTCTCAGAAAATTATGAAAAATTCACCGTTGGATAATTTCGACGTCCTGATTCCAAAAATAATATTTATTTTATCTAAATAATTTTATAAATATGTGAATTTGCACTTTTAAAATAAAAACCGACATTTATAAAAAATTCACGGGTTTTGACAGAAATGGCTTTCAAACCTTAATAAAAATTTTAATTGCATTCATAAAATTATAAGATCATTTATATTTAATAAAAATTAATTTAATATTAATAATAATATTTTATTAAAATAATATTTAATTCAAAAATCCTTTAATTTAATAAAATATAATTCTTAATTAAATAATAACTAAAAACATCATTTGTACTTTAAAAACTAATTACAATGCATCAAAAATGACTAGAAATTATATTCATTATTATATACAAAAATAATGTACATGAACATGGTGCTACTTATTTGTTACATAACCCCTTAAAATAGCCGCATAAGACCTAAGGGTAAGGTGTGCGATGGTGACAGACTCTTGGGGTTGCTCGGATAACATCGCTCGAGTGGTGATCTCTATCAACTTCCATTTTTCCCGTAGACGATCACGTTCGAGCTTGACTTGATGAAGCTCAGCTTGGGCTTGGTCAAGGGCAAAGCCCAAAGACGCCACCTCCTTTCCGAGCTCCGACAAATGGGCTTCGTAAGGGGCAATTCTACCGGATGAGGCCATCACTTCCTTTGTCTGAGTAAAAAATGGTTTCGTTAAAGCCTTATATTTAAACTACCCAGATGATCAATGTTCAACGGCTATAAAAGTAACGGTCACAAATCTTAACGTAAAACTAAAGAAGTTGACATCTTATAAAAACATAAAGAAACATTTAACTGGATCAAGAGGGATTTTCCATTAATGAAATTTTGGGTCGTTACATATATCTATGGAGTAGGAGTTATCTTGGATTATTAGTCACCAAATAGGGATACATATGTTGTAGGAATGGATGGTGTAGTGAAGTTTATGTGATTTAATTTCAAATTATTATTTTTTTCTACTTCTGATTCATGATTTTATTAATTTTTTGTAACTATCTTATACATAGTAATATTTATTTCACAAGTATTTTTTTATAAGGATGATCATATTTATTACTCATAAGTTCACATTGATCTACTATTTGTTATACTATTTTCTATAAAGTTTGTGGGATAATAGAATATTTGTTTGGGTTGCCAAATTAGAGTCTGGTGGGTGATTTTTTTCCTTTATAGGTTATTCTTTCATATTATATTAAGATGATAGTATTCATTTTCATATATGTAATATTTGGATTGAGAGGATTAATTATTGAATAGAGTTTCATTAAAGATAATTTTTTTATTATTTCCTGAGTTTATGTGGATATTTTTAATAATTATCCATTTCACATCCTATGTGTTAATAAACATCCAATAGATTATTAAAAAAATAATTCAGGGACAAGTCTCATATTTACTAATAAATCATAAAGGATTCCTAGTTGGGATGGGTTATGAAATTGACTGTTTTTTTGATAAATTTTGGTGAATAATGAATTCTTGATATGCATAAACTTTTCATTTAGAGTAAAATAATAAACTCAACTGATGTATGATTGAATTGTGTTTTTAACATGCTATGTATGTGATTTTTGGAAAATATATTGGTTTCATAATGATGAAATTAAAATTAAAATTCACATGTAATATAAAAAAATGATATATATGTATATAATTGAGATAATTGGTTATGAAATGTTGAATAAAATTTTTAATGGTTACATAAGTATGATCAAATATTATATATCATTTAGAAAAAATTTCCAAATCGTGTTTCCTATAAATTTTAGATTTATTATGATCATATATTTAAGAATTGATCTTATGTAGGGATAAATTAAATACTATGTATGTTTTAATTTTAAAAACATATGGGAATATTGAATTATATTTAGTGATGAAATAATAAGAAATAAGTGATTAAAAATGTGGAAAATTATAAAATATTTGAGGCTATGATTTATAGAGATTTAAATAAGACGACATGTCCATATATTTTGAGGATTAAAGCTACGTGATTTTTGAGATGTTTTTTATTTAAACAATAATGTATGATTTAGTTGGTGGAGATTCAAGATGATGAATTTATGTGGTTTCAATAAAAATTATGAAAACTATATTATTGTACATAAAAAATTATTTAAAAAAATATTATAAGGAAGATAAAATATTCATAAATTATTTTCATGAGGGAATATCACTGAATCTATGATAAAATGAAAGGGATTGTATTTATTACAAATAATTTTAATTATCAAGAGATCTATTTGGATTAATAGTTTCATGAATTAAATGGTGTCAAATGATCATTTATACTTCTATTGAACTTTTGGTTTAATGAATCATTATTTATGGATGATACCTTACATTATTGAAATAACATAATGATATTTGTGATTCATTTATCATTTTTATTTTACTGTACACTACAAGGAACTAACCACTGAAATTTTTAGATGACCATATAAAATCCCACATTCCCTGTGTTATTTTTTATATATTATATAAAATCATTCAAGAAAATAAATCATTTAAAGTATAGAAAAATCAATCTATCAAAAAGTTTTAATTATAGAATGTATTTTTAAAAAGGGAGTAATATTGATTCAAAGCCCTTCTCATTATTAATTTTCATCATTGTTGAGAAACTTTAAATCCTTAAATTAGTTAAGATATTCACATCCAATGATATAAATTTAAAATTTATATAAGGGGTGATATGTAAATTTCTTATTAAATTAATTATTTTGATGATGTTAATATTGGATATAATTAGATGAAATATTAATATTTTTTACAGATTATGAAGCAATGGACATGTAGAACCTAACATAGACTAAGGAATATTAGTTCTTTTTTGTAATGTTTTTTATTGAAGCCCAAGTCGAAATATTTTATAAAAACATAGATTCTTTGGTTCATTTAATTTCATGGGTATAATATGGGTGGGTTTGGAAGTTATTTGTTATATTTTTACCAAATTTAATGGTGGATTAAATTATTTTACTATTATAATATATTGGTAAATATAAAAATCCAAACACTCATATATTCTTTGCATTGATGCTCATATAACCCTTTATTTAGTTTACTATTTATTTTAATTTAACTAAATTCATGGATTTATATTCTTTTTCATAATATTACTCAATGTTTAATTATTATTACGTGGATATAATATTTTAATTTGAATATAATCTTTTAATTATAGAATATTACCTATATAATATTGTTTCATATGTCACTAGGGAATAACATAAACTTATCTTATGTTAAAAATTATTTCAATGTATTGGATAATGTATATTCTGTTGTGATATGAAAAATTTTATGTTTATGATCTTTTGAAAAAGGAAGAATTAGATGAGTAAAAATATTTATTTTATATATTTATTAAGAGTTATAATTTTTCTAACATATCAAATGTTTAAAAATAATTAGACATTATGTTTGTATTGAGAAAACATATATACCAATATTATTTTTTCCAAAGTATGAAATTTTATATACATGTTTGTAATGATACACATTTAAACATTTCATATTTTTTGAAGTAAATATCATACATATTAAAGAAATTGATACATATGATATTTATTGGTGAAGAAAATGCTATATAAGAATTCTAAAATTAAATTTTGGATATTCTTACAGATAATATTCTATTTCCACTTTACTAAATAACAATTATAAAATATTAATGCATATTATGATCACATTGATGATTTTATGATGATTTTTTACCATGTAATCATGAGAAATTATTTCTCTAATAATTAACAGTAATATCTATGAGTATTCCCATTTTAATATAGAAATTCAATGATTATTCTGATGCAATAAATTTATTGATATTACATATTTTTAATATTTCATGACTAATAGTACATTATGAGATATAAAATAACTAAAAAATTGATATCTTAACAAATTATTTTCATAAAATTATTATTCCTGTTTTATTTAGAATGTAATTAAAATGAAATAAAAAGAGGATACAAGTTTTTGTTTCAACTATTAACTACCTTAATGATATAGATATGACTAAAAAATTATAGAGTTTCATTTGGGGGGTATATTTTTTACTCTCAAGAATACACAAAATCCATTAGTTGTGGAAGATAGCGATGAGATATAAAATAAAATATCAAATATATATATTCTCTAAATTTTAGAGTCTACATCTCTTGTACTATTTGAAGGAAAAAGGCCTTGTAAATTATTTTTAGAAGATCCTTTCAAAATATGTTATAATAATTTCTAACAAACTATGAATAATAGATATTTTCTTATCTATTACATCCCAAACAAATTAATCAAAATAAAAATACCATAATAACATTGGATGTTAATTTAGTAGAGTTAGAGATTCCCTTGAAAATATTGATCCATTATAAAAAATACAACGTTTCATTGTCTTTTATTTTATTATATCTTCACATAATAACTAATATAATGATATAGTAAATATAAAAAAAATTATATGAATAAAGAATAATAAAATTATTATGATTTTAGTAGGTGAAATTAAAGAACTCAATACTCAACCACTTTAGTAACTGTAATTGAAATTTGTGTCACCTCCTTCTATTAGAGCACATATGTTTTTGGTTTCTATATTATTCAGTTGATGCATGTATATTTACTTTAGATAACATAATGGATTATATAATAGAATGTATTTCAATAGTTTTAGAATCTTATTTAGGGGTGTGAATTATTCCTTCTAGATGACTAGGATGATTATCTATCTAAAAAACCTTATCCTAAAATTTTACAAGAAGATTGTTCTTCCTTAATTAGTTTATACCGGTGAACCAAAATTATGGAGTATTGATCAAGAGGTAAAAATTAAATTAAATTTGAATGAAATGATTTCTATAATTAATGTATTAGTTCCCCATGAGTTCAGTCAAATTTCCCAATGTTCAATTGATTTAGATAAATGGGGAACAATTTAATTTCAATATGAATTTTCTAATAATGTCGGACAATTAGGGTATGATATAGTTAAATAATAATTTTACTCTATTAGAGTGTATTATGGGAAATGTATCACTATTATTAATCAAATATTAGATGAGATTGTAAAATATTTTACTTCTTTTGGAGTTATAGAACCAGAATAAGAATAATATTTGAAAATTTAAGTGTGTTAGCAAGTAAAAGGAGCGGCATCTCTAATAAAAATAGATAGTCCAACCTATTAAAGATGTAAAAATTAATGACATTATTGGAACAATAATAATCTATAAATATAATATAGAATATGATTTTTATGATAAAATTATTTCCAAAAAGTATAATGAAACAATAAAATTCACCTATTCAGAGGACGGTAACAAAAAATGAAAAAATATTATTTTCTCAACTAATGAAATTGGATGTAGTATATAAAATTCATGAGATGACCATTCTAAAATATTTTATAGATTCCAAATGCTTTATAATTTTTTTAAAAATTCATGAAACCATTTAATAACTTCCTAAGGAATGATCAAAATAAAGAGGAAGTAATATTCTATATATGAAATAATAGTGAGAATATCATGTGTAAGTTCCCTCAAATCATAGTGAAAATGAGCTCTAAATAGAAGTTTTATAAAACAAATGACAACAAGAATATTGGAAGATGATATATAAAGTATTCATTGAGTGGTTTTGCGGATTTTTGTAATGAATCAAACTTCCATGATGATTAATATGACCAATAATAAAACAAATGTTTTATGGACCAAACTAAATAGGTATAATAATTATTCTCACAAATATAGGAATTATAAAATCATTAATATGATTATCAGAATGAGAATTTTTCTATAATTAATGATAAATATTAATCATTGATGAAAAACCATAAATCTAATAATTTATATTATTATTTATTTTTTTATGAAAAAATATTCTATATAATTATCTTATAAAATATAAATATCAGATTGATAAAGTTCAAACCACATGCATTATAGATGATTGTAAAATTAATTATTAATTTACAAATATTCATAACATGAAAATATATTTTAGTATGTTTAATCACTTGTGGAAAATCTGTAATCAAATTATTAGTAGTTAATTGTACAATGATGGAAGATAAGGATTAATAAGTGATGATAAAAATACAATGTTTTATGGAATTTTTTTTTCTAGGTTTCAATAGCAAAGTAATTTTTATTATTATTTGTTTTGAAGTTGGTATTTCTAGAAATTATGATAATTATTGATTATTTTACATTAATAATATTTTAGGATTAAAAGTAGATATATTATTAAAACATTATCAAATGATAATTCTTGAATTTCTACTCATAGAAAATAGTTTTTTATCTGTGTCCTCAATTACAAATGCTGGAAAATCAAATTGTGTGTGGCCATGAAATATATATACATATAAATTTGAATGGAGCTATAGAAATAGATAATATATATGGTATATAGATATTGAATTTTTTGTATTTATTAATGAATATTTCATAGATTTCAATACGTAAAAAAAATTAATAAATGTTTTGATTCATTTTGAGATAATTATAAAGTAAATATTACTGGGACTTGTTCTATGGGAAATCCAAAATATTTCCTCAAAAAAAATTTATATATGTTTAGGTTTTAAATCAAAACATAATAAATTTTTATAAACATTTTGATGATTTTTATTCAATTCACTTTATCAATAAATCATACTCATTTTATGATGATAAACAATTAGCTTTAATGTACTTATAAAAAATGTCTATATTTAACATTGATTCCTCTTATAAATTTTTTTTTATATAATGATTGAGTTCGAGATTTGAAATCGAATGTTTAAAAATTATATTAGATATTGTTTGAACAAAATATTTAATAAATAATAATTATTTTATTTTATATATCTAATGTTTGATGAAATGTAGCAATGAAATGAATGTATTTTTGGAGACAACCATATATATTTTTTTCTATGAAAATTAATGACTTTTATAGTTCTAGACCATTATAATATATTGATGTGACCTAATTTAGAAAAACTATAATAACATGTATTGTCAGAAATTATTTTTTAAAATATTTTTCAAGATTTACACGGAAATAATTTTGGAGGCTTAAAAAGGAGGTTCTATTATCCTCATGATTTTATAAAAAATGTTCAAAATGAAAAAATATAAAAAATTATTTCCATGGGCAGTGACTAAAGAGAACAATTTTAAGGTAACAGTTATTAATATAGTTTTCTATAATCGTTGTATCAAACAAAATTTCTATACCCCAAAAAACCCCAATATAACAGGGTTGTTGAAAGGTGAAATAAATAAACTTAAGAACATTACTTAATAATTTAATCTGAATATTATTTTACTTCACATATTTTGGTCAAATATATTACTATTTCTATGTCTCATGTTTTAGACAGGTTTATAATTCAATCTGTTTTTATATTTTATTTTTAAGTGGATGATATTGATCATAAACTGAGCCATGTAGTGTAATTAATGGGGTTTTATCACCTTAATGATATGTTTTTGGATGTTTTTTAATGATTGATAATTTTTTTTGATGTTTTGGATATTTTCTAGAATGCTAGGCATTGAAACATGATTTTTGGGGAGACATAGTTAGAGAGAACACTTTTTCCAAAGTGTGTGTCCCCTTTTAGAGAAACTATTTGTCCTTGTGGAATTGTGTGAATGATTTTTTAATTATGTGTATGAGAGTCAATTCTATGATAATCATCAAAAATTTATTATATAGGTGTTTCATGTTTTCCACATGGTTTTCCAAACCATGAACATACCCCCCCCCCCACACACACACACTTAGTGATCAATAACATGTATCTATGTACTAAAGGAAAATGATTAGATCAAAACATGTGGACTAACGATGTGGGTTAGAGAATTTGGTAGTGAACATCGTATTGTTGGGACATGGTTAGCGAAAAATTGCAACCTAAAAATGAATCTCATTAATAAATGATGAAATGAATGTTTTAAATTGATGTTATATTTTTCCTAGGACACCTTTTATTCTCTTTTATGTGCACTAGGGGTAGCTACTGAAGCTCCATCTCCTATCCTCCTCTAAGGATATGTTGTATCTCCTTCATTTGATGTCAAAATCAAGTTCCACCTCGTCAGTTAGAACATCCTTAGTAAGCTCTAGACTCCCAAGGATTCTATTCATTCTTTGCATTTCCTTATAGAATTCTAATACATTGTGATATCTGTTGACCTATTTTTATTTAGTTTGATGAATTTTCCATCTTCTTTTATTTTGGATAAAACCAAAATCTGATATTGGCTGTGTTTACAGCCCTATGAAAGATTTTGGTGTCTCGTTTCATTTCCCTTAATTTTCCATCATACACATAATTTTATCGTCGGGTCATTCACCAATCGTTTCTCAAATTCACTCCTAAATTATTAAACCCCTTAAATTAAATTTTATGATCATCCCCATTGATAACCATAGACACCATCACACATTTGGTTGTTATAAACTCAAATATAATCACACTGTTATAGTGATAAAAACATGTTTTCTTTAATGTTTATCATCTTTCATGGGGGGTAGAAACCCTTATAGGTTTTCCTTTTAATTACATATGGTGATGAATACCTTGCGTACATTTAAACACCTTTTAAGGGAACAATAAATTATGCAATTTTTAATGAATAAAATTAAATAGAATGTTATAGTGACTAAATAATAGATTCTAATAAATCCTCCTTTTTAGGTGTGATGTCTTGAAAACAAAAATAGTAATTACTTGATGATGTGTGATAATTGTTTTCAAATATCATGGGTGTATCCCATTGATTTTTTTTATATAAGGGAATTGGTTTTAATATCATATTGAATTCTTATGCTATATATGTGCTCATGTTTCATATTATTACTAATTTATGACTAAGTTCATAGACATTATATTGATAATAGTTAAGTTAAAGAATATAAATTCAAAAAAATTAAATATTTGTTATTATTTTAATTTGATAAATGAAGAATATTAAGAAGGATCCTATATTTCTTCAGTGATACTAGATACCTCTTTATGGAACATCAAGATAAGGGATCATAGGGAAAATAGATTACCTTGGACTATATTATTACCGAAGGACCACTGTTATGGTTTTGGACAAGGTATTTCCAGCCCCATTAGTCAAGGATGTTGGACATGATGTTTTATTTCACATAGGTTGTTGGATGTGAAATTTCATTCCCACAAAAATATATGTTTGGGTAACACCATTGTCATTATTTATTCATGATTATAACATTGGTTATGAAATCACATTCATTGTAAAATATTTGAAAGGACTCACTTATAGACTCAGATACTTTTAATATTACATGCGGACACTTTATTTATGCCTTATATCTTACTGGCACTACTCCTTATATATATAAAAGATATATTTATGTGGACACCCGTGTATTATGTATAAAAACCTTGAATTATATCAATTGAAATATCATTCTTATACTTTTTTTATATAGTATAAATCACATAAAATCACATTGATAACTTAATACAAACCTTATAAATGATGAATGTATGATGGAATAGAAATTAGGGAACCTTTAAGGTTAGTATACTAACACGACCCATAGAATAATAACACGACCATTGGGAATAGTGATCTACCCAATAGAATATTAAACTCACATATGAATGTATAAATAAAATTCTAACATATTACATATGAAAAAAATGATATATCTATATACTAATGTGTGTCAATAAATTATTTAAAAATGGTAAATTAATGGTTGGAATTTTTTTAAAGCATAAATTTGTATTTAGAATATTATAATTAATATAATTATTTAAAAGAAAAAATTATCTTTACAAAATTTATTCATATGTAAATATTTTGTTTAATTAAGTTCATAAGATAATTTTATGAGCCCTTAAGTTATTTTTCAAAGTGTCATAAAATCAGTTATAATTTTAAAAATTACCTTTTATGAATAAATGATGATTTTAATTATTACATAAATTTTCAAAATTCACATATTTATTCTCATAAAATGGAGTTCATTTATTAATTATAAACCTCGAAAAATGGTTAGGGCGATTTTTTTATTTTTCTAAATTAGATGATTTTTTTGTTAATTCTGATATATATATATTTTATGAAATACATATATTAGGGAGTGGTAGTTGTTTTATTTCTACTGTAAGCCAATAATATCGAGCTATCATTACTTATTTTAATATATATATTGATAAAGTTCAATCTATTCATAGACTAGAAAAATATAATAAACCAATTAATATAATAAAAAAAACCCCTCCTCCACTATATATATCACCCCTCTTCACCTCTTCAACTCACACCATCCAAGCCTTGTTTCTTTTAAATATAGAGCCAATATTATTCCCTAGTATCATCTCAACATTTATGTGCCTTTTTTCTCCAAAAAATACTAAAACCAACCCCCTATGGAGTTTCTAAATGAGAATAAATAAAGACGTAAAATCTTGTTTCTGTTCTTTTAATTTTTTTACATATGTCTTAATTTATTATTTTTATATTCATTTCCACTTATACAAGTGGTCTGATAATCCCATATATAATATATACTAGAATTTTGTTATTATAATGGAATAATATATAATCAAACCTATACTCCTCACACTCTTTTTCTAAAAATTAAAATTTCGTCCATGCGGTGTTGATTTATAATCTTCAAGGGTGAAGAGTTTTCATTTTTCTTTTACCTCCTTAAATTAATGTAAAAAAATCATTATAATGGATAAAAGAGATTATAATATGTATTTTATAACTCTTTCTGTGTTCCGTAACTATCATATATACAGAATATAAAAAAATATAAAAAAATGATTTCTCTGTCACTGAAATCCACGAAAATTAATCTATTTTATTATAATTAACTACTTATCTAATGATTCATCCTCGTAACATATAAAAAGGATATATATTATAGTTTAATGTTCTGTAAATTCATTAAATAATATAATATAAATTCTAGGGATTTATCTTCATTTTACATGATCATTCATATATATATACAAGAAAACATATCATGAATATAATGAAAATGAACACTCTCATAACCATGGAATTGAACAATATAACACAACATACTCTCCATAAATGAGCTGGATTAAAACTAAGAAATCAAAAATATGTACATGAAGGTTTTTATTTTGTATTTAATTTATCTTGTTTTTTATCCAAGATATTTATGTGAAGAAATAATATAGACTTAAGGTAAGGGGATTCTCGAACCCAAACTCTTTTCATTGGGTTATTCCACTTTCGTTCCAAATTACAGTGTGGATGTTCATTTATTACTTATAAAATATAATTTCATTTTTCTGAAATCTTCTTTTTAGTTATATACATGTCTCTACTCAGGTTTTATGAAAAATAAATATATTTTCTAAAAGAAATATTATTTTTAAAAACACATCATTTACTTATCTTGAGATTATTTATTATTCAAACAAGACTGTTGATTCCTATTCAATTATATTAATCCCCATTTTTGAACCAATTTTTTTCAAGAATGTATTATTTATGAAATGAAAATCGCTTTATTTATATTTCTTGTTTTATGTTGAATATTTTTATACATTCTATGAGGAATAAATCACTATGTATATTTAATGATGTGATAGATGTAAATGGAATTATATTTTTCTCTAATGCAATGGATAATGTGATCGATCTCGTGAGATAATGCTCAATTTGTTTGGAAATGACTCCAGAATTGTTCACAGTGATGAGGATATGGTTGTGTATATTTGTTATGTTTTAACATGATTCTAGATTTATTACAAACTTTTTTTTTGGTATTTCACCATTGGAAAATGATATTTTATTTTTATGAACTCCCATATTCCATTTATTTATCAAATTCATCTTACCATGATTATGATTATTACCCAGTCATATGTCATGATGATAATGATTATCATCACACATGTTAGATTTCTTCAAGTTCTTATCTATCCTTGTACTATTTTTTATCTTGCCCATTTATTTCATGTATATCTTCATGTTACTACTTATGAAAATAATTAAAAGAGGGAAGTTAAAAATCTAGATAAGAAATAATTAAATAATTCTTAGGTCTTATTTTGTTACTTTTTTGTTTCATACTAATTAACCAAAAACACTAAACATTTAATCCTTGTTTTGTAATATTGTTATTCAATTTTTAAATTATGTAATAATAATATACTATATACTAGGATCTCTATACATAGTTTGAGAGAATTTTTTAGTTAATTTTAGTAATTAATATTAGAGAATATTAGTTAAAACCATTAGAATGAGACTAAGTATATGTAAGAACCCAAGATGTTTAATTTTTGAAATATTATATACATAGGAATCCCATAAGATATTTCTTTAGAGTAATTTTCAAAGTGGAAAAAAATGTAGTCATGAATTTTTTAATTAGGTTTTCATAAAAAAATTATATTTTTGAAAATTTTGGCAACATGGTGAAACCAGGCCAGAAATCCATGAGAGGGAAAATGAATAAAATTTAAAAATTTATCTCTCATGAAGAGGAGTTCAAATATTCATTGTGATGATACCCAAGATATATCTAGAAATGAAATATAACTAAAACAATGATGAAGGTCTTCCATCACATAGGAGGGAAAAACTAGCTATCATGTTTTTTATGTTGAAATAACTATGGATTTTAGTTGATTATGTCATCCAGTAGCAATATAATAGTGTATAAACTCAAAAGAGAAGATATTTTATATGGTTTTATATTATGATATAGAGAAGGGGACAATGGTCATTTATCTTTTTGATAGAGAGGCTGACAAGTTTTGGGTATTGATTAAGAACACAAAGACAAAAGATTAAATTGAATATATAGAGTGTCCAACCATTATGCAATATTTCTTAATATATATTTCCCTAGAAAAATTTGAAATATATGTTGATATTATTCATAGAGCTAAAGAAAAAAATGAATTTGAATCTGTAATGGCTTATGAGGTAAATTTCACATGGTGTATAATATATGACTTATGTTTTTTATCAACAAATATAGAAAAATAGATAGATTCTTTAGGGGTTTAAAACCACCCAATTTAAAGGCTTTATATATCCATGAAATTATACATTATGACAATTTTTATTGACGTGGTCTCAAAATAGAGATGGATATTGGGTAATGATCCCTTGGTTGTAAAGATAAGAAACTAAAGATGGAGTTTCTAGCTGGATTATCTAATGACAAATGGGTCAGGAAAACCCCACCTTTTAAAATGCCAAAATACGCAATGAATCATCATGTATATTGTCTCAATGTGGTGATAAAATGCTTCAAGTGTTAGATAGAAGGCCTCCAAACTCATGAATTTTTGAGACACATGAGGAATCTTTATAATGTGGTGTACGAAATGAGAGAACCAACTATGGTTCAATACTTCAATTGTAGTGATTATGGGAACTATGTAATATTGTTCATTAAACGTTGAGTACTCTAGGGTAATCAACATCACCAACCACTAAAGCAAAATGATAAAGCGAAACTTTATTATATCAACACTAATGATGTGGATATTGAAAATTATGTGGTGATACGTATGTTGATATATTAATTCATGAATTATGAAAGTAATATTTGATATTGGGTGTACACATTCATTAATATATTTTTGGTTTAGTAGAAAAATTCAAACACTACCTCAAAATATATAGGTTGAGTTACCTGTTAGAATAGAAATTGGGGAAATTATTGCATCCATTTTATATTACTCCTACATACTTTATTAATGAGGACTGAACCTCCAAAAAAAAATTGTTACATCCATTGGTGTAGTTTTCTTATTTATCAGGATGTATTTCATATATTTATACGATGAAAAAATAATTTTTTAGTAAAAGGATGTAACTCTATTCATCCTAAGACACCCAATAATTCTATACAAGATTAGAGAGGAGGATGAATCTCCATCAAAATAATCATATCATTTTTGGATATTATTTACATATAAAAAAGCATAATAATATCAAATTATTAATAAAAAAGAGAGAATCATGCTTGAAGACATTCATATTGGGAGGGACCACACATATGTGTTCCCTGAAAAATTTCCTAGGATTTCTCTAGACTGAGAGTTTGAGTTTTGAATTGAATATATTCTTATATAGTTGTTGAAATCAATGAAACCTCATAGAATGAATCCCATTGAGTTTGAGGAACTAAAGAAGAAGATACAAGAGAATATGTACCAAGATTTTATATTCCCAAGTGTTTTACCATGGGGTGTACTAGTCCACTTTTTCAATAAGAAGGATGGATTAGTGCCCCAATGTATTGATTATCGTCAGAGCAACAAAATCATAATACATATTATGTATCTCCTTCCATGGATAGGTGACTTGTTCTATCATCGAATAGGCAACATTTATTTCTTTCAAGTAGACATTTGGATAGGATATCCCTAACTATAGGTGAGGACATAATATATTCTTAGTACTATATTTCAAATGATGTATGCTAACTATGTGGTCATAATGATTTCCTTCAATCTCACTAATTCTTATGAAATATTCATGAAATTATGATAATTATCTTTATATATTGGCTTTATTATTTTTGGTAATCTGTATAGATGATACTATAATATACTAAAATTGAAATGGATCACATAAGGATAACATAAATAATTTTATTAATACATTATAAAGGATGAAACACAATGCAAAGTATAGTAAATGTGAGTTCTGAAAGAATTATCATTCTTGGGGCATGTTGTCACCAACAATGGAATATATATGGACCTTCCAAGGCAAATGAAATTGAATAGTGTCGCACAAAAATAATTATAATATAGATTTATAGTTTCATTGTATGAGTAGGGTATTACTAGATATTTGGGGTGATCACATCATGATTCCTAAAACCGAATCCCCATGATGGAATAGAAGAGATAAAATAATTTCTAAACCAATAAATCTGAATACTATTTCAATGAGTTAAGAAATAGTCTTATCATCACACTAATACTCAAACATTGGAATATTTGGGAACTCTTTATGTTATCCAGTAATGCATCAAAGAGTGTATTAGGATGTTTACTAATTCAAAATGATTCTTTATAGCCTACTCCTCATGAAATTTTCAAATTCCCTAAAAATGTTATCTCATCCATGATATGGAGATCATAGCTACGATCTTCGCGTTGATAATACATTGGCATTATCTCTATGAGGATAAGTGTGAAATATATATTGATCATAAGATCCTCATATATATATTCATAGTGAATAAGATTAATATTAACTAGAATATATGGTTATATATCATCACAGATTATGACATCTCAATCCCCTACCATCCTATAAAAGGGAATAAAGTGGTGGATGGACACTGTAAAAATGATCCTTTGACATTATCAATTATAGTAATTGAGATGTTTTTTAATCATCATTGATATATTGAGGATTAATATTTTAATTATTTAAAAAGACACATCATAAATCCTCTTTGAAATAATTACTCGACAATAACTCTGGATAAAATAATGGATTCTCGAAAAAATGATGTTGAAATTAAGAAAAAGGTTGAAGCTATGAAGATGGTAAAACCTCAAAGTGTAAAATTTGTTAAGAAGTATTTGTTGGATTTTTTTCTTGACTGTGTGTACTATCCAACTAAATGATTGAGAAAGAAATTCAACGTGACACAAATTGATTTACCTTCTCTATTCATGTAGGAAGCACAATGATATATCTTGATCTCGGAGAGAACAATTGGTTGTAAAATCTGGTGAATGAGATCATGGAATATACATAAAATTTCTTGGAATGTCATCAAGTGATGGTTGAATGTAAAAGGTCTAGTGGTGGGATGCAAAAATTACCTATAATGACATGGAAGAGGGAAATTTTTCCATTGATGTTTTCACCAGACATCCAAAGACATCCATAAGAAACAATTTTATATGGGTTGTTGTGGATATTCTTAATATGATATCTCATTTTATTAAAATTTTAGAGCAAATAACATTGGATCAACTTAAACATATATCTATTAGAGATTTTGTATGGCTGGATGGAGTACCACTATCAATGTTATCCAATAGAGATCTGATATTCTCCTCCATGTTCTAGGAAAACATCGAACATACTCTAACAACTGATCTAAACATATTTACAGCTTATCATCCTCAAATGGATGGATAATCCGATCAGATTATTCATACATTGAACAAAATGCTAAGGAAATGTCATTTGGACATCAAAGGAGGAAGTGTCTATCATCTACCTCTCATTGAGTTATCTAACAAAAATAGTTTCCACTCATGTATACAAATGGATCCATATGAATCCCACTATGGGAAAAGATACATAACACCAGAATTATGTGATGAAGTCAGTGAATGTAATCTTTGAGAACCAAAAATGGTAAATAAATAGTCAAAATGGAGAAAAAAATTCATTAGCACATCAACATAGCCCAATGTTGACCATATATTTATGTAGATAATTGTACAAGAGGCCTTGAATTCCAAGTTGTCTAAATGATATTCCTCTACATATCTCAACGTAAGAGGATTAGAAGATTTGGGAAGAATATGATGATAAGTCCTAGGTACATCATCCCCTTTGAGATTCATGATCGTGTTGGACATGTGGCCTACTGAATAGAACTTCATCCTACCTTGTATCAAGTATATGATATATTTCATGCATTCCCCTTGATGATGTATGTACCATATCCCTTATATGTAATGAATTTGGTGGTGGTATAGTTGGAAAATGACCTCTCATATGAAGAAAATCTAGGGACAATCATAGATATTAGAGATAAATTTATGCGCAATAATAATACTCCCCACATCTATTTTTTGTGTAAAAACTACAAGTACAAATAGGAAATAGGGGAACCGAAGGAGTTGATGAATGGGAAGTACACACACTTGATTTCTCCATAGATTATAAAACAATATTTTGATATCGTAATTTCATCAATGGAAAGAATGTAAAAAATAAAATTCTTATCGATGGAAAGACCCTTCTAATAATTATTTCATATAGTATAAATCACATAAAATCACATGTGAAACATAATAGAAATTTACAAAATGAAAAATGAATGAAAAAGATAGTAATTAGGGAACCTTTACCGATGGAATAGTTACATTACCTTTGGAATAGTTACATGAACACTAAGAAATGTAATATATAAAATAGAATAGTGAAATCAAATATAATTGTATATATAAAATTGTGATAAATTATTAATGAAAATATGATATATTTTTATCACAGTGTTTGCAAATAAATGTTATAAAATGATGAATTCAGTGTTGGACTTTAAATAATACATAGAAATTTATTTATAATTTTATAATTTATAAAATTATTAAATATAAATTAAATTCCATAAAATTTATTCATAAATTACTATATTTTCTTATGATCAAATGATAATTTTATGATACCTTATGTAATTTATCAAAGTGTCATAAAATCAGATATAATTTCAAAATAATTTATTTTTTCAAATAAATGATGATTTTAATTAAAAATATAATTTATCCTATATAAAAAATTATTTTGATTAAATTGAGATATATTTTAAATGATATATGATGAAAATATGTTATAGGTAATTTCTAGGATTTTCTTGAAACATTTTGTGTCTAGTAAAATACAGTAATTTACAGTATTTAACAAATACATGATTTTTTGAATCATTGATGATATATGACTGATATAATCTGATAATGTTGTGATATTATTCAATATTTTAATATATTTAGTGATAAGGTTCAATTTATTCATATTTTATATCCAAATTAAATAAGTAAATAATTTCATAATAAAAAACCCCCCTCCTCTAATATAAATACAACAACTCACTGAATCTTCTCCTCACCCCATCGTAGCATTCATGATTTTCCAATGTCTTCCCAATGATCTTAATGATCCTCTTACCCACTTAAATAATCCATTTTTTCAACAAAAGATCAAAACCAATATCCCTTAAGAGGTTTTGAAGGTGAATAATTCTAGATGTAAATTCCTATTACTCTTATTTTAATTTTTTCATATTTATTTCCTTTTATAATTATATCCTCATATCTTCTAATCCATTAGGAATTATAAATCATGTATATTATATATACAAGAATGATATTATGTTATTGTAATATTATATCATCGACCCACTTCTCCTCTCCCTTTTATTCTAAAAATAGAATCATAATCTATGAGGTTTTGATTTATCATCTTCAATGAAGATAAGTTTTCATTTTATATTACCACATTAAATGCGCGTCCAAACAAATTAAAATAGCTGAAATAGATTGAAAATTTTATTCTATAACTTTTTTATGTTATATACCTAAAATATATTCCTAATCGTAAATAATAAGACAAAATTATTCCATTTTGACTGAAAGCAACTAAAATTAATCCAAACAATTGGCATTAACACTTTATCTAATGATTCATCCTCATATCGTAAAAATTATATATAAGATCATTTAATATTTTTTAATTCCATTAATAACATATAATCTCAATTACAGAAAATTATCATCATTTTGTATGTACTTTCAAACACGTATACAAGGGAACCGATCATGTAAACCAGAAAAAAAACTCTCAAAACGCTGGAATTTAACTCTATGACACATAATATTGGATATAAATTAACTTAATAAACCAATAATTAATTAGATACATGTAAAATTTGGTTTTTACTGTGTAATTAATAAATAAAATTTGATTTTCTAGGATATTAATGTGAATAAAAAAATTTAACTTAAGGTAAGGGGATTCTCAAACCCAATCTCCATTCCGTTGGTTATTCCCATTTTTGACCAATGTACAATGTGGATGTTCATTTAATACTCAGAAAATAATATTTTATTTTTCTTACATTTTATTTTTTAGTATATAAATTATTATAATATAGATTTATGAAAAATTCAATTATTTTCCAAAGCAACTCTTCTTTTTAAATATAGATCATATACTTATATTGAGATTGTTTTTTCTTCAATCATGATTGATGATTCTTATAATAATATGTTATTACATTTTTCTAACCCTAAACATTGTTAATGAATTTATGATTTATGAAATGAAACATATTTATTTTCCATGTGTTATTTTATGTCAAAGATTTACATATGTTATATGTTGTTTGGATGATCATATAAATGATATAATGTGTAGGTTTCCCCTGAAAGTATATTATGCTCCATTTCCTTGGATAATGTGATATATCTCAAGAGATAATATGAGATATTTCTAAACACGATGATGTATTTCCTCGAAATTATTATGTTAAGGTTATATACATATGTTTTTTGTAGACATGATGCTATATTCATTCACAACTATGTGTGAAATTTGACCCCTAGGATATGATGCTTTATTTTTAAGAAATGCTAACTTACATGGAATTATATAATTATTTGTCTAATGAATATGTTAATGATACATTATTATGTTATGATTATTATTATTATTATCACCCATGTTATATTGATTTATGCCCTTATTTATCCCATTATTGGCCTTTTAGATAATAACCCTTCATTGAAATATATCGTAAGAAGACTACATATAATAAGAAGCACATCAGGGAAATTAAGAATTTAGAGCAGAAAAAATTAATTAATTTTTATGTTTTATAATGAAAATAATATGTTTTTTCATAATATTTCCAATATGATAATTTTATGAATCCTGATTTTGGAACACTATATTTTATCTTTAAAATGATGTAATGCTAATATATGAAAAAGAAGTGTCTCTATACTATGACACTTGCTGTGCCGGTACCTTTATATTATTACATATGATTATCCAACGTATACATATACATATATATGATTTCATCTGAATAGAGACATCCTAGCATAGGCTAAAGAAGGTATTGTATTGTTAGGTGTCCCTAATGAACCTAAGCCAAAATTATTTTCCAGTTATGTATTATTTCACTAACAAACAATTTTTATCCTTTCACACTATAAGATATTATATATTCAAATACTATATTATCCATTAGATACTATTAGTCATGGCCTATATAGGTAATATCACACCACGTTCAGTCTATCATTGAAATAGCATATCTGAACAAATCTCATGGATGCAGGACAAAGTTCATGGATTGTCCTTGCTTTCTATTATTCATCTAGGATATGATAAAGAGTATAATATGAGGAATGAGCTAGAGAATATAATGAAATTGGATATATAATATGGGACTTTAATTTATTAATTTTTTTTATTATTTTCATGTAATATATTATTACTGTGTGCCTTCCTATACAGTATAGTATTATCATGATTAGACATTTATTATTAATTATTATTGATGGTCAGGTGTTATTATGTTCCTTTTACTTTTTCTCTTTATGTTTCAATTTTATTTATATCTGTTTTATAGGGTATAGTTTCCCCACTTCTCCTCCATTAGAACCCCATTTCTAGTTCGCATCCTCTGTCATATGGGGAGGTATGCTTGAGGCGTTGGGGACACCAAGCTCAAGACACCGTTATTAGTGTCTCTTGGTTCAAGATATTAAAAATGATAATAGTGGTTTGTTTTACTCATTGTTATTATTATTTTATTATGGTACAAAGGGGTCAATTAAAGTGTCTGAACATTGTAAATACTCTATCGTTGGGTATGGCCAACCAACCCATAAGGGAAAGATCAATTTTCAAGTGAGGAGACAGTTGATTCTATTTTAGTTACTATTAATCATTGTTTAACCTATGTTAACTATCATACCATAATTGATTACTAATTTATGACTTTAATTATCCCTTTTCCTAATATGGAGGATATGTATTTTTACATGCATCACTCTATGTATGTAGATATTTACATTCCATGCATATGAAATTCTATTTTCTTACCTTGTATTTTTCATGTCCATTGTTATAAAACATTTTTTCTTGTACACCAGGATTCTCTTATTACATGCCCTGTATATCATAATACCATTTCATGATGATTTATTCCATGATTTCTTATTTTTACTTTTTAATAGCAGTCCATGTGATACTTTAGATATAATATTTTATAAATAACATGTCTACATAAACTCAAATAGTGTTTTCTAACATATCATGATGGTTGAATTCTATTTAATCATCCAAATATTTAATTATTGAGCACAAATAAATTTTTTACATTGGATTGAAGGTTGATGTTTACTATTAAATTGAAACCATATTTTCAATTTTATAGTAGTATGTTCCTTTATAAATTTGGAATGGTAACCCATATAAAAGAACCATCATATAATGTTTTTTACATCTTAAGACTAATAGTGCTAATCTGGTTCTAGTTTTATGAATTATAATTGTAAATTTCAAATGAATATACATCTATAATTTTGGAATAGGGATTTGTCTTTTTGGACAATAATGTGGAATTTAAAAATATGAAATATTGAATAATATATATGCGGTTTTTGAATTAACCTAATTATATCCTTAAATGTGGAAGAAGGTATATTTGTCTTGTAAAATTTAAACCAATAATTTTTAATTCATGTTAAAGTGGTTATGAATAGAAAATTATAAATTATGAGACCTCTATAATTTCAGAATAAAGACCTCTCCGAAATTTTTTTTAAATGCATAATTTGACCCAAGTCGGTATGTTGAGTAATGTTGTTGTTATATGAGACTATTTATGGGTAAGATAAATATGATAAAATCCATATGGACAACTTGACCAAATAAAATCTGTTTGGAATAAATATTATGTGCTAAACTGATTATGGGTGATTGAATAGTAATGGATGAATTAATGGGACCATCATAGGTTACCTTCATCTTTATATTCCTTGATATTTAACCCCATGTGGGTTTTATTATGTTACTGGGGTTGTTATTTAACGTGTACTCAATTTCTTATATAATTTCACATCTAATAATATAGTGGATTCTTAAATTACAAGTTCCTTTAATTGATAAATGTCTTTTTATATTCTTATGAACTATATTATTTTGAGTCATTAGTTAATTAAAATTACAATTTTAATTTAAATAGTGTTTTCCTATCATGATTTTACATTGTTAATTTTTTAACTGATCTAGTTGTGAATACTATTGAATCTAATTATGGGTTAAATTGATTTGTAATATCATTTTCCAAATAATGTAGTATGGTAGAAAACTATTATAAATGGTAACTGATGAATGATTCCCTTGATATATGAAGTTCATAAAATTTTTAATATGTGAGAACCAATTAAATACAATAAAATTTAAATTGGTGTAGGTTTTTATAGTGGGAACCATCATTTTGGTGTTAGGTTTGGATGTTTCCTTGGAGGAGTGTATAGGTTTCCATTATACCTCAGTTGATAGCTTCCAAGGCTGTGTTTGACCTAGAGGGTAGGCTAGGAGGCCAAGTGATATTTTTAGGCGTGACCCAATTTTTATATTGATTCATTATTATTTAGTAATGGTTTATCCCAATAATGTTATCTTACTCAAAATATTTAACAATAACAAAAAGCATATGATGTATTTATGAAGAGAGGTTTTTTTCAGGTACAGATTCTCCTGAGTAGGTCTCTCTTTAATAAAGTGACACCTCCTTCCAAATGGGTGATTGTTCGGTGATTTGAGCCTTGTGAAAGGAATGAGAATTATTTAATTCTCTAGTTTATAAGGTTAGACATTCCCCAAGCATGATCAGACCCTTTTTAGTTCATTTGTAATTCCTTCCTTAATTTCATTATATAGGATATTTCATTCAATTATTAAATAGTGTTGATAAAATTTTTTTGTTATCATGGTGGAATGAATGGGTTTTCATCGTTCCCTTCAAAATAATGGTTTTTATGTTAAATTGAACATTTTTTGAGTAACAAGTTCGCATGATACATTTAACCATATGGTTACCTGACGTCTTGGATAAAGGGGTGTTATTTCTTGAATCCTATGTTTATGTGTCATCACGAGAGTAGAGTGGTTTAGGAATTGTAAGATAGTTATGATTTTACTAACTTTGAGCTAGAATTTGGGAGTTTTGTTGTTATAGTGGTTTGGGATAATGTTATCAAAAGTATCATGTTTTGTTTTATGGTCTATCAAAATTTATTTTGGCTTCTATTCCTGATTCTCATGATTCACGTGGACTTGATCTATCCTTTTGTTCTTATGAGTGGTTTTTTCCCCTCTTCATTAAATCCACATGAAATATGATTTTTTTCTATACCAAGATCCATGATTGGTTATGATGGAATGTGTGATGTCAGATGTTTTCCATTTTCAATAACATTATGGGTTTGAAGAAACTATTGTCAGAATCATTATGTTATTCATAAGAATCATTCCCTTCTAAGTAAAACGAACACGGTCTTAAGGGACATTCAGAAATGGTCATAAAGGGATCATGTATATGGTAATTTTGTTAGCTGTTTGAAATCATAAAATGAAAAAATGAGTTTGGAAGTTATTTTATGCTTACTGGAACTTTTGGATGCATTTTTTTAAAAGTGAATTCTATGGGATCACGTTCTATAATTAAGCTGGAATTCCATGTAGCATGGTCATATTAGACATGATGATAAAAGACCCATAGAAATTTGTGTCCTGTAGGAAACTGTACAGTATGAGAGTGTACACACACTGAATAATGCAGCTCAATACCCAGAAGATATGTGGGGTACTATTTGCATAATAAGTGATTGTGTGAAATCTGAGGATTGATGGTTTCTTCATCATGCTTCTTGGAATGGAGACTGGGAGCAAGATCAAAATTAAGGTATTTATCACGAAGAGGACTAGCCTAGAATTAAATTGGGAGTTTTGAGGTGATTGAATCGTGTTTAAATCTAGAAACACATGTACATGAGATGTGTTTTATGTTGTTTGATAACACATTTACATACTATTCAAATTTATGCATAAATTATGAGGATCAATACAAGTCTTTGGTGACCTATTAGTGTACACACTGTTTAGTGACAAGAATGAACCCTATCTTAGCTTCATACTGAGTATGATAATATATTGTTAGTTATATGTCATGTTGAATAAAATAAAATGAAATTCATTCTTTATGGATCAATGTCTTGGAAGTTAACTAAATGAGTGGTTTAATGTAATACTTATTTTTTGAAGGCCACCATATGCAGATAGGAGATTACTCACATAATGGACCTATCATGACAGTGTAATATTGTTCATTGGATGGTCATTGTGGAACTTGTCTATTACAGGTAAGAAGAAGTGGTGATGGATTATTGAGGACACTACACCAAAAGTTTGATATGGTCTTTTTGGAATGTGATAGATGAAATCTCATGGTATATAAGCCTAAAGGAATGAGGATCTAATTATTGAAAAGTGTTGACCGTATAAACTGGGTTTTTTAGAATATCAATATGGAGATTTTCCAACTAGATATCTTTTGATATGAGGTACAAAATAATTTTGGAATTGTTAATTGCATGATATGTGATTAAGAAGGTGATGGGAAAGGGTTTTATGTGTATTTAATTGAAATCTAGGTTGTCTGATTTTTTGTTCGGCTAATCATTGTTAACCCTTGAGAATATATCGAGGAAATAGGTTAGTTCCCTTTCATGTATTTTTTATTTGTTATTAATGCATAATTTGAACATCTCAAACACTTATCAGTATTAATTTTCAATAGTTATGGTGTCATGACTTACATTTAGATATTCAATGGTTATGACCTAAGGTGGGAGACCCATAGTAATCGTTAGGATAAATACTATGATGTAACCATATCTCTCTTCCAATGAGACCAGGTAAGATCTATCAAGTTATTTCACCCTTATTTTTGAGTATTGGATCGAGTATATGAAATAAATAACAAATTTTAAAGTGGCCCTGGCGGTTCATTTGGCATCTGAGACGCAACACAGCTATTGAGTGGAAACTCTCAATCATGGTAGGTCAGATTTGGTTTACCTTATTACCAATGTATTAATTGGTAAGATAAGATAATTGGTGGGAATATTTTAACATCCCTTGTTTTGGACTAGTTGATATTTCCATGTGATCTTGAACATATATTATATAGTGGATGTCCTTGATTATAAACTATGCCTTGTAATATAATTCAATGGGTTGGATCACTCAAATATAAGTTTTTATCATGTGTTTTAAGGCCTGCTATATAATTTAGAATTTTTGGAGAGTTTTTGGAGAAATAGGATCTAGAAGCCTACTTTTATGGTGAAATTGGAATGGCCAAACTATTTTAGAGTGATTTATATTAAAAGGATAACTATGTTCATGGAATTATTTTAGATTTCTATTTATCAAATCTTAGAATAAGTTATCATGTGAAAATTTGATTACCTTATATTGGGTAATTATGATGGTACCATTGTTACGATTTTCAACATGGTGTTTCACACTTCCTTGGTCAAATATGATTGGACATAACATATCAAAGTGCTTTGGTTGTCATACATGATGTTTCCCGTGCCTTCAGATATTATTTTAAGTAATATCATTCTCATTATTTAGTTAGGATTATGAAATTGGGTATAAAATCCCATGCATCATGATATATGGGTATGGAATTTCTTACTAAGTTGGATACCCTTAATATTAAACAAGGATTCTTGAGTTTTTCCCTAGTTATTATAGAAACTGCTCCTTTTATATATGATTCTATAATTTAGACACATGTGAACTATGAAATGAGTCCAAGAGGGGGAATGTATATCATTGTAGAGTATATAATTACATATTAATATATATATATATATACATGATGGAATGTGTGCAATGTAATCCTATCATATTTTCAAGCATGTATAGTCTATCCATGTGTCCCTAAGGAAACAAAACATACTTTTTTAAAATTTATGTATTATTACAGTTTCAAAATATTATTATTTTCTCACAGTACATTTTATCATATTTTGATGAACTAGATTGTTAATTACACATCATTAGTGGTGGCCAAATGATTATATCTCACACAGTTTTGGGCTTCCATTGCACTGGGGTATCCAAATAGATTGCATGGTTAGTAGATTCGGTTTCAAGATTGTTCTTGCTTATTATTATTCTTTTAGTCTGATATGGAGCACATGAGAAGGGGACTGAGATAGGGCTCATTATGGTATTGAAGGTAGTATATGGGTCTTCTTTTATTTTTTTTCTATTTATATGTACTTAATGATTGTTGTATGTCTACATTTACTTTGTAGCATGATGATGCATTGACTCTCCTTATTCATTTTTATTAATGATACAATGTTATTATGTGTCACAGAAGTTTCCAATTTATGTTTTTATTGTATTTATATCTCATTATGTGGGTATAGTCTCCAAAATGAACCTCCATTAGACCCTACCAACTTGTTAGAGCCTTTAGAATATATGGAACCACACTTGATGCCTAGTGGTTGACCAAATCAGTTCACCATTTTGATTTTCTCAAGGGTTGGGATGTAACGAACACGGTTGGTTGTACCATTTAAAAAAATAAATTAAACATATGTTTGAGTAAATACATTTTTTATTACGAATAAATGAAAAATATAATGATTGGTAATTTAATGTTTTTGGATTCATAATTAATATCATGAACACCTAGAATAATATTGAGAATGTTTTTCCAAGAGAGGAATTATAAATATTTCATGGTTATTATAATAATTTTTGGGATTATAGATCATTCAATAAAAATAGAAGAATATTTAATCAATAAATTCATTTAATATTTGATTTTTTATAAAAATTTACTCAAATGAGAAATCAAATTGAAGACCAAAATGAATAAATGTATATATTTAAAGCTGATACTCCTATTAAAACTAAAATTTAGGTGATGTGGAACATTAACATGTGAAAACTAGTACAAAAAATTTCGAAACCCATGAAACTAATTATGCACTACCTTAAAAACCTAGAACATTAAAAATATTCCGCTATAAATTATTATTGGTGGCCATGATTATGGTGTGAGAACAATGATAATTATTTGAAATATTATTTAATAGTTTTCATTTCTTTCATTGCTTAAACCTAAAACCAAAAAATAATCCTTGAGTTAATAATGTTGTATCCTGTAATAAAAAATTTTATAGTGATTTTATGATAAAAAGGAATAGTAATTAGTTATAAGAATCGTTAAATATCAACTAATGAATATCAAATGGATTTATCGAATAAGATAGTTAATAAAATAGTGATCGCTATGAATAATGATATATTGGTGACTAAAGGTAATAAAAAAAGAATGCATGGTTTATAAAATATACCTTTGCCACTATTTTTTTAGTACATTATAATTATCTTATCTAATGTATAAAATATTAATTTCAAAATATTCAAGATCAATCTTAAATAAACTATTTTAATGGAATTTTTTTTCAATGAAGTTTATGTGGAGAAATCATCTAGTTTTAAAAATCTGCAATTTAAAAATTCTATTTTAAAGCATACCAATTATTTATATGGTCTTAAAAAGGAATCAAGATATTAGTTACATAATATTGGACCTTTTTTATGAATTATAATTTTGTAGGAATGAAAAACCCTTCATTGTTTAAGAAAAAATTATCATTTAGTTTATTTATTGTATAATTATATATTTAATATTGGATTTTTATTTCAACTATCCCATGGTTAAAATAAAGTTTTTCTAAATTCATTCTATAATAGTTTAAAATGAACATGATTGGTTAGTTTAATTTACTTATTTTTTCATTATTTTAGAATAATTTTGGGAATGTGATAAAGAAATGAATGTTAGTGCATTTCTAAAAAATACTGGACACCAATATATTAAACCATATATGGGTCATAGGAGTTCTAATATTAAACATGATGTAGAGGAAGTTGGAAAACTAGTTGATAATAATTTATAATTATAAAAAATTGGGATATTAGTATATAATATTATAAGTAGACAAATTATTGTATTTGTTTTATATCTCTATGTCAGATTTCAATAAAATCATAAGAATATCATATGAATGATTTTAAAAAAAAATTAATTTCACCTAAAGGTTCATTTTTTTAAATTTTTTTATAACCTCAATATTTTTATTGATATGATATATTTTATGGACTTTTGGATTTGGATTTGTTGAGTATGTATGAAAAGTACCTCAAGAACCATCTAGTTCCTAGAAAGATCAACTGTTTTTAGTCTTGTAAGAAAAAATAATTTGTTTTATTATCTTTTACTAAAGCTAAAAATATATCATCAAATATTTTTTTATGAAGTGTTGTAAATGAAACTAATATTAAAGTATTTTATTTTCATTATTTAAAATTTTCTAATGTATTCTCATTACCCAAGTGATGTCTACATTTTAAAGAGAACAAATAATACATTGAATAATGCTGAAATTTTATATATTTCATCATTTTTTAAAATATAGAACTCAACAAAGCTATATAAATAAATAGTTTATTAATATTGAAGATCATTTTGAAAATCTAATCAATATACTCTTAGTTTCTGATCATCTTAATTTTATTAATATTGTGTTCTTATTATTTAAATTTTAATGAGGTTAATTAAATTTTATATTTTTCAATATATTTCATTTTTTGTTTCTATTATGTTTATTTAATCTTATAAATTAACATTTTAATTGTTTTTATTATATTTATTATATTATTTTTTGAAGTGTTTTATCTTATATATTGATCAGTATTAAAACGTATGGGCTTGATAATATCACATACCCAAAAATGTAACATAAATGTTTATTATGTATTATAAATCACATGATATATAATATTAATCTTTGGATATATAATTTTTATTTCATGTTGGACAATATTATTTTTTTGTTATGTAGTGATTTTAAATTTATTTTTTATAGGATTTATTACATATTAATGTATTTTCATGTAATCATTGTCATTATTGATTTAATATTTTTTTAAATTTATTGATCATTTATATAATAAGAAACTAAATTTTATTGGAGATATATAAACTATTCATTTGATTCTAAAAAAATCCTCAGAGTCATTTCTAATCATAGGATAATCCAAGAGGATTTCAGCTGTATATTCCTCAAAAAATAAATAGAGTTATAACCTATGCTTTAAAAAGAAGATTTATCCCAAATAATGTTTCTGATTTTTCATTGATTGATCATATAAATTTAAAACATTACATATATTTCGGTTTTCAATAATGATATTATATTACTATTGTGAAAAAACATGTTTTGTTTCTGAGAATGTAGTCATAGAGTTCGACATTAATGCTCAATTATTGTTTCCAATGAGACAATATTTGATTATGAAAAATGTGACTAAAAAGTTTATATAATATATATCTAATTTTCATTGTAATATTACACAATTCTCATGAAGGAAATTTTATTTTCAATCTATATATGGTTATTAATAATAAAATTAGTAATTTGGATACCATTTTATTTTTATTTTGAACTAAAAATATTGAGAAAAGGTTATACAAGTATTTGAAACTATAAATTAATTTATTTTAATGATTGTTCAAACATAAATAAACTAAACTATGGGGTTATTTAAATATTTTTAAAGATATATACGGTATATTTTCTATTTGATGATATTTAAAACAATATTCTAATGAACATGTTCATGTATATTTACCATTTTTCAATAGTGGAACATAATGAATTTATATTCTTATAAAATAACAATTGATATTTTATTTGAGTTGAATGAAGTTTATATGAATGATCTGGAAACCATTATGTGTCACCAACAGAATTTCATGATATATGTTTTTATAATGAAAATAGATATATTTTATTTAATCCATTTAGAGGTATCTTCCTATAATTTACCATAATGAAATTATTGAAGTATAATAAGAGGTATATGAGAATGAAGAAGTTATTACTTCTATTGAGGGGAAATATATTGATTGTATCCAAAAGCTAACTTTCAATCTGTTGAAATAAATTTATTTAATTCTACCTATGAAATAATAAATGATTATTGAATAGATCAAGTTATTTTACCTGAATATCTTCTAGAATAGATTTAAAGGAATATTTACCCTTAAATAATTAATCTCATTTTTCCTTCATAACTTATTGATGAAGAAGATATCAATGTTGATGAAATTGTTATAGATATATTTTATACTGATGGAGATGAAAATTATATGTATAGTAATGTATACAATAATATAATGGAAAAATACTGAATATTTATATAAAGAAAAAAAATTTAATGATTTTATACTACTTGAATATCATACAACTTGTAATGAGAATGAAAATCTAGAGGAGGAATAAACTATAAGCTACTAAATTTAGAATGTAAGTATTGTTTTCATAAATAATGAAGTGGCGTGGGATTAAAATATATAGCGACCAACTATATAAGAATATAAACTTGTATTTGAAGAAAATATACACCATTTTTAATATATTATATTATCTGAATTTAATCTATAGAAGATGAATTTATAAATTTAAAATACAGTTTGAAGGCATCCATAAATGAGTTTAAAATACAGAAATATAGTAAATTTTAAAATCATGTACTATTTATTTGAATTATAATATAGTATAAAAGACATATTTTAATGAAAATAATGATTTATTAAAGGATAAATGGTAAATGATAAAGAATAATCAACTTATTCAAATAAACAGTGGAAAATATTTCAAAAATTATCATAGATATATGATGTAAGATCAATTTGTATTTTTGAAAAAAAAATAACCAGTTAAAATAGGTGAGGATGATTCATTCAAAAACAAGATATAAAATATTTTAAAAGATCATGGGGTTTTGGGTAAATATAAATAATATTTTCAAACAAATGCTTCTATCTCTATTTTAGAGGAATTTCAATCTATAAAAGATCATTTTTTTTGTGTTAAATTATAAGTTGGATATAGAAATTGTAAATGAGAGGATTATAACTCTATAGGCTGATTCTATCACATCAGATATATTCAAATATTTTATAAGATTGGTTCATAATGAATCCATGAAACAGAAAATAGATGTAATAAATTTTCAACATTAAATACTGATCTTGGGACACACATCTTTGTTTGTAAAATTTTATTTTCAATTTTTCTAAAATCATAATAGAAATTTATATGATAAAAATATAGCGGATTTGTTTTTGAATGATTTTTTACTGTAGGTTGAAAAAGATATTTCATTTTTGAATAAAAAATGAGAAAAAATATCTTATAGTGGTTAAAAAATGAAATATATTAAAAGAATACGAATTTTCATTGATTTGATTTTTTATATTTAGTAAATGAACTATAAAATATTAAATAACATTGATGAATTATTTCATTCGTTATTTGTGACCGTATAAACTGGGTTTTTTAGAATATCAATATGGAGATTTTCCAACTAGATATCTTTTGATATGAGGTACAAAATAATTTTGGAATTGTTAATTGCATGATATGTGATTAAGAAGGTGATGGGAAAGGGTTTTATGTGTATTTAATTGAAATCTAGGTTGTCCGATTTTTTGTTCGGCTAATCATTGTTAACCCTTGAGAATATATCGAGGAAATAGGGTAGTTCCCTTTCATGTATTTTTTATGTGTTATTAATGCATAATTTGAACATCTCAAACACTTATCAGTATTAATTTTCAATAGTTATGGTGTCGTGACTTACATTTAGATATTCAATGGTTATGACCTAAGGTGGTAGACCCATAGTAATCGTTAGGATAAATACTATGATGTAATCATATCTCTCTTCCAATGAGACCAGGTAAGATCTATCAAGTTATTTCTCCCTTATTTTTGAGTATTGGATCGAGTATATGAAATAAATAACAAATTTTAAAGTGGCCCTGGCGGTTCATTTGGCATCTGAGACGCAACACAGCTATTGAGTGGAAACTCTCAATCATGGTAGGTCAGATTTGGTTTACCTTGTTACCAATGTATTAATTGGTAAGATAAGATAAATGGTGGGAATATTTTAACATCCCTTGTTTTGGACTAGTTGATATTTCCATGTGATCTTGAACATATATTATATAGTGGATGGACTTGATTATAAACTATGCCTTGTAATATAATTCAATGGGTTGGATCACTCAAATATAAGTTTTTATCATGTGTTTTAAGGCCTGGTATATAATTTAGAATTTTTGGAGAGTTTTTGGAGAAATAGGATCTAGAAGCCTACTTTTATGGTGAAATTGTAATGGCCAAAGTATTTTAGAGTGATTTATATTAAAAGGAGAACTATGTTCATGGAATTATTTTAGATTTCTATTTATCAAATCTTAGAATAAGTTATCATGTGAAAATTTGATTAACTTATATTGGGTAATTATGATGGTACCATTGTTACGATTTTCAACATGGTGTTTCACACTTCCTTGGTCAAATATGATTGGAGATGACATATCAAAGTGCGTTGGTTTTCATACATGATGTTTCACGTGCCTTCAGATATTATTTTAAGTAATATCATTCTCATTATTTAGTTAGGATTATGAAATTGGGTATAAAATCCCATGCATCATGATATATGGGTATGGAATTCCTTACTAAGTTGGATACCCTTAATATTAAACAAGGATTCTTGAGTTTTGCCCTAGGTCTTATAGAAATTGCTCCTTTTATATATGATTCTATAATTTAGACACATGTGAACTAGGAAATGAGTCCAAGAGGGGGAATGTATATCATTGTAGAGTATATAACTACATATTAATATATATATATATATACATGATGGAATGTGTGTAATGTAATCCTATCATATTTTTAAGCATGTAGATTCTATCCATGTGTCCCTAAGGAAACAAAACATACTTTTTTAAAATTTATGTATTATTACAGTTTCAAAATATTATTATTTTCTCACAGTACATTTTATCATATTTTGATGAACTAGATTGTTAATTACACATCATTAGTGGTGGCCAAATGATTATATCTCACACAGTTTTGGGCTTCCATTGCACTGGGGTATCCAAATAGATTGCATGGTTAGTAGATTCAGTTTCAAGATTGTTCTTGCTTATTATTATTCTTTTAGTCTGATATGGAGCACATGAGAAGGGGACTGAGATAGGGCTCATTATGGTATTGAAGGTAGTATATGGGACTTTTTTTATTTTTTTTTCTATTTATATGTACTTAATGATTGTTGTATGTCTACATTTACTTTGTAGCATGATGATGCATTGACTCTCCTTATTCATTTTTATTAATGATACAATGTTATTATGTGTCACAGAAGTTTCCAATTTATGTTTCTATTGTATTTATATCTCATTATTTGGGTATAGTCTCCAAAATGAACCTCCATTAGACCCTACCAACTTGTTAGAGCCTTTAGAATATATGGAACCACACTTGATGCCTAGTGGTTGACCAACTCAGTTCACCATTTTGATTTTCTCAAGGGTTGGGATGTTATGAACACGGTTGGTTGTACCATTTAAAAAAATAAATTAAACATATTTTTGAGTAAATACATTTTTTATTACGAATAAATGAAAAATATAATGTTTGGTAATTTAATGTTTTTGGATTCATAATTAATATCATGAACACCTAGAATAATATTGAGAATGTTTTTCCAAGAGAGGAAAGATAAATATTTCATGGTTATTATAATAATTTTTGGGATTATAGATCATTCAATAAAAATAGAAGGATATTTAATCAATAAATTCATTTAATATTTGATTTTTTATAAAAATTTACTCAAATGAGAAATCAAATTGAAGACCAAAATGAATAAATGTATATATTTAAACCTGATACTCCTATTAAAACTAAAATTTAGGTGATGTGGAACATTAACATGTGAAAACTAGTCCAAAATTTTTTGAAACCCATGAAACTAATTATGCACTACCTTAAAAACCTAGAACATTAAAAATATTCCTCTATAAATTATTATTGGTGGCCATGATTATGGTGTGAGAACAATGATAATTATTTGAAATATTATTTAATAGTTTTCCTTTATTTCATTGCTTAAACCTAAAACCAAAAAATAATCCTTGAGTTAATAATGTTGTATCCTGTAATAAAAAATTTTATAATGATTTTATGATAAAAAGGAATAGTAATTAGTTATAAGAATCGTTAAATATCAAATAATGAATATCAAATGGATTTATCAAATAAGATAGTTAATAAAATAGTAATCGCTATGAATAATGATATATCAGTGACTAAAGGTAATAAAAAAAGAATGCATGGTTTATAAAATATACCTTTGCCACTATTTTTTTAGTACATTATAATTATCTTATCTAATGTATAAAATATTAATTTCAAAATATTCAAGATCAATCTTAAATAAACTATTTTAATGGAATTTTTTTTCAAGGAAGTTTATGTGGAGAAATCATCTAGTTTTAAAAATCTGCAATTTAAAAATTCTATTTTAAAGCATACCAATTATTTATATGGTCTTAAAAAGGAATCTAGATATTAGTTACATAATATTGGACCATTTTTATGAATTATAATTTTGTAGGAATGAAAAACCCTTCATTGTTTAAGAAAAAATTATCAATTAGTTTATTTATTGTATAATTATATATTTAATATTGGATTTTTATTCCAACTATCCCATGGTTAGGAAAAAGTTTTTCTAAATTCATTCTATAATAGTTTAAAATGAAAATGATTGGTTAGTTTAATTTACTTATTTTTTCATTATTTTAGAATAATTTTGGGAATGTGATAAAGAAATGAATGTTAGTGCATTTCTAAAAAATACTGGACACCAATATATTAAACCATATATGGGTCATAGGAGTTCTAATATTAAACATGATGTAGAGGAAGTTGGAAAACTAGTTGATAATAATTTATAATTATAAAAAAATGGGATATTATTATATAATATTATAAGTAGACAAATTATTGTATTTGTTTTATATCTCTATGTTAGATTTCAATAAAATCATAAGAATATCATATGAATGATTTTAAAAAAAAATTAATTTCACCTAAAGGTTCATTTTTTTAAATTTTTCTTATAACCTCAATATTTTTGTTGATATGATATATTTTATGGACTTTGGGATTTGGATTTGTTGAGTATGTATGAAAAGTACCTCAAGAACCATCTAGTTCCTAGAAAGATCAACTGTTTTTAGTCTTGTAAGAAAAAATAATTTGTTTTATTATCTTTTACTAAAGCTAAAAATATATCATCAAATATTTTTTTATAAAGTGTTGTAAATGAAACCAATATTAAAGTATTTTATTTTCATTATTTAAAATTTTCTAATGTATTCTCATTACCCAAGTGATGTCTACATTTTAAAGAGAACAAATAATACATTGAATAATGCTGAAATTTTATATATTTCATCATTTTTTAAAATATAGAACTCAACAAAGCTATATAAATAAATAGTTTATTAATATTGAAGATCATTTTGAAAATCTAATCATTATACTATTAGTTTCTGATCATCTTAATTTTATTAATATTGTGTTCTTATTATTTAAATTTTAATGAGGTTAATTAAATTTTATATTTTTCAATATATTTCATTTTTTGTGTTTCTATTATGTTTATTAAATCTTATAAATTAATATTTTAGTTGTTTTTATTATATTTATTATATTATTTTCTGAAGTGTTTTATCTTATATATTGATCAGTATTAAAACGTATGGGCTTGATAATATGACATAACCAAAAATGTAACATAAATTTTTATTATGTATTATAAATCACATGGTATATAATATTAATCTTTTGATATATAATATTTATTTTATGTTGGAAAATATAATTTTTTTTGTTACGTAGTGATTTTAAATTTATTTTTAATAGTTTTTATTACATATTAATGTATTGTCATGTAATCATTGTCATTATTGATTTAATATTTTATTAAATTTATTGATCATTTATATAATAAGAAACTAAATTTTATTGGAGATATCTAAACTATTCATTTGATTCTAAAAAAATCCTCAGAGTCATTTCTAATCATAGGATAATCCAAGAGGATTTCTGTTGTGTATTCCTTAAAAAATAAATAGAGTTATAACCTATGCTTTAAAAAGAAGATTTATCCCAAATAATGTTTCTGATTTTTCATTGATTGATCATATAAATGTAAAACATTACATATATTTCGGTTTTCAATAATGATATTATATTACTGTTGTGAAAAAACATGTGTTGTTTCTGAGAATGTAGTCATAGAGTTCGACATTAATGCTCAATTATTGTTTCCAATGAGACAATATTTGATTATGAAAAATGGGACTAAAAAGTTTATATAATATATATCTAATTTTTTTTGTAATATTACACAATTCTCATGAAGGAAATTTTATTTACAATCTATATATGGTTATTAATAATAAAATTATTAATTTGGATACCATTTTATTTTTATTTTGAACTAAAAATATTGAGAAAAGGTTATACAAGTATTTGAAACTATAAATTAATTTATTTTAATGATTGTTCAAACATAAATAAACTAAACTATGGGGTTATTTAAATATTTTTAAAGATATATATGGTATATTTTCTATTTGATGATATTTAAAACAATATTCTAATGAACATGTTCATGTATATTTACCATTTTTCAATAGTGGAACATAATGAATTTATATCCTTATAAAATAAAAATTGATATTTTATTTGAGTTGAATGAAGTTTATATGAATGATCTGGAAACCATTATGTGTCACCACCATAATTTCATGATATATGTTTTTATAATGAAAATAGATATATTTTATTTAATCCATTTAGAGGTATCTTCCTATAATTTACCATAATTAAATTATTGAAGTATAATAAGAGGTATATGAGAATGAAGAAGTTATTACTTCTATTGAGGGGAAATATATTGATTGTATCCAGAAGATAACTTTCAATCTGTTGAAATAAATTTATTTAATTCTACCTATGAAATAATAAATGATTATTGAATAGATCAAGTTATTTTACCTGAATATCTTCTAGAATTGATTTAAATGAATATTTACCCTTAAATAATTAATCTCATTTTTCATTCATAACTTATTGATGAAGAAGATATCAATGTTGATGAAATTGTTATAGATATATTTTATACTGATGGAGATGACAATTATATGTATAGTAATGTATACAATGATATAATGGAAAAATACTGAATATTTATATAAAGAAAAAAAATTTAATGATTTAATACTACTTGAATATCATACAACTTGTAATGAGAATGAAAATCTAGAGGAGGAATAAACTATAAGCTACTAAATTTAGAATGTAAGTATTGTTTTCATAAATAATGAAGTGGTGTGGGATTAAAATATATAGCGACCAACTATATAAGAATATAAACTTGTATTTGAAGAAAATATACACCATTTTTAATATATTATATTATCTGAATTTAATCTATAGAAGATGAATTTATAAATTTAAAATACAGTTTGAAGGCATCCATAAATGAGTTTAAAATACAGAAATATAGTAAATTTTAAAATCATGTACTATTTATTTGAATTATAATATAGTATAAAAGACATATTTTAATGAAAATAATGATTTATTAAAGGATAAATGGTAAATGATAAAGAATAATCAACTTATTCAAATAGACAGTGGAAAATATTTCATAAATTATCATAGATATATTATGTAAGATCAATTTGTATATTTGAAAAAAAATAACCAGTTAAAATAGGTGAGGATGATTCATTCAAAAACAAGATATAAAATATTTTAAAAGATCATGGGGTTTTGGGTAAATATAAATAATATTTTCAAACAAACGCTTCTATCACTATTTTAGAGGAATTTCAATCTATAAAAGATCATTTTTTTGTGTTAAATTATAATTTGGATATAGAAATTGTAAATGAGAGGATTATAACTCTATAGGCTGATTCTATCACATCAGATATATTCAAATATTTTATAAGATTGGTTCTTAATGAATCCATGAAAAAGAAAATAGATGTAATAAATTTTCATCATTAAATACTGATCTTGGGACACACATATTTGTTTGTAAAATTTTATTTTCAATTTTTCTAAAATCATAATAGAAATTTATATGGTAAAAATATAGCGGAATTGTTTTTGAATGATTTTTTACTATAGGTTGAAAAAGATATTTCATTTTTGAATAAAATATGATAAAAATATCTTATAGTGGATAAAAAATGAAATCTATTAAAAGAATACGAATTTTCATTGATTTGATTTTTTATATTTAGTAAATGAACTATAAAATATTAAATAACATTGATCAATTATTTCATTCATTATTTGTGACTACTATAGAAGACACTATGTTATCTAAACTCACCCAAACATAGGTATTAGTAAGGAGAATAATGATTATAGTTTAAAAACATCCTAAAATTGAAAGAACTACTATTTGTACACCTAAAAATTCTGATAACATGTTGACTATGTTGAAGAAATTCTGACATGATCATATATGAAATTAAAAAAATTGATGATTTCTGAGAAACTATACCAAATAATATTTTTTAATAATCATCATCAACATAGTCTAATACCAATATTCGAATAGTTTATATGAGTATATAAAATGATTTAAACTTGATAGTAATACATGATAGAACCATTTCATGTCGGCTATATTGTGAGAGAATACATTAAGAAAATATAATACTATTATGGATACATTCTATGATAAGGATATGAAAACATGATCTACTATGTCAATGTTGAAATTGTATCAAGATTAGAGTCATTTGGGAAAGCTATATATGATCTTATATTTATGAAACATGTATTAGTTAAAAAAACTACTTTTGTCTAAGTCTCACTTGTGAAATATTTTTGGTCATCATAAGTTATATCATTGAAGATATGTGGGTGATCCTAATTATTGTGGTCGAGACACATGAAACAATAAACCCTCACAAAATTATTGATGAGTTATTATTAATGACTATTGTATTATAAAAAATCATTTCAATATCTTCAGTTAATTCATCTCAAAATATCACATATGGTGAAGCTATATTCACCTTAGAGAAAATGTTGTAAGGATACAATATTAATGTATTAATTATGAAAAAAAATGAGAAGGCTTATCGTTAATAATAAATGTATTGTTGATTTTGAAAACCAGTATATTTGTTCCCCATATATACATGAATATTTTACCCAAGCCAATATAACATTTGAGATGGATTAAAACCCCATACCTATACATCTTAAACCCTATATTTTCATATGTTAAAATATAAGGATAATTAAATATATATTTTTCTACATTTTGGTAATCTAGTTCTTTTAACATTAAATTATAATTTTTATTTCTCAATAAAAGCCAATAATATATTCAACTTCTATTTAGTTTTATATTCTAATGTTTTTTACATGTGATGTATTTACAATGCTATTCTCTATCATGAAATTTATGATTGATATCATAACTGGGTAAGAAAATAAGGGGAAAATATAAATTATATTCTACTAACTCTTTTATATTCTTATCAATATATTATTAATCTATAAAAAATTATGCGTTAATTTTATAAGAATTGTGATAATAAAACAGAGGTATATTATTGGAAAGTTATATTGTAAAAATGTAAAATCATATATTCAATGTTTTAATGCTCATAAAATCCCTTGATATTAATAATTATTTCACTTTATGTGAATTTTAACTTAATTATTAATTTTGATGAGTTTTCTCATTATGAAATTACTATTATGAGATTATCAAATATTATGTAATATATTTTATTAGTGTTGAATATTATTAATATAAGTGTTTTTATTATTTAATTAGATAACAATATTAATTACACTTAGGCATATAATTTTTCAAATGATTTGGATTTTAATTTTTTTTTAAGTTGGGAATAATCAGACATAGTGGATATTTTTAAATATAAGAATCGTAGGAATACAAATATTTATGTTAATCAACCCAATATTTTATCTCATATATTCACTAAGAGTTATAATATTTCTTCCATATCAAATTATTAAACTATATGTAATGTTATTTATAGTCAATAGAAACATAAAAATTCAATTTCATGTCTCTTTACCAATTATATAATCTTACATGTTGATGAAATATTAATGGATTAGAAAAAATTCTTATTCATATAAGGTAATATACTATATATTGAAGGATATTTTAAATATTTTTTTGAATAAAATGTTAAAAGTGGAAATGATCTTCAATATTAGAGATTCTCATGGAGACTTTTCTATTCATATTTTATAAGATATGATTTCTCAACTCCAATGTAGTTAATATTAAATTTTATGGAGATAATTATATTTTAATGATGTATTTATGAAACATATATTGAAAAGAAAAATATATTATGTACTATGAGAAATTAAATTTTTATATAGAAGATTAAGGATTATTTTTAATTAACTAATATATAAATTTGAAAAATGTTTTATCTTGAAAAAATGTTACAACACAAGGAGTTTAAAACACAAACAAGTTTGTTCTATAAATTTTATAAATTATTTTGAAATTTATTTTATTCATGATTAATTTAAAATGTGATTAAAATGAATAATGAATTAGATAGAAATTTTATTTCTACAGTAATGTACTACCTTGAAGAGTAGGGTAAGAATGAAAATAAATTTAAAGCCAAACATCAAACACATATTTTTTATTTGAAGAATATTCTAAATCGTTTAAATGATGAAAAAACAATTACCTGTCATATATTATATAAACTGAATATTTTTTCAAATATCTAGATTGCACACATATTTTACAATGTGTGGGAGTGATTTTTGGTAGTTGAATTGTGGTAAAGATCCTAGAAAAATATCGTATTATAATTTGTAACAAACTAAGTGTTAATTTCTTAAACATAATAGTGATATACCTAGAAAAATGGATGTGAAGAAAAGGTATAACACCTATATTGGGTATTTAAGGAGTGGATTAGGAGTGGTCTTGTTTGAAATATCATCCCACATTGAAATATGATTTTATCCTAATCATTTATTTAATTCTATTTTGGTGATATATAATATTAAAAACAATATAATTTATATATATAACATATGATGTTAGAATCATAAATCAGTTATAATATATATTAAGTAAAATTGAATTCACCCCTATCTGGAGTCATTATAATAAAAACACTAATATAACATAATTAATATAGTTTTATTATATCATTACACTATGATTTAACTGAGATATCAACCATTGATACGTAGGTTTGTAATTATTATTATTTTTAATTTATAAATAATTTTAAAATATATAATAAAATACAAATATAGGGTAATTTTATATAATACTATATGAAAAAATTATCATAGGATGTTTTAATCTAAAAATAAAATCGATTTTAAATTATTTAGAATAGTCAATAGTGATGAAATAATTTAATAATTTTATTATTAGTATATATTTATCTAGTGTTCAATATGTAATGATGATAAATGGCTATTTAACCTAATATTGTTACTATGTTTTTTTCTATGAGTTATGATTGTTTATTATATGATATTTTATTACATCACTTGTAGAGGTGTATATTTAATTTTAAAATACATGTTTTAATTTTTTGGATATTCATTAATTTCATGTGCATCTTGTTATGGTTAGTCAATAAACCTGAGTTATTATAAAATTTGGATGGCTCTCTTTGGATGTATCAATATAATAAATTCTTTTTTAATTTGATTATATTTATGCCATTTCATTAATCTAATAGAATTATAGTTTTATAGATTACACTATGATTACTTAACACATTCCTTTTGTTTTATTTTATAATTTATTTTATAATTTGGTTGGCTCAATGTATCGTATGATTTGGGTACACAAACTTGTTGGGAAATGGGAACAATTTATTTCATTATAGTACCTATCATTGAATTAAATAGGTCACGTATAATGGGGAATTTATCATTTTATTATAATATTGACTCATAAGGATGGTCCTATGACTATTTTTCCTCTTGGATTGACCATTATTGGAATCTTCTACTAATGTATTCTCTCCTATATAGACAGTATGATGACACTATCATCATTAATTTTTTTTTATTACGATTCACATTTCAGGACGATCCCCTATAGATAATCATTTTCATGTGATCATTGATGTTACTACATGGCATGAAATTTGATGGATTATGTAAAACAAAAGTGTTATGTTATTATGGATTTATCTTATAGTAATGATTAGTATTAAATAATTAATTATTAATTTCACGGATGATCATTGATACATTCAAAAATAATATTAATTTTTTCACTAAGGAATTATGTTTCTTCAAAAACACCACTGTAAATTAATATTTTCTGACTCATGGTCTCTATATATTTTATCTATTATTTAAAAATGGTAAATATATTTTGAATAATTTTTAAATGTTTATCTGATTATTTTAAAAAAATTGATTTTATATGGAGCATTGAAGGTGGCATGAAGAGTTATTGAATCTCAAAGTTTATGTTTTATGACCCCAATGTCAAAATGGGATACCCCAGTGTGCAAACATTATAGAATGATAAAATAAATATTTGAAAACATGGATTCCATGAATATATAAAAAATATCATCGAAATAAAACCCTGAAAAATTACTATCCGCCTTATTAGATGAATAGAAATTCAAAATTGACCATTATGAAAAATGGGCTCGATAATAATAGAGTATCAGAAAACTATTCACTACTATGAGTTTTTTTATAATTAATCATGAAAAAATTTATTGATTAATTAGAGTTTTACAAAAACAAATTAACCAAAATATGGATCTAATATAATATATAATTATCTTATTTATGTATGATTTTTCTTAATATGAAAGACATATTTTGAAATTAACTATGGTTATTTGGATACCCAATTTGATTGTTATATTTACATGGCCACATAGATCACTATGAATGTGTATATAATTAGTTTTTTAAATATAATGTGATTCATATTGATTTTATGGATTCGTATATATCCTTTTGGATGTGTTGGTGTAAAAATTTTACTACACATATATAGATATTTTTTTATAATCTATTGGGATTAATTTCAAGGGAACCAAAAACTTTTTAAGAATATTTTGAATCAGTTAAAGGATCTAGATAAGGATAGTGTATATTATCAATTAATTTGTAAAAATAGTTATATACATATTATTTTTATCTCTTAAAATTGTAAAAATTTATCTAATTCATTCATTTTATTCATGTTTCAAATAATTAATTATATTTTATTTATATGGGATACATGAATGTCATAAAAATTATTATTTATTGTAAAAGTGTTTTTAGTTAACAAATTTCTCCATTTTGAATTTGACCACTAATATTAAAGAATAACCATGATATGTGGGAACTGAAAAATGAAAGGACTAAATACATACACTTTTTGTAATCCAAGAAATATATTATCATAAATACTAATGAATATTGTCTAGTCATTAAAGATAGTTCAACAGGAGATATACTTTTATAGATCATTATACCTTTAGTAGTTGTGAAGACATTATTAAATAATTTTTTGCAAAATATTAAAATCATTATGTAATTTTCTCTACCACATTAAATAATGCTCAATCCGCACAATCCTCTAATTATATATTTAATCATAAGATAATTTTTCGTCATAATGTATTCTTAAATACAGAAATGATATTATATATATCAAATTTAGAGTTGATTATTATAACCATTCAATTATAATTATCTCATTTTTATTTTATTTTTTAAATTTTTATAATTTTAATTTAGTTATATATCATGGTTTGGAAATTACTTCACATACCACAACCATTTTCACATGCAACCACTAGAAATAAAATAACTCATGAGACCTGAGGTAAATGAGAAAATTATACAAAGAAATTGTACTTACAAAATACTCATTCAATGAGTTTTATTTTAATATGAATGTTCGAATTTTATTAATGTTCATTTATATACAATAGGGATAGATATTATGAATCATTGATTTTATAGAGTTTTTTATACTGCGTAATCAACATGGATGATGTTTTTTTGTTCTGGATTCCTAGAATTTTTTTACATACATTTTTATCCCTATTAACTTAATTATATATATTGTGTATGTATGTATTGTATTATTAAGGTCATGTATTTTATAAAAATATTATCATTTTAATCTTTTAATATAAAAATATCTAGGATAAAATTTATTATTATTATTATATATAATTGTTTTCGTGGTATCAAATATATTAGTAACCCATGTTTTAGTTTTTACAGGTAGCATTCATGTTTCCTAAAAATGGGGGATCTAGTTGATTTTTTATACATATAATGTTTCGTAGAAACACTAGGAAATAATAAAACAAAATACTGAAATCTATTAATATAATTTTAATAAATTTTATAGTATGTGAAGAACATAAAAAACACATAGAACTCTCTAATGAATTAGGTATTATCCCCATTGTTTGATAATAATTACATATTGAAATAAGAAAATATATTAACATATATAGGTAATCCTATTGTAATTACATATTATATCTATAGTCCAATCCTTAGGACCAATGATCTGATGGGAAAAAAAAATGAAAATGATAAATCAAAAACATAATGATTTAATGATATTGTTTTAAAACTATTTAATATCTATTGGATTCATTTTATATCCAATTTCTTATCCCTACATTAAAAAATTAAGGAGGATTCAACTAAATGAGTGTTTCATAAACACTCATTGAATAAATGTATTTTTAATTATAATATTTGTGAAATAAAAAAATATTCTTTCAAGGCCAATTGATTGTTTTAAATCTTTAAACAATTATAGAAACTAAGACAAATTTATTAATAAAATATCATTTGGTGTTTCAACTATTAAACTATATAAAAAATATAAAAAATATATTCATGAAGGCAATATACTCTATATATATTTCATAAAATATGATGGAATCATATCTTATAATGTGGATGTTTGGGTGGGTTATCCCATGGGGGCTATGACATACCTTTCAAGGTTGTGTGTGTGTTGTGTGTGTTTAGATATAATTGTACCCATAAAAATAAAGTAATAAATTAATTATTATTTCCCCAACAACATTCAACAAATTTCAATTTTTTTGGGATAATGCTATTATATTTGATCTATCAAATTTTAGAAACAAACATTTTTACCTGTGATATTCTTAGTCAAAAAAGAAAATGTGTTACTATTTTGTCCTTTTTAGTGGTAGGAAATTTTTTGTATTCTTAATTCAAAATCATAAATAGTGAGTGGTATTTAATAACACTTCATTTCTAAACCGGTTATAACAAAATCCTTTATAAATTACATTAAACATATTTAAGTTCTAACATGTGAATCCAACATATGTTTCTTGATTTATAATTTATATTTTTTAAATAGATTTATGAAAAATAGTGAGTATAACTATAAGACCAGAAGCATGTTAATCTTATATATCCTGACTTATTCATTTATGATTAGCAATATATATTTATCTACAAGGATGAATGCATCTCATGTCATAAATTTGAGTATCTTAACCCAAAATAAGTAAATAAAATATGATTGGAATCATATTTTCTTGAATATATTTTTTACTTACTAAACCAAATCACCAAAAAAATAACTCCAATAGTGGAATGAAATGAAATTTGATTGGCCTCCAAATACACAAGATGTTTCTGACTAGTATATAGTATTTATGCACACCTCCTTAGGAGATTATACCCCTAGGACTAGATATCCAACAAAAATAATCAGTAACAATAATAATAATAATAACATGTAAAACAGAACATGACCATTATAGTTGCGGTCCAACTATGGAACAATAAAGAACATGCTATATCAAAATGAAATATTCTATAATTTTATAAAATCGTCCATCAAGAAGAAGAATCATCAATGGGTCTAAATATTTAAAGGTAGTCAAAAAATAAATAGAATAAAATATCATGTACAAAATTGGATTTTGAGAACCTACTTGGTCTCATCTTCATACTCAATCAACCCATCCCATGCATCATTCACATTTTTCATTCCTTTAACGTTTCCTACAACATAAAAGTATATTTCAATTTTGTGTATTCCATGTATATTTTCATCAAAACTCAGTAGGACAAAAATAATGGTGTCCATAAGAAATTTTAGGAAATACAAGTCTAGAGCAGTTATGATATGAAAATAAACTAAATTAATTAATAACTCACCACCAAATGGAATGTTGAATTACTTTACCATGTACGAATATGCATAATATGTATATAAAAAATGAGATAATTGAACTATGGTTATATTACACCCTGAAAATGAATGTTATATCACTACTTATCTCATGAGTTTAGATGAATGACTCAACATTATACTCATAACTCTTTGTTGAATGACACATGACCATAATATCATGTTGATGAATGAGTGATAAAAATTTTATGGCCTAATTTAATGTGATACTACTAACATATATTTTAGTGAACAATATCTCACCACAATATAATCGTTTTATGAAATTTATTTCCCCCACAAAATATTATTGAATAATTAATCACTATTACCATAATATTATTAAATAAGAGTTCTCTTATTGAATGATGGATTACTATTTAAAACAAGAGTGAATGATATATCACTAGTTCAAATTATCTGAGTGGATAGAGAATCACATGTATAACCCTGTGTGGACAACATACTACTGACATATCTTAGGTGGATGACCTACCACTAATTGAACTCCGAGTTTTTGATATACCACTAAAACATCTCAAGTGAAACACATACAAAACATTATGCTAAAGGTGTATGATGTACCATCAATTTATTTGGAAGGTTTTATGATAAAATATATATATAATTCCAAACCCCTAATCAATTTTCTCCCCACATCACAAATAATGAAATAGAGATATATCTGTAATCATTGATATATAATAATGAGAAAAAATATAAATTATCAATTTAATAATTTATGTGAATGTAATTTCAATATGATATAATTTTAAGTAGAATTTTTTATATATTATAATGACATATAATCATTATCTCAATACTTGGGGTCTATTCAACATATAAAAGTCGTGATAACCATTAAACTAACCTATTCAGGTCCAAAATCATTTCTACTAAGTCACTGGTCTTGAATATTCAAATGACTTCACTCATCAAGGGTTAATCTTGGTCACCTCATTAGGTTACAATATCTATATCATACATAATGAATCCTATATTGGGCTGTATAACATAATTTTAGAATATCTAAAAAAAGTGATTTTTCATCAGTGGCCTTAGAAATGATGAACCCCACTCCTAGGAACTCTCATTGGAATATAAAGTCCTATTTATAAAATATGGAGTTAGGTAAAAAATTAAATATTATTTGAAGGCATGCACACATTTTTTTCAAAATTTTCATTTCATATGGAACATTCATTGTGTCTAAAAAACCAATATGAAATCTATAGACCACCCACCTTGTCATAGAAAATCATTTTCCATTGAATACGACCATCATATTTGGATTAATTTAGTTGAAATAAAAATCCTTTAAAAACATCCAAATTAAGGCATAAATTATGATAAATATTGAACTATGATAAATTACATCAATTGAGAAAAGAGAATCACTAGCCTTACTCAAGGTGATCCATGCCAACCGGCAACACTAATATCGAAGATCCATTAAAATATAAATCACATATACTAGGAATATAATCATGGTAGAATTAGAGGTGTTCATGAAACTAAAACAATGATAAATGATGAAACCTTATTTATGCTTCCACATTTCATGAAATCTAATTAGAATTATATAAAAACATACATAGGAGGTTTCTTGTGGTTGGAAAATATGGGAAATAGATCCACACCCCTACCTGGGGTCACCTAGGGTCACATTGAGGCAAGGACCTATAAGTCTTGGAAAATTTAGCACTCTAAGGAAGAACTAGAAAACCATATAACCAAGGACCAGCACCACACTATGGTATTACAACCTATATAATCGAAACAATCCACAATCTGTGAAGCCTTCAAGTTGAAACCTTTATACGTTGTGTCATAACCAACCAATTACACCAGAACATATATATATATTTATATGATACCCTTAAAATCCAATATTCCATAATATTTGGTGTGACCATCAAACAATAGTATAATTCCTACCCGAACCAAGAGCATACTCCACCAAAGAATATTTAGTGTAACATCCCATTACCAAGGCCAAGTAACGTTTATACTCCCTCTGAGTTCTCTTTATGGATAGGATTTCTGATAATTTTCATTCTATATTTTCTAAAAACTATAGTGGAATTTCCAATTTGTAACTATGTTATATGCCATTTTATTACTACTAGTTACATTCTGTGAGATACTTTAACGCCATGAAAGGTTACATGACGTGATGACATATTACACATCATGCATTATTTTAATTACCGATTTTAATCTTATGAGACTTTTTTAGTGTACTTTAGGATAATGGATTTCATGATGAGTAAAAATATTAGACAACTTGTAATTTCTAGAGAATGGATTTTTGGGGTGTTGTATGGGTTTCAGTTCCCTTTTTGAATGCCAGATCTTGTTTTCTCTCGACCCAAGGTTCCTCTCCAATAAAATATGTAAACACATTTCTATCCATATCGATCCATTTGGTATTATATCCTCATTCTAGTTATAGTGCATCTCTCTTGTTGATTTCTATTTATTCATCTAATTTGAAATGACCGTGTTAAAACCATGTAGTTGTGTTGTCAAATCCATTGGTCTGAATTTTTTTTCATCATTTATTCTTCTATATCCATTGTGTGATCTCGTTCCTATGTTTGTTCCATTAATTGTAGTCCTATGGTGGGTGTTTGTTCATGGATTTTTTGGTTTATGTTCTTCTCTATTAACCTCTGGTATTCTAAAATGAATCGAACATGAGATCTGGATTGGTTTCGTTGGAATTCATTGATGTTATTTTGTATTCATTGTTGTTGGATCTTGCTGTGGGTGTTTCTGAATCAATTGTTGAGGTATGCAGTTATGTCACTAAGACTATGTTGATGAACCATGTAGTTCTAGGTTAATACATTGAATAGTAAATATAATTGGAATGATTTTCTTTTTTGGGTTGAAATTTTTTTTAAATAAAAAAAATTGTGGGTTGATTATAAGTTGAATTAAAATTTTAATTTCAAATAATTGAAATTGATTTTAAAAATTATTATGAAATTATTTTCAAATGATTATAAGATATTATGAAAATGATCGCACAGGTTACCTTATGGGCATAGGTGGAATGTTTAGCTTGAGGACATTAACAATTATTTGTGAATATCTATTGGTTTTATCATGGGTATTTCCTATGTTTCCTTGGATAATTGCTCTATGGGACTGATATTAAATTTGTTAAGGGTGGATTACTCATGGGGTATTCCAATACTTCCTATGCCTATGTTCTAGGACCTGAATTTGTGAAGTTCATTGACTATAGTACGAGTTGTATGCCAGTATGACCTATTGTGATCTTTTGTGATGATACATGTTCTCCTATTTATGATTTGGTGGATTTTTTTTTACTTTATATGCATGTTTATTATTGTGAAGGATGATATGTAAAATGTTCTTTGATATTGATATTAATAAATTTGTTATATAGCTATAAAAATGGAAATGATTATTATGTTTTCTTTAAAAATAATTTATTTCTTATCATGCCATGTTTTATTTGTTATGATCATATAAGAATTTTTATATATATAATTTTTATGGAACACCAGGGTGGTATCCTATTAAGAATGTTATCGCACACCCTACTCAACACTTCAGTGGGCCGTATACATTTGTATGTATTCCAACAAAGGGAAAGGCAAGGAGACACATTGAGGAGGTGAGGATTCATTTTAGCTGAGTTGCGTAGCTGGTGTTGAGATGGTGGGAGTTCGTCCACCCAATCCAATGGAGTTACAGTTTAGTTCAAGTAGATTTTTAGTTGGTCAGGCATAATGTGGATTTTTAATATATATATTGATGTTTTTCCACTATCAACTTCTAGTTGTAGAATTTATCTATTAGCTTTATGACAGTCCATCATGTTCTATCAATATATATTCAATGTGATAGTTTAGGTTGGGAAAAAAATTATATAGTCTATTGTTAGATTTTTAGGTGATCATTTCTAGGACATTGGGATCATGAATGCCCTTTAGTTATGTGATGGAATGGGTTGAATTCCAGTTTTGAGTGTAACCCATGTTGGGAAGTTACAAGGTGGTAGTAGAGAGATTTTTGTACCCAGGATTCCTTGTCTCAAGTTGTCTATTATACTAGAGATAATAATGTGGGGAATTAAAATGTAAGCTTCAATATGTTATTGGACATATCTTATCATGAAGAGACTCATATTTTGAATGGGATGTTGGGATACATGTTTCTATAGTTGGTTATTGATTTAAGTATTTTTGCTTATTGTGGGTTTTCTAGTTTAAATTAAAATTTACTCTATTGTGTAATCCTTATTTTAATTTTGTGTGTTGTAGAGAGCCTCTATAAAATCTTACATAAGTTCCCTTGGAGAGTGCACCTGATGATTCTCAAGGGAATATACTTATAGATCAATGTAACGTCAATTCTATGATTCAAGTTGTTCTGGTGGTTGTTCAGAACAAACCACATGTTCATAATGCAATTTTTTTGGTCTAACAATGCAATTAAGGAGGGAAAATTAAATATCAATAATTCATCATTTATAATCAATCATTTTTTAATGAAATGAATGATCCTCAAAAGGAGGAATACTAGTTTGATAGGATTGATGAATTCATCGACATTCTGGAGACATATGAGAATGTGAAGGTGATGTGTGTAATATTCAGTCTTGATGCTTTGTGTATGTGATGGTGGATTTCTATATTCCATGAATACAGATATGTGGATTTGGATTGTGAGGGTTTCAGTACTCTCTTTTTAAAATAGATTTTCTCAGAGTTTATAATTTTGCAAAAGTCTCTAGAGTTCCTTTCTTTACTTTAGTGAGAGTGTTTAGTATTAGCCTTCCCCAATCAGTTTTCTGAGATTGTCCATTTTTCTCCACACATGGTGAAGAATGACCAGGTGGAGGTTCAAGTGAACCTGCATGATTTTTAAAAGAATATCAGGTCATATGTATTTAGGTTAAATATTTCTACCTATGTGGATATGGTAGAAATAAATACGATGAAAGGGATTAATATGGCATGAAAGGTTGGATTTTCGAACACTTCCCATCCTCCTTGTGGAATATTGAGTGGAATGCATTGGAATAAGTGTATGTGGAAGGATAAAAATAGTAGTGTGGTAGGAGGGTCTCAGCAATGAGCCTCCTCTGTACCTTATTCAATAGATATGATTTTTCCCCTGACTTGATATCATTGTTGCAATGTCAGAAAAACATGGTGTTCTTGTCCTAGGAATGTAAAGACATGAAATAGTTGAAGATGTGATTTTCACTTACATCGCATTTACCAGGATTAGAATATGCCTCCTTATTATCAGTTTTCATCATCTACAAATGATATTGTGGGTTTTTCAAATTCTTTGAGGACTATAGGGATCCAGAAAAAAAGCCTCGAGAGGGAAGAAATTTCTCACAGTGGATGTGTTTCTAGAAGAAGTCGATGCAGGTCCATCATCCATGAAAGGTACTATCATTATTGAATATTCCCGAAAAATTTCGTTATTTGATACTGATTCCTCCAACTAATTTATATCAATTTGGTTTTTTGATATTCTTAATCCTAAAACACAACATATGACATTTTTAATCGAGTTAGAAATCACTCTTGGTATGAGGAAATATAAGTGGTTTCAGTGTCACTTTTTTCATTAATGGTAGGTGATATAGTGTTTTTTTAGTATTTTATTTTTTTGATCTAGATTTTTTTACATCATGATCTGTATGGAATGGATTTTAACTCACTTATTTTAGGTTCATTGTAATCATCATTGTGTTTTGTTTCATATTGTCGATGGTAGATCTTAGGCATTTCATGGGGAGTGGGACACAAGGTAGGGTTATTTTGGACCTTCTCACTCAAATCTCAATATAATTTTTATGTATTGTGGTGTTTGACTCCATTTAAGTATCTTTTATTTTTGATCATCCCATTTTCATTGGGTCTTTACTAAATTTTTCCCCAAATAATTATATCGTCATACTCTAGAGAGATGTGGAGTTTATGATTACTTTGGTGTTATTTAAATAGTTGATATAAATAACCAATAATCATATGGATCTAGTGGAGATGAAAGAGAACATGAATTATTTTCATGGAATTATGGAAAAAATTTCATTCCCCTTGTGTTTCTCATTGTGTATCCTTTTTTCTCTTTTCCTAGAAGGAAGATGGTCCACATTGGTTGTGTGTGGACTATTGGATGTTGTATTGGGTAAAACTTAATAAAACATATCATTTAGCTTGTGTATATTCTTTGTTTAATAAGTTAAAGGTGGAAATGTGGTTTTCAAATATTGATCTTCGGTCTGGTTATCACCATCTCTGTGTTCAAGAGTTTGATAAGCCAATGATAGTTTTTAAGAGTAGGTGTAGACATTATGAATATATTCTGATGCCTTTTGGTATGAATAACTCTCCTAATGTTTATATCAAATTAATTAATCAGATATTCTATCAATATGTTTACTCTTTGGTTCTATTATTCATGGATGATATTCTAGTTTCTTCAAATTTTGAGCATGATCTTGAGGACCATATGACTTTGGTTTCATAAATTCATATAAGTAACCATTTTATAGAATTATTTCAAAATGTAGTTTCTATAGTCGGGAAGTTATCTTCCTAGGGCACATAATTTCTAAGCATGCATTTTCAGTTGATCCAAAAAAGGTAATGGAATATTTTTCATATAATGAACCTCAAAATGTCATTGATATATAGAGCATAATTGGTATTGCTCAATTCTGTGAATGGGTTTGGAATAATTTTTCTAAGACTATGAAAATTTTAACAACTCTTACCATGAATACGGTGAAGTTCATATGAGATGTGAATTTTTATTATTTTCAAGGAATTTAATAGGATTCTGAAATTAGCTTCTATTCTGATCTTACTTGAGCCTAGTATAGGGTATGTAGTGTATTTTTGATGATTTTGGTGCTAGTTTACGATGATTCAATATAGGATGTCCATGTGGTTTCTTATAACTCTTTTGATCTCTAAAATCATGAGAAAAACTACCCCACTCATAATTTAGGGCTTGTTTAAGTTATCGATGTGCATAAATGTTGGTGAAACTATCAATTTGGGGAATAGTTCACATATTTTTTTGATCTTAAGATTTTGATTTATATCCATTATAAAAAACACTTGAATATTAGATAGGGAATAAGGGTAGATTAACTTGAAACCATTGAATTTGATATTTCCTACACTGTGAGGGAAATAAATTTCATTGTAGACACTATTAAAAATAATTTACCATCAAAGGATATTCTAGATTCGGAGGAGTAGGGGAACCTTATAGGGATTTTCACTTAGTTGTACCTGGATTCATAAGAGGATGTTTCACGTATGGTTCTTAATAGTTTTTAATTACCATCATCTCTTATGGAATCTATTTTGTAGACATAGAGTTAAGATGTTATGTTATGTGAAATTTGAGAATGAAATTTTTGCGGGGAGACTATTTGATGCAGTTATCTTTATTAAAATGGTATGATTCACATTGGGAAACAGTTTCTCATCCCAGAATCTGTGAGGAATTTTGTCCTGTTTAATTGTGATTGATCTTTATGGGAATTTCATCTTGGAATTGTGAAGATGTATGACATGAGATAATGTTTCTGGTGGCTGAGTATGAATCGTGAAATTTATGATTATGTGTCCCATTATTTGACCTTCCAACATATAAAGGAACAGAACCTAAAACCCTCATTTTTTTATTCAGCCTCTTTTAGTTCTATATTGGGAATTTTATGAGGTTTCCATAGAATTTTATGTTTTATTACCACAGACTCTCTTATGGAATAATGCTATATGGGTAGTTATTGATAAGTTAAATATTCCTACTCATCTCATTCAAATAAAAGATACATCTATGTTTTAATATCATGGAATGATATATATGAAATGGATTTTGAGGTTACATGGGATTCCTTCAACCATTTATCTATAAATAGATCAACAGACTATGTTGATCTTATGGAGGAGTCTCCAAGGGGAAATAGGAACTCATGTCATGTTCGACACAATATACCATCCATAGATAGAAGGTTTTATAGATTGTGGGATTCAGATCCTAGACGATCTGCATCATGTCTAGGTCTTGGATTTTTTTTCAATCATTGGATATCCATCTAGGACTAGTTGAGTTTGTTTGTAATAATAATTATTATTCATCGATCAGAATTGATCCCTATGAGTATTTCATAGATGCCTATACAAGTCACGTCATTTTTGGGCTAGGGTGGGTTTAGTAGTTTTGGTATGTCCATGTTTGGTCTATGAGATGTTGATGATGATTCAACATGTACATAGACATCTATTTACATCCCATAGTTGAAAATAATCCTATGTGGATCAGTGAAATCCTTGTTTTTAGTATTCCATTTTTGATCTGGTTTTCTTAAGATTTTATCATCAGTTAGGTCACCGTTGACTTGGAAAATAGAGAAATATGGATCAAAGATATGTTAGACTATTTGAGGTCACTATGTGGCTCAGGAATATTTCTTACTATTTGTCATTTCAGGTTTATTTCATATTTATTTATGATGTTTTTCACATATTTGATCTTCGGATATATCACCCTGATTTGGCTCACATTCTATATTGATAAAAAAATGAGTTAGAAAAAGATGTTTGGGTTTTTTTAAACTAGATGATATTATTTACTCACAAATGAATGTATTGAATAAGAAGTTGATGATACTATTCAGTGATCTTTCTCAACATAGATCAGATTCACATGAGACATGGGAACTAGAGTCATTGATGTGGGAGAAATGGAAAATTCCTTTTCTAGGGATTATATATTAAACATGACTTCTAGATGATGGATATTAATTATGGTGGGGAGTTTGTTACATATTATTACCATGATTTGGAATGTTTTTCCCACTCTCAGAGTTTCAATTTTTAATTTGGAGATACTAGAAGTTTCTTTCTAGATTTTTTACAGGCTGTACGGAAATTTCATGTCATGTAACTATGCTACCTAATGTTTAATTTCTTCTAGTTTCATTCCTTAAGAAGGATTTATACCATGAAAGGTTGCACGATGTGGGGAGTTATTACATGTTGTGAGTTATTTTATGTCTTGATTTTAATTTGAAGTGACTTTTTTGGCGTATATAAACAACATGGATTTTAGAACATGTAACGGAATTACATGATTTTTAATATTTAAGAATGGATTTTTAGGGTGTTTTAGGGGTTTGCGTGACAATTTAGGATGCCAGTTATCCTTTTCACTCAACCAAAGGTTCCACTCCAGTCATTTTTGTAGAGATTGTTCCATCCAGATCGATTCATTCGGTGTTTGATCATTTTTTTTATTTTGGTGTGTTTCTCTAGGTGAGTGATATTCTTCTTCTTCATTTCCAATGATCTCAATAACTCCCATGAATTGTGTTATTAGATCCATTGGTCTAAAAGTGGTGTTTCTTCATTTCTTCGTCCTGATCTATTGTGTGATATCATTCTAGAGATAGTTCTTCTAGTGGTAGTAGTGTGACTAGTGTTCATTCTGGAGGTATTTTTTTTCCACATATTTTCTGATCCTTTATTTTAAAATATGAATCTTTATTGGGATGTGAATTTTATTATAGGGATTTAATTGATTTCATTGGGTTTTCATTGTTGGTGGATCCTGTTATGGGTGTGTTCCACACAATTATTGAGGAATGTGGTTCTATCTCTAAGCCTGTGATGATGAAACATATTGTTTCTTTTTTATAAACTAATTTATAAAAGTTATTAGAATGGTTTTTTTCTATGTTTTCATAAAAAAATTCAAGAAAATTGATATTCCCCTAGTTTTGGATAATTGGAATAAAAATCAGTGTTTTAAATGAATCAAAATTTACTTGTGAAATGGTTTTGAAATTTTTTTCAATGAAATAGAATGGATGGTGATAAAAAGAACATTGGTTACCTTAGGTATTTTGGTGTAAGTTTTATGTTGAGGCCACTTTCCATTGTTTTAAATTATTGGGAGGGTTTTTCATGAGGTTTTCTTATATTTCCTAGGATCGTTGTTCATGTGGAATGATATTTCCTTTTTTAAGAAGGGATTACTCATGGGTTATTGTTCTACTTCAAAGGAATGTGTTCTAGGAGATGGATTGTGAAATTGATTGAAGGTGGTATGAGTATTCTTCTAGTCTGTACTATATTGAACATTGTTGTAGATACCTATTCTCCTAATTTCTATTACCTGGAATTTTTTTGTTTTAGAATTTATATATATGTTTATTATTATGAAGGATGTTGTGAAAAATGTGCTTTGAAATTGATATGCCTGATTCTATTTTAGAAATTCTAAAAGGGGAAAGGTTTACCATGTTTTATATAAAAATTATTTATTGGATATCATTCCATGTTTTTTTGAAATGTTAATAGAGTAATTATTATAATTATATTTTTTAAAGAACATCTATGTGGGATCCTATTGATCCTCTTAACTCAAACCATGTATGCCTCTTTGATGGAGAATATGATTCTATATGTCATTCAGTACAGGGATAGAAAATGTGCCACAGTGAGTCAACGATGTTTAATGTCAGCTGAGTCAGTTAGCTGGTCGTGTAATGGTGAGAGTTTGTTTTCACTATCACATGATGTAGCTATTTAGTTTACATATTTGTAGCTGGACATGTCTCTGGAAAATTGTGGATAATTTTTTTTTTCCACAATCTTATTAATTTTTTGGAATATATTTACTATCTTTTTTTGTTCCTTCCTGCTCTCTGTATTTATATTACATGTTTTTGTTTATGTTCGGAAAAATAGTTCCCTCATGTTTTTTTATATTCTCAGGTACTTGTCTCTAGATGGAGGGGTTCAAAAATTACCTTCATGTATATGATAGAATGGTTGGATTCTGTGTTTTAGGGTCTCCTGGGTTGAGTCGTTACATTGAGGCCCCCACCAATATCTCTAATTTACCAAATGCATAAAAATACTTTTTTTGAAAAAAGTAAAATTAATTCATACATCAGAAACTGGTGGGATATTATAGTACCCAGTTAATGGTATGGATTCCCTGCCCATTATAAATGTGTATGAATATCAACATTTTTTATTGTATCCATTCTCAAGGATAGAATCATAACCAATCACTCCAATTATTATTTCAATATTAATATTTACAATAGGGAAGTATGAAGGTTTAAATGATAATATATAGGGATGTTTTCTTATCATGTATTATTGGGTATTATTATAATATATATATACGAATTATTTAAATGAAAAATATATACAATATTTCATGTGATATAATATAGAGTCGTCATGTTTTATTAATTTACTTTGGAAATTCTAGAGGGTATTTTTATCTTTTACCATTGAAGATGGAAAAAATTATTTTTATGATAATATAAGTAAATTAGAAATGAATTATTGGGTTTGTAATATTGTATCTTCATTAATATTACTTGTTTGGTAGAAATATAGGTTACAATGAGAAATTGAAATGGTATTTGAAAAAAATTGCAAATTATTCGGTAATGTTGTTAAAAAAACAATGTTTATAGACAGTGACTTATGGAAATTTTCAGGTGATTGGTTATGTAAAGCTAGTTTCACAGTTTAGAAAACCATGAATTATGTACAATTTTAATCCATATATATTATGTGGTCTGATGTGTGGTTATAAAAAAAATTTATATGATTTTCTCCCACGACACACGTGATTTTAATTTATAATCACATAAAACAATTATTTAACCATTATTTCCCTTAGGACTATTTTAATTTACCCAAATGAATGTTTATCAAATAGAAATTCTTTTTCATCTCCTAACAAAATTGGTTTCATGGATTAACCAATTTAAATATCATAGAGACGACATGAAATAACTAGAAGTATTTTCTTTGTGATTATCTAATTTATTCCACTTTTATTTATCATATAAGATCTTATTGAAGAATTATATGTGGGATTAAATAGATATTTATATGTGGTTACCTTGAATATGATTTAAATATATGTAAATGAGGTATTTTTGAAACTAGATTTATTTGATATCATATTTTTGGATCAAGATCATTGGATTTCTTATGGATTACCAAATACATGTGTCTTTAAATAATTATGTATATGTTCATCTGTATTTATTATAATTTATTGATTTGTATTGAATGGTTCATTTCTATTTTATAGTTTCATTGATTAAATTGATTTTTTTAATTAATGTGGCGATGATTGTCATGATTAATGTGGAAATGGTTTTTGTGTGTTTGACATTATTTTTCAAATAATCTTATTTAGTGGAATAAAATAATGATTATAGATCACAATTAGAAAAAGTAAAAGTCAAAGTGGGTTTTTCGTGATGGAGTTTTAAAAAATAGAACTGATTATATACATATTTTATTATTATTATTAAAATTTATTTTCCATGACATTTCTTGAAAAAATGTTGAAAAATCTAAAATTTTATAATTTGTAAAATTCATTTTATTTTATTTTTATCAAATGTTTTCCTAAACCACCACTAAATATTAAAAAAACACTAAATAATTAATAGTTATTAATTAGAAATATTAAATAATTTTTTATTTTTATATATTTTTATATATATTTTATTTTTTAAAATTGTATTTCCTTGTTTTTTTAAAATTATTAATTATATATAATTTTTATTTTGTATTTATTTTAATCTTAAATTAATTATAAGATTAGTTGAAAATGAAAAAATAAAATCCAAGGATAAAAAATCTAATCTGGGTGTCCATTTTAAAACCACAATGAGTAAAATTTAATCTTAAGATATGTAAAATAATGATATTTAATATGAATTATGTAATAATTGATTGAATCAAACATCGTAATATTATTACAATGTTGAAAATCAATCTTCAACATCAGACGGTAAAAAAATTTGATGTGAGGGTCCATTTGATCTCTACCACCTAACAAATTGTATCTTATGAAGAGATTAATATGTTGTTAATTATGGGTCATAATCACTATATTTTCAAGGTCAATAAGGCATTTAAGGTGACAAAAACATTTTATCTCATTCAAATAGCATGATTTTTAAAAATTCAATGTGATTCCAGCTTCATATAAGGGTGTATTCATATGCATGTTTAGTCGACAATGATTTTATTCCATAGATTTACATTCATATTTCATTGGTGGAGTTTTAACAATTATGGATTTTTTGCATTTTATTATTATTATTTGATATATATGTATATATATATATATATATATTTAAATACATTTATGAATATTTATTTATAATATATAATTATATATATCTCTCTTTTAATTTAAAAATCATATTTAAGTTCAGATATGCATATATATATATATATATTCATTTATACACACTAGTCAATATTGGAATATATTTATGACCATTCATGTATATTTATATACATTTATTTATATTTATATATATGATGTTAGTATATATATTTACATATATACTATTAGTTAATGTGTGCTTCTTTGGAATTATATTTATATACATTTATTAAAATTTATTTTTATTTATTTATTTTTTGAGATATATAAGTGTGTTTTTAAATAAATTTATACCAAATTATATAAATTTATTTATTATTTATTATTTATTAACTACTATTTATTAATTATTATACATTATACATTATATATTATACATTATCTATTATATATTATATATTATGTATTATATATTATGTATTATATATTATATATAATATATAATATATTACAAATTACATACTATATTTTCATTCATTATCTTTTCTTAATTAGTTATCAATTAATTATTAGTTTAATATTTATTGTTATATTTATTATTATTAAATTATTAATAAATTATTTTTTATTAATATTTTTTATTTATATATTATATATTATATATTACTGTATATTATTTCTTACTTCTTATATATTATTGATTACATATTAGATATTATTTATTATTTATCTATTATTTATTATTATTTATTATTTATTATTTATTATTTATTAATCAATTATTGATTTATTATTTATTAATCATTTTTTAATTTATAAATTATAATTTTATTCTTATTTACCTGTTATGAGTTATTTGATATTTTGTAATTATTTATTATTATTCTATAATATTATTATTTATGTACACATGTTTATATCTATTATATATATAAGTATATACAATTATGTTTACTCACCACATAAAGATCATACTGCAGTGCTATAGTCTTAGCCGAATTACTACAAGTTAAGGGTTTCAAATATTACATAACACATATATATGTTGTATTTATACCTTCAAGGCATGACATATTCATACATGGAACGATAAAAAATAAATAAATAATTATAAAATAAATAAAACTAATAATAAATAATTTATGTTAAATTGATAATAATAAATGACATATAAATAAATAATAATTATTAAATTATTTTTTATTAATTGAATAACATTAAAATATTCAAAAATTTAACGAAATAGAGAAAGTTTAAAAACCATTGATTTTTTTGATGATTTTGAAAACCACCACTAAATAATTTAGTAATGATATTTAAAATCCTCCATGAAATGTTTTGTGATGCCACATTTCATAGAGGTTTTCCAAAACCACCCTAAAGAAAATTTGTGGTGGTATAAGTCTCTATTAAATATTATTTTTTGAAGAGGATTAGCTTTATAATATTATACTTAATCCTTAGAATGATGATCATATATTTTATTTCGATGATTGTATATTGTATTGGATTTTTCCATATGATATATTCTGTTTTATAAAGAGAAAATAAATAAGACAAAATTACTATTATGAGGAATTTAGAAACATATTATATGCTAAGGTAATAGAAATAATTCTCAATTGTGATTTATTTTATTTTTTAATCTAATATTAGTCAGATTAAATTAAAAGAATATTATTTTTTGAATTAGTTTTAAATTTTAGTATATGGGATTGGTTTAGTTACCTGAGATATTTAATGATATTAGAATATCATTTCCCAATGTTTTTTTCTATAAAAATTGATGTAATATTATCCATCCACTACCCAGGCACCACTAAAGTTGGATCAACTAAGATCAGACATCCGTGATAAATATTTTAATATACAAAATTTATTTTAAATTTTTTTTATATTGTTTCTTAAAGGTAAGTAGAAGCATAGACCCCACAAAAAATCTATAATGTTAAATGATATATTATAAAAATATCATATGGTTAGATAGACACAAAGAAATCAATAATTTCAATAGAATCCTGAATAATATATTGAGGTTTCACTCACTCTAAAGTCAGCCTAAAATAATCAAATTCATGGAAAATGTTCACCCTCTTTAAATATATATTATTTAAAATATTTTATTTTATTTTACCCTTCATAATGAATATAAAAAAAAATGATTTTCCCCCAAATTAATATTGAATATTTCTAAAATAAGCTCATTATAGAGAATTAGGATTGAATAAAAATTTCATAACTTCATTCACATTTAGAAACATGTATTTGAACCAAATTACTATTGTCCTTGACATTTTCCGACGCATTGTCTAACCATAATTGTGGTGTCTATTAACCTTCTAAAATTCATAACAAAATGAAGGGGTTAAGGAATAAAAAATTAGTGGTTAGTGGTATGTATGACAACCCAAAATTGTTTATTCATATTCATCAATGAACATGGTATTAGAGGGAGGATTAAATTTATAATTTAAAAAAATTAATCATATGGGATGGTGTGTTCAACATTCAATGATATGGAATAATTTATTAGTTAATTACAATCATGCAGAAAACATAACAATTCTTTTGCTGATATAAAATATTATACATCCTTAAAACATAAGAACCATATGTACTATGATGATATTATTATTCTCAATAATCAATGAAAAAACATAACGAATAATTAAAAAATTTATTTTTTCATATATTGGTAAAAATATTATCCTAAAAAATGGGTAACAATTATTCCTTAGGAATAATCATATACATATGGCCATGAAAAATAACATCAAGGAAAATCTAAATGTTTTAAATAATAAAACATTTACTGAATATTAAATTAATTATAATTTAAACACTTAATCATGTTGATGTCAAGAGGTACATAAATCTTATCTCTTAAAAATATTGATCACATCCATAATGAATGATTTCAAGTTAAACATTATTTTTTTCACTACCATGAAAGTGTAATGTTTATGATTCTATGATCAATTTTTTATTTGTTATCATCCATGATGAGTCCAACATGTTGTAGTTTTTTAAAATAACCAAGAAGGCCTGTCTCTCATATTGGATGCTTTATATTATAACCCATTATCCAATCACACATCTCTTGTAGATTAAATATAACATTTTAGATAATATATAAAACCAAAATATAAGAAACAATGCATAAACCTCTCGAAAAATATAACAAAAACATTAAAAATTGTAACTCTTATCAATAAAGTAAACAATATAAGGCCAGAAATCCAATGTAAATGGAAAAAAGAATATGTTTGATAAATATACTCTATATGATGTCAATACCAACAATGGAACCACCAATAGATAACACCACCAAGATCTACAACACACTAAAACCACTAGAACCATGTCCACTATATTACCGATGAACCATGAGTCATCTAAAAAATGAAATTTGTGTTGGAAAAGGCCCTATTCATTCGTGAGTATTAATATAACAAATATTGTTCTCAGAAAACTAATGTGAAAATTAACCCAAAAAGTAAAATACAATAGGACAATCCAACGTATGTTATAGGAGAATAATTTAACCATAGTTAAGTGAGTCTTTAATCATTATAAAATAACTCAAAAAAATTATATAACTAAACGTACATGTATTTTCCAGTGAAAAAATACATAACTTCTATCACTTACTCAACATCCCAATGTATAAGTATTAGAGAACCTATTCTTGGATGAAGATTTCATATCATTCATGCAGGTACCATACCCTATGGAGAACCCATCCCTCATTATATGGTATTTTCATTAGTTGGGGATTTACCCACTCCATAAGTGGATTATCTATACCCCGTAAAGTTTGAAGGTTACGTAGACTACTATGTGTATAGTGAACCCATGAACACGAGTAATTGTGCTTCTAATGTAGTTTCCAACCTAATGAATTTTACAACTACCAAACTAACTCTTCATCTTCATTTTAATAAATCTATAATACTATAACTGTTAAAACACATTAGAAACAATCCTATGATAATACATAGATAAGATTGATAATTTTATACATGAAAAACAAACTGAATGTTCATGTTTTGTGTCCAAAACAATCAAATAGGTGTCGGAGAAATAATAAAATACATAAAATTAAATGACTTGTAATTCTAGGGAAATGAAGTATATTACGTGAATAGTACTTGGGTGTGTATAACTATTGTGCAATTGTTTTTGAATAAAAAATTTATTGTGTGTTTTTTATAGATTATAATGAATGAGACCTATAAAATAATTGTGCTTCAATTGTAATGAGATTCATTTTCATTTGACCATGGTAGACCACATATATATTGTCCACATGGTGTGAGGACCATACATATAAATATGAAATACACTATAAGATCATCATGTGTGGGGTCACATAATTTACCTAAATTCGAAAACAAATCCTCATAAGAATACTAACTAAATATTCTCTCCCTAGGAATTGAACTTCTAAAATAACCTATTATCTGACCTAAGACCCTAAGGTAACATTTTTGGGGTTCAATTAATTTGGTATATGCATACATTAATAGTCAATCATGATATTTTATTTCATTATTATATTATTTAAACTATATTTTCTTTAGTAACTATGCATTCATCTTCTTTTATTTAGTATGACACTCATATAATTTGAGCTTGACTTTGAGGTATGGTAGTGATAAGTCAATTTCTGTATAAGAGAATATCACCATAGAACTTATATGCAACATGGAATTAATTTAGATATATAATATGAAGGTATATATACATCATGATTTGGGTGGGGGGATCCCCAACTATTTTTTATCAATGTTGATTTCATTAAATAGGTTGTAGTATCTCCCACTAATCCATACTAGATTAGATATATTTTTAATGTATTTTGTTTTTTCAAAAAACATATGCCTCATGATTTAATAATCTAGGGCATGTAATTACTAGGTAAATAATATTTTTGTAGTCCATTACACCTCACTCAAATTTCATACAACACTCAACTAGATTTTGGGTGTTTTATTTAATATTTCCCTCATGGTATAATGACCCACTGGTCGACGTTCTCTTGAACTAGTCATGGTATTATCATAACATGGATGGATTTGGAGTGTTTTTTCATTAATTTATTTACAATCATGTCTAGGATGTTTTTTTTTGAAGTTATTAGTCCCTCCTTATGGAATCATGACCATAACAAAGCATGTGTCAAGGTTTCTTGATATGGGAGTAATTATACAATATTCAGAATTGTTTTTTTACAATATCTAGTGTTTTAGAGAGAACCACATTTATTTTTGAATTCGGGAATTTTTTTTAAAATTCTACATTTATGTCAATTTATTACAGTCAAAATTGAAATCTGATATATTTATGGAAGTGATTCTCCCTAGCTTAAAAATATTTTGGAATTTCATTATTATTAGCCATAATGGTTTCTTGGGGAAATCTCAGTATTAAATATGGAAAAGAAATTAATGAATTTATTATTATAATATTTATATCCTTATAAGAGAAATTACCCATATTTATATTTTTGGGCAAGAGTAGCTATTGATGGCTGATAATTTCGACCATTTCTATCCCCCCTTCAGTTAATCATGGACAGAAACATTATGCTAATAGTTCTATTATAATAGAATATGTGTGGTGTATGGATATAAATGTCTATTTTAGACATGATTTGAAGTATTATATGTGTCTAATTGACTAATAATAAAACACATTAATGTTAGAATGATCCATTTATTTCATTAATTTGGAGTCAAATGTTCTAGTGGGGCTATTAAATTATTTTATTTGTCTAGAGACTCCTCATAGTTGTGATAATTTATTAAATCCTAGTATTTAAAAGTGGAAGATTACCCTCTAATATGATAATGAGATTTTGTAGAACAATATAATTTTAGGATCTGTATCACCAACTTTCATATCAGTAAGGATATTCAAAATTATTGTGTAGTAATGTATCATTGAGTATTTCTTTCAAGGATCACCATCAATGGTCAGTGGGAACAATACAAGAAAATATTCATGATTTAATCTCCCTTAAAAAACTACTAATGTATTTTATTTTTGATGGGTTGTACTAATACCTTTTACCTTTCATAATGTTTCCCATCTAAGCTCTGGGAGCTTTTAATACCCCGATATTTTGTGAATAGTTTTTTTAGAATTAATTTCTCAATTTTTATATTTTCCATTTTAAGCAACATAGAATATTGTTAATTTTTTGTTAATTCACTATTGTTGGATTGTGTCATACCCCACACAATGTGAACCATGCATAAATTAAAACATAAAATTTTTTATTCCCAGTTGAAAACACTAAGGTTATCTTATGATACATGCTACAATGATGTTCCTATATTTCTTGTGTATCCTGAAAGATTGAGTATTATCAAACAATAGTATATCAGAAGAATATTATAAATTACTATAATAATATTTATACAAGAAGTAAAATTTGAAGATGTGAATAGTATTAACTAATTAATGAATATATGTGGTTTACAAATATATAAGATTAATTCATAGGTTTTTAATAAAAATTAAATGAATATGAATATTTCTTTAATATAATGGGAAATATTATTCTTTTCATGGTTAAATTGTATTTTTACCCTAATAAATTGAATTAATTAAAATTATTGTTTGATATTAATGTAAGACATATGTATTAAATTCAATAAAATTATTCTAATATTCATCCAATACATTTGATAGACATAAGATAAGAATAAAAAAATTATGCTTTAAACCCATCTTTTTATTATGGAATTTTTACAACCATTTAATGAAAACCCAATTTTAAATCCAATTTTTTATTTAATATAGATTTAAGATGTGAGAATAAAATTCATCCTCGAATTAGATAGCTAATAATCAAGTAATTGAAATTTTTTGGTATTTTTAGGATGTTTTTATAATGAATAGTGGAAAACATAATTTTAGTTCAAAACTGTTATTCATGTAATTTATTTATAGGAATAAATTATATATTTAATTATTTTTAATTATATATTATATATTATTTTAATAAATTAATATTATTTTTTTCATTGATATCAATTTCACTTTGAAATTTTGATTAAAAACTTATCAAACATTTGAATGTTTTTACATTAAAAACCTACATTACTGACTTAACTATGAGGTTAAATTTATATGAATTTATGTACACCTATTATGGTAAAATTAATCTTAATTAAAGACTTAATTATAACTCTTAAACCCATAATGACCTATATACAAGTCCAAAATCCATCGTATGGAAATATTTACACCATAACCTCCCTTTTATCTACTTTGGACCATTATTGGAACAATATTCAACATGAAACATTGGTGGGGTTTCCCTATTCTAAAATATTACAAGAGTTTCACTCCTCTTCCATTATAAAAGGCATATTATCCACCAACTTACTCACACATCTAAATCTATTTTGGATCTACAAAAATTTTACAAAATATCTCCACAAAATCCATTAATTTTTCCATGAAGAGTCCCTTTTTTAATAAATCCTTACACGAAATCCCTTTGGTGGAAAATCAAAGGAGTTACTGGATTATGAGGTAACACCCTCCCTCAAACACCATTGATTTATTTTTTCCCCCCTTGTTAAAATAATCATATTTAAATATTTAATAACAAAAAAGTATCCCAAATATACTAGTATGTTTTTATTATATGGTTTCAACATACACTTACACACACATCCATCTAATGGGTAACGAACATACTGTTTACGTATACGATGAGCAACAAACTCACTAAAAAAGGTTGTTCATTTTTCCTTTAACACCTCTCATGGTATAAATTATTATGTAGGATTTTTTTATTATATATATTATGTTTATTATTTATTTAATATTGTTTAATTATTTTAAAAGAAATCTTTATACTATCCATTTTGTGTTCATATGAATTTTTTTTGAGAGTGTGGACTACCTCCACCTCAAAGTGATGTGATTAATTAATACACTACATGGAACGTATTAATATTGGGTTTAGATAATATATATGATATATAGTATTTAATAAAACTACATTGAAAATTATATATATATATATACATATATCTATTTTACCATCTTTCTTTAAACACGATAATTAAACGGATGTATCGTTCATCCATATGTACATCCTACCATCTCCATGAATGGTGTATAATGTTTCAGACATATATATTATATGTATTGATATAATACAGATATAATTAATATAAATTATATTTAAATCATTGGTTACAGTCATTTAATAATGATATATCTATAAGGACCAAATATATAACAAATTAACACACATGTGAAAAACTGAGTAGATATTACCCGGGGAGAATCCTTAACATTGATTTGTCAACAAACTGGTAATATAAGGTCATAATAAAACATTTTAGGGTATTTTATATAAGATTATACTTATATAAAAGATGTATAATCAACTATATTTATTTTACATGAAGCATTTATGTGTACTAAGAGATTCAAGACACAATGTAAAAGAATGTCATATCACTACTTATTTCCGTGAGATAATATCTTTATTCACCAACCATTCATTTTATGTGGTGTATATACTATCCATGCATTTTTTATATGAATATAAAACACAATTTAATGGTTATTTATGTTTCCAATCTATGATCTTTCTTTCATGTGGTTTTCATTACAAAGTTACTAATTTAGTAAGATTGTTTTTTCTTAATTTACCATCAATGAGACACATGCCATGTTATGCACCTATATTTTTATATGAGGTGAAAATATTTCCTCTGAAATATTATATAATTAATGTACTCAATTTTATGATATTTTAAGAAAAATTTAATTCTAATTTATTATGTTGGAATTATGGTTCAATGTTACTTTGTTTATAAGATGTTATTGAAACAATCTCATCTCTTGTCATGGTTTTTTATGATTAAGCTTCCTTTTTTGAAATATTATATTCCATATCCCAATAATATTCATGAATTTTATTCTCCTATGGAAAATCATGATATAATAATTTATTGGTTCCATTTCTCTTCTATTTATAACAAAAGATAACTAAGATTGTTTTTCTAGGATATCCCAACTTTACCCTATCTTGGGATAGAAATCTGAGTTCCTTCAAAACAATGTCTTCAAAAATAATTTTCAAGAATATTATACTATTATCCTATAATCATTAAAAGAATTTTTTCACATTTTTGGATTTTATAATTGTTTTAAAATGAATCTTTTAGTCGCCTTCTGAACATGTAATTTGTCTAACATCATACCATGGAGAAAGAATATTATTTTGACCTCGTATGACATGTATAGGTTTATCTATTGTCATTTCTTTGAAGATTCCATTTCATATATAAAAGAATAATTTTTTATAAAATTTATTCAATAATAAAATTCAATGAAATAATTTTTAAAAACATTTCATTATTTCATTATTTATTTTCAAATTATTTTTCATGGAATGTGATTTTTAAATGTTTATTTAGATTCTTATATATGTTTTTATAAAAATTTTGGTCGAAATGTTTCAAATATGATTTTATAAGTATTTATGGATTTTTTTTCAATATGTTATCAATGATTTATTTACAAGTGATAAATTAAATTTTTTTACATTATCTTTTGAATCCTCTTTAATATGTATTCATGGAAATTGTTTTCAAAATGTTTTCAAACATAATTTATATGTTTTCATGGAAAATGTTTTTAAAAATAATTTCAATCCTTATTTATAATATTTAAATGTTTTTTCAATGAAAATGTTTTTACAATGTTTTCAAGCTTGTTTTACAGGTTTTCAAAGAAATTATTTTTCTGAATTTGAAAGATATATCTATTTGTTTTCATTGAAATAGATTACCAAAATGTTTGCATTAAATTATTTATAAGATATCAATTTTATTATCATGAAAATGGTTTTAAAAATATTTTTCTGTTCTAAAGTAACTTTTTTGAAAAATAAAATGATATTTTCTACAATAAGTGTTTTCAATATATCCTTCGAAGATATTTTCATTCTAAGCTGACATTTTTTTATGTTACTCATTACATTATATGGAATGATGCAATGGTTTCCAACATATTGATTCAATAATGGTTTATATTTGGGTTAAATGAATCTTATGAAATCTATTTCACTTTCATGGGTTATATGCTTTTGAAACTATCTTAATTTCAAGGGTTATTCTTTGTTGATATGATTATGGAACCTATAATTTTTTCTAGGTTATTATATGATTACATTTTTATGATAACTATTTCAATTAATGGGTTATGATATTATTATTTATGATTTTTTTAATTACACTACTTCATATACCCTAGGGGTGTGAATCCGGGTATTTCTGATTAAAATTAAAACCCATATGGATCATGTTTCTCCCTTAATGAAAACACAATTTTCTATTTCTCCCATAGCTTTATTTGAATAAAAATGAAATCATGGACATTGTGCAATGATTATACTAGATTCACCATCAGTATTCAATATACACTTAGCACACAACAATGATGTGATGATGTGCTAAATCAATTAAATCTCATTATCAATTAAAAGGTTTCGGATATATCAAATTAATGCACTAGATCACAACCTTTATAAGATTTTGGGTCTCCTCGCTATATTCTTATGTTTCACTCCCTATGTCTCTTTCTCTAGCTCACTATTGGTGGAAAGGATCACATACTTCCTCTTCATTTTCTCACTTATATATGAGAGGATACAATCATATTTTATGTTCATATAGCTCACTTTATTTCCATGAAATCACACATCCTCAACTGTAGGTATATTTTCTATTGAATTCACTTTTTCACCCATATATGAAATCACCTTTTCCTCTTACTATTAGTTAATGGAAATCACTATTTTTAAGTGTTTAATTACCTTTGAGAACAACCTAATTCTTTTGTGAACTATGTAGAACATATGATTTACGAAACAAATCTTCTGAGCAATGCATCCGCTTCCACAACCATGTACCACCTCCATATACTTTCTCTGTGAACTGCCTCTATGTACCATCTCCACATACCTCTTATGTGTACCACTTTCTCTTACCACATTTTTTCTGCCAAATTCCTCATATGGTAGAATACTTATTCGATGGACCAACTTTTTCCCGTGGGACTATAATTCCCTGAAAAAAAAACCACTCATAGAATTTCTTCCAAAAACCGCCTAACCCTCTGTGGAATCCTCCTCATGAACCACATTAGGGAATTGCCAAATTCTTAAAGGATAGATGTTTTCTTATGAATATCATTTTATGTAATGAATGGATTAGTGATACTTATATATGAAAATATATCCATAAAAACTTCTTATATGAGATTTACCCAAATCATCATCATGTATCGTGTAAAGACCTGTAAATTTCAAGGAATTTTTTTTTCTTAATTTTTTTTGGAATTTTACAAGAACACTGTTTTTGACGGCACATGATTCTGAGGCCTGGTGTGCCTGGAATCATTTTCGGATGTTTAGCTCAAGTACGTTCAGTGAACGAATTAGTGGGTTTTTCTAACTTTTGGACCGGTACTTGGAATCAAATTTTTAGGGCACCGTTGGTTTCGCAGCGCTGGTAATTGCTTATAAACAGCTTTTCTAGACTTGTATTTTCTTGGGTGTGGGTTTTAATTTTTTTTCAGGTTATGTAAATGAATAAAATAAGATAGTGCGACCATTTATTTTATTCTAAGTAGCTTAACCTTTGTTAAGTGGATAATTTAGGACCCACAATATCCTACCCACTTGGTAGGATATTTGTGGGGTGGGGCCCACATGAGCCCCACCGTTTCATTCCCTATATGTAACGCACCCACACCCCCCCTTTTTAATTATATTCAACTGTTCATTTATTTGGGTTAAGAAACGCCTCATTAATTGGGTAGTTAAGTTGTTACAATTAATTCATTGAATTAATTGCACGTTTCTTACCTTTTAATTTCAAATTGTTGGCATGGGGAATAAAATAAGACCAACACTAGGTTTGTTGAGGGGTTGCTTGTTTCGAGGATTTGGAGAAACTCTAAATCTTGAAAATATTCATCCTCCTTTGTTGATGAACGTGAAGAACGCAAAGAACACGAAGAACGCATCGTCGCCGACGAAGAACGCCGGCCTTCGACGAAGGGCAACGAAGAACGCCGAACCCTCGGAGATCGACGACGCGACGCCATGTACCGCGACGCCGACGATCCTCCTTCCGCGATGTTTCTTCCGCGATGTTCCTTCCCCGCGAAAATCCTTGATCAACAACCGAATGAGGTGGGGGGTTGTTGTTCTTTTAAATTATTCGTGAATTATATCCTCAACATTGGTTTAAATGGTGCAATTAAATCTGTGTGATTTTAATCCTAGGAGATTGACTACGCAATGCCGTGTACCGCGACGACAGCGACAGCCCTTCCGCGACGCGACGATCCTCTTATTCCGTAACGGTTAATTCCGCGACGAACTCACGTTCGACAACAACATTGAGGTAGGGGTCTTTGTTCATTTTAATCTATGTGATTATGTCTGCGGTTTGTTTAAATATTTGTCGGAAGACTTTTTAAAACTGCTAACACAATGGGTGCGGACCAACGAACAAGTCTGAACCCACCGTCTCTTCTTTCTTAGTGAGCGGATTGGCTGGTGACGACAATGAAGGCCGCACGGTCGATGTGAGGTCCTCACAGGGAAGGATGTGCCCTAGGAGGGCCATTGGTAAAGACGACACCCAATTCCAACCACCGGAACTCGTCCGGAGGTCCGCGGAGCGGCCCGCTGGCGCGCCTCACCGGCACAGCGGTGCTGGTGGTAGGTGGTGGTGGCGCCCGGTGCGCCACTGGGAGGATCCACCGTGACTGAAGCCACGGCGGCAGGCCGCGGTCCCGCGACCGCGCGGGACCAGAGGGAGCGGGATGCGCAAACCGGCTGTGTCCGCTGGCAAGGGCGATCCAACGCGGGGTCGCGGTCTCTCCACGCGGGGGCAGCGTGACCCCACTTCGCTCATCCGTATCGGCCGCACTGACCTGCTGGCCACCTAGCCAGCGCCAGCTGGGTCGCGCCCTGGACGGGCCGCACCGGCCGACCCATGGGGGGTTGGTGCGGGTCAGTCCGGGCCCAGACCCCCCGTTTTCGGACCCCTTTCGGTCTTTTGCCCATATCGTTTGCTAAGGACCTCCAATTGATGCACCGTCAGTGGCGATGAAATATTTTGATCGAGACGGTCGTTTAAATATATTACACTCAAGGTTTTGCATTACTTTGGGTTCGCCCGGGTTGGTTCGTACACGAAACCAACCAGGCCCTCGAAGCGAAAACGCTCATAACTTGAGCGTTGGACGTCTGATTAACGTATCGTCGACTTTGGTGGGTTACTATAAGTGAGAAGAACCTTTTGTCTTACTCCGCTCGAGGTTTGGATGCAGTTTTAGTATGGTCATGTTGGTTTTGACGTAAAAACCTACCGGGCCCCTAGGACAAAAAAGCCAATAACTTCCAGACCGGGCGTCTGATTGACGCGCCTTCTATGACGTTGAGTTCCTATTGGCGATACAGAACTTTTGGATACATCAACTCTGGACATTGTGTCAGTTGATGTATCAACCCTCGGCTCGTGGATCGGACCCTCCTGAACGAGCTTGCAATGTGCAGGAACCCTACAGCTGGCTGCGACTGCGACGACGATGACGACTGTGCAGAGATCCTCAGTGGATTCGACGGAGACGACTACAACACTCAGCGAACCTACATGGATCAGTACTACAGATCATGTGTGGGTTTGATCCTATGTGGGTCAGCGCTCAGCGGTCCTGTGTGGGCCAGCGCCTACAGATCCTGTGTGTGTCCGATCCTATGTGGGTCATTGCGGGGGTTAGTTACCTATCGATCCTATGTGGGTCAGATCCTTTGTGGGTCATTGCGGGGGTCAGTACCTATCAATCCTTTATGGATCCGATGACTTCGATGAATCAGTGGCTATATCTGATCATCTCTATCATCATACGAAGAAGTATACATGTGTGAGATGAATCCTGTTTTGATTTCCTTTGTGGATTTTGTTGTGCTATCCTGTGTGGATTATATTGTGATTTCCTCTGTGGACTGGACTGTGATATCTTGTGTGGACTAGGTTTTTCATCGGCACGGAGGCTAGAGCAAACTCGAATTGATGACTTAGGTATATGTATGGGCATATACCTAAGTAGTGTCGGATGTTACTTCGTGATTGTATATTTCCTTTGTGGATTATCCTTTGTGGATTCTAGGAGACCTTTGAAGGTCACGACGTCCCTACTGAGTAGCACATACTCACCCCTGTAGGGGTTATGCCCGTACTACATTGTGTTGGTTGCAGACGACGGACATCACTGATCGTGGTTGAGGCTTGTGGAGCTGGACGGTACTTGGAGGTGGACCACTGGGCGGGATGTACTCTGAGTGGACGGCTAGACCCGAGGAGCTGTGGAGGCTATCTGTACTCACCCTTCATGTGGGACTCCCAATTGATGGCTCGACGTTGCGACTTTACTTTCAGTTGATGTTTTCCCTTTCCATTTTTACTTTACTTTCAGTTTGGGTTTGTATTCTGGCCCACTTACTTTTCGGCACTTACTGTTGCACCCAGTTTTTACTTAGTTTTTACTTCTACTGTTTGCTTGCTCTGTGGTGTTTGTCTACTTAACAAAGGAAATTCCTTCCCTTTTTACCGACAATTACGCCTTGGTGCTAGTCGCCAGCCCCTGGCCTATGGAAGGAAGGCTTGGGGTAGTCACGGCACGGGCCCCGAGGACGGGTTTTGAAAAATTGGTATCATAGGAGTTTGGTTCTACCGCCGAACTTTGGACTCTAATATTTTTTCTATTTCAAGAAATAGTGTTAAACGTATTGGGTGTGGTTATCAGTTCCGGAGGTCCAGTTTTGGTACGGTGGCCGATGTGTCCGTACACCAGGACCCAGACTTCTGATTTCTGACTTAATGCACGAAAACATTGATTGCATGTGTGTTTCATGTTTTCATTGTGATTACTATATGTTGTCTCACCAGGTATAATGTTTGATCGTGGAACACCTGTTTCTTTTCAGGATGGCCCCATGATGGAAGCCAGCTAGGGTTCTGAGAGTTGTACGTGACGACAGCCCGCCGAGCGAGGAGGCCTCACTACAGGGCCCTTTGACAGAAGAGGCACCGATAGTACCTCTACCCGCCGAGCCACCGATGCTACCAGCCCCAGCCGATGACGATGCATGTCGCCTTAGTACACTGCACAAGTTTCAGCGCCAGCGACCACCAAGGTTCCGCGGGGAGACGGACCCCCAGGCAGCCGAGGACTGGCTGGAGGCAGTTGTACAGGTTTTCAGGTTAGTGAGGACACCAGTAGACCTCATGGTGATCCTCGCAGTGAGCCTACTGCACGCGGCAGTAGGCAGATGGTGGAGCTTGATGCTCTAGGTGCATGATGAGGCATCTCTTCATTGGTCATACTTTGAGAGCCTCTTCCGCTCGGTGTTCATCCCAGCCACCCTCTGTGTGGAGCACATTCAGGAGCTTCTTCAGCTGCGGCAGGGCAGCTTGACAGTCACCCAGTACTCAGTGAGATTTACCGATCTCTTGCGCTACTCGATAGACATGGTACGAGACCCATTCTTCCGGGCCCGGACATACGATCAGGGAATGAGGCATGAGATCAGGGAATCACAGATCTACCTCAGCATTCCGACACAGGTAGGGGTTCTAGAGCGAGCCCTTCTGATCAAGAGTTTTCTTGCTGAGTCTATATCAGCGGCGAGACCCACCGCAGGGCGGCATGTAGCAGAGTCTTCTGCAGTAGGCAGTCGACAGATGCCTCATGGGTCCAGGAAGACCAGACCCTCCGGTAGACGACCTTAGGACACTGGCTCAGCTGTGCGGGGCACACAGCGTGGAGCCAGTCTTTCGAGAGGCAGAAAGTGCTACGCATGCGGCGGGTAGGGCCACATGGCTCGGGACTGCCCGACCCGCCATGTCGAGGAGCAGTAGACGGTTGAGGGGCCACCCAGGCAGAGGCAGAGGGTCGACCATGGTGGTCTGCAGGGAGCAGGCGAACAAGGAAGAGGATATGGCCGAGCATCAGGTGGTGGGAGACGCTTTGAGGCTCTACCACCACCACCATCATGAGATCCAGCCCGACCACAGGGAGCTTGCGGGCATAGACAGGCACAGCTCCAGGCTGCTGAGGCCTACAACCACGGCGCACCCGAGAGATTAGAGGTACTATCTCTGTCTATTCTACCCTTGCTTCAGTTCTTATAGAAACAATAGTGAGTCATTCTTTCATAGCCTCTGCCCTTGTTCGGAGCTCAGAGATTCCGACGGAGCCATTGGCTCGATCCATACGGAAAGAGACTTCTACGGGAGCAGACTCGACGATTACGCACTGGTGCCGACAGTGTGAGCTTACTCTAAGAGGCTAGAGCTTCAGCCGTGACCTTCTTGTAGCGGCGTCGAGGCCTTACGATGTCATCTTGGTCATGGATTGGTTATCTATAGTACATGCTTAGATTGACTGTATTAGGCACAAGGTGCGATGTGTACGCACCGACGGGAGCAGGTTCCCCTTCATCGGTTTGAAGGGAGCCTTCACAGCATAGGATGGACTCTCGCAGAGGAGAGGACATCCCATCACTCTTCAGTTGGCTAGCCTCATCCTAGGAGCAGTTAAAGTGCGGGGTCCGGGATTTCCTACAGTGGTGGATCAGTATACAGACGTTTTTCCCAATGACGTTCCAGGACTACCTCTTCGCAGAGAGGTATACTTTTATATTGACCTGTACCCCGGGACAGCCCCGATATTGACACCAGTGTATCGGATGGCCCCCGCTGAGCATCAAGAGCTACAGGTACAGTTTGAGGACTTTCAGGGCAGCGGATTCCACCGACCCAGTGTTTCACCCTGGGCTTCCCCGATATTGTTCACCAAGAAGGCGGACGGGAGCTTGCGACTTTGTGTTGACTATCGTCGCCTGAACCAGGTGACAGTGAGGAACAATTATCTGCTACCGAGGATTGATGCCCTCTTCGATCAGCTCAAGGGAGCATGGTGGTTCTCGAAGATAGTCCTCAGGTCAGGCTATCATCAGCTCAGAGTTCGGGGCGAGGACGTGCAGAAGAAGGCCTTCAGATGTCGGTATGGCCACTATGAGTTCTTGGATATGCCATATGGCATAACCAATGCTCCAGCGGTGTTCATGGACCTCATTAATAGGATATTTCAGCCATACCTCGATCGATTTGTCGTAGTCTTCATCGACAACATTTTGATACACTCGACCATTGAGGAGGAGCATGCCTACCACTTACGGGTTGTACTAGACACACTCCGAGAGCACCAGCTTTATGGAAATCTCTCAATGTGTCAGTTCTTGTTACGTGAGGTCCACTTCTTGGGACACGTCATTTCTGAGGCGGGAGTTGCTGTGGATCCCGCGACGATCGAGGCAGGGCAAGCTTGGGAGCCACCCAAGAGCGTGACGGAGGTGTGGAGTTTCATTGGACAAGCTGGATACTATCGGAGATTTGTGCCGGACTTTTCCAGGGTTTCGGCACCAATCTCAGCTTTGACTAAGAAGGAGAAACCCTTTTTTGGTTAGACAGATGTCAGTAGAGCTTCCAGGAGCTGAGGCAGAGATTGACCAGCGCACCTATCTTGATGTTGCTGAAGGAGGGAGTATGGTACGTTGTCTACTGCGATGCATCAGGGGCCAGACTCGAGTGTGTCCTGATGCAGGAGCGGGTAGTGATCACCTATGGATCATGTCAGTTGAGGTCGCATGAGCAGAACTATACTACCCATGACCCGGAGTTACGAGAAGTGGTCTTCGCTCTGAAGACATGGAGACACTATCTGATGGGAGAGCGCTTTACAGTCTTTTCTAACCATCAGTGTCTCATGTAAATCTTCTCTCAGAAGGAACTGAACCTGAGACAGTGGTGATGGCTTGAGTTCCTCCAGGACTATGACTTTGAGATATCTTATACTCCTGGGAAGGGGAACGTAGTAGTCGATGCCCTTAGCAGGAGGATGGGCATTGAGCTACTTGAGGAGGCTACGGAGTAGCTAGCCGCTTTGCAGATATCCTTCATTGATAGAGATGGAGCAGACATCCTTTAGTCACTCACAGTCACTCCTCCACTACTGCAGCAGGTCAGAGAGGTACAGCTTGGGGTTGCTGACTGTGAGACACGGCGTGCACAGATATCCTCAAGATAGGTACCTGATGGATTCTCTGTAGGAGGATAGCACGACGTCCTTTTCAGAGGAAGTACCTTGGTACCAGTTTCCTTATGGGACGAGGTGTTGAGGGAGTTTCACACTTACCCATTGGCGGTACATCCTAAAGTGGCGAAGATGTACCGGGATCTTAGGTGACAGCACTGGTGGCCGGGCATGATGAAGGCTCTGGCGGAGTTCGTTTCTCGATGCCTCACCTGCTAGCAGGTGAACGCAGAGCACCAGGTTCCCGTAGGCTTGGTACAACCCGTGGAGGTTCCGGAGTGGAAGTGGGATGGCATATCTATGGACTTCATGACAGGACTTCCATGCACTTCTAGAGGTCACGACTCAATTTGGGTGATTTTTGACCGACTCACCAAGTCGGCTCACTTCTTACCCATTAGAGAGAAGTGCTCAATGGAGAGATTGGGATGTCTCTATGTTCAGGAGATTGTACTGATTCATGGTGTGCTATCATCTATCGTCTCTGATCGAGATTCTCGCTTTACTTCCCGACTTTGGAAGGGGTTGCAGGAGGAGTTCGGGACGCACCTACGTCTGAGCACCGCCTTTCACCCTCAGATGGATGGTCAGATAGAGAGGACCATTCAGACACTCAAGGACATGCTCCGCGCATGTGTCCTTGACTTTGGTCGCAGCTGGGAGGACCATCTACCTTTGGTGGAGTTCACGTACAACAATAGCTACCAGTCCACCATCGAGATGGCACCATACGAGGCGTTGTACGTCCGACCTTGAAGATCTCCTCTGTGCTGGACAGACCCTGGGGAGTCAGCACTTATGGGACCAGAGATGGTCCAGGCCACGATGGAGAAGGTCTAGGTCATTCAGGAGTGGATGAGGACAGCTCATAGCTGGCATAAGTCTTATGCTGACAAGAGGTGGAGGCCACTGGAGTTCAAGGATGGTGGCCAGGTCTTCTTGCGGGTCTCACCACGACGTGGATTACGGAGATTTGGCTGAGGAGGAAAGTTGTCTCCATGCTTCATCGGACCATTGCAGGTCCTCTATAGGATTGGAGAGGTGGATTATCGCCTATCTTTACCACCTCAGTTGCACCGGGTGCATGACGTCTTACATGTATCTCAGCTGAGGAGATATGTGCACGAACCGACGCATATAATTGACCATGGAGAGCTAGAAATTGATGATGAGGCGACGTTTGCGGAGGTCCTGGTGGAGATCGAGGATCGAAAGGAGAGGTTCCTACGTGGATGATCGATTCCTCTAGTGCGCATCATATGGCAGCATGGGAACCTCCAGGAGAGAACTTCAGAGTGGGAGGCTCAGATGCGTGCCCAGTACCCACATTTGTTTCCCTAGTATATGATGTATCATTACTGGGACGTAAATACTTGAGGTGGGAGTGATTTAAAGACCCGTAAATTTCATGGAAATTTATTTTCTTAATTTTATTTGGAATTTTACAAGAACGCGGTTTCTAATAGCACCTGATTCCGAGGCCCGGTGTGCCCGGAATCATTTTCCGAAGTTTAGCTCGGGTACCTTCAGTGAACGAACGAGCAGGTTTTTATAACTTTTGACCGGTGCTCGGAATCGAATTTTGAGGGGACCGTTGGTTTCACAGCGCCAGTAATTTCTTAGAAACACCTTTTCCAGATTTGCGTTTGCTCGGGTGTGGGTTTTAATTTTTTTTTCAGGTTAAGTAAATGAATAAAATACAATGGTGAGACCATTTATTTTATTCTAAGTAGATTAAACTTTGTTAAGTGGATAATGTAGGACCCACAATATTCTACCCACTTGGTATGATATTTGTGGGGTGGGGCCTGCATGAGCCCCACCGTTTCTTTCCCTCTAAGTAACGCACCTGCACCCCCCTTTTTAAATAAAGTCAATCGTGCGTTTATTTGGGTTAAAAAACACCTCATTAGTTGGGAAGTTAAGTCGTTACAATTATTTCATTGAATTAATTGTTCGTTTCTTACCCTTGAATTTCAAATTGTTTGCATGGGGAATAAAATAAGACCAACAGTAGTTTTGTTGAGGGGTTGCTTGTTGAGAGGATTTGGAGAAACTCTAAAGCTTGAAGATCTTCATCCTCCTTCGTTGAAGAACAAAAAGAACGCGAAGAACGTGAAGAACGCATCTTCACCGACGAAGAACACCGGCCTATGACGAAGGGCGATGAAGAACGCTGAACCCTTAGAGATCGACGATGCGACACCGTGTATCGTGACGCCGATGATCCTCCTTCCACGACGTTTCTTCCAAGACGTTCCTTCCCCTTGACAATCTCCGATCAACAACCGATTGAGGTAGGGGGTTCTGGTTATTTTAAATTATTTGTGAATTATATCCTCCACATGGGTTTAAATGGTGCAATTAAATCTGTGTGATTTTAATCCTCGGAGATTGACTACGCAACACCGTGTACCGTGATGACAGCGACGCCCCTTTCGCGACGCGACGATCCTCTTATTCCGCAACAGTTAATTCCGCGACGAACTCACGTTCGACGACAACATTGAGGTAGGGGTTTTTGTTCATTTTAATCTATGTGATTATGTCCTTGGTTTGTTTAAATATTTGTCGGAAGTCTTTTTAAAACCGCTAACATGGTGGGTGCGGACCAACGAACAAGTCCGAACCCACCGTCTCTTCGTTCTTAGTGAGAGGATTGGCGGGCAACAACAAATCAGGCCGCACGGGCGATGTGAGGTCCTCGCAGTGAAGGATGGGCCCCGGGAGGGCCATTGGCGAAGACGACACACAATTTCGGCCACCGGAACTCCTCCAGTGGTCCGCGGAGCGGCCCACCGGCGCGCCTTGCCGGTACGGCAGCGCCAGCGGCAGGTGGCGGCAGCACCCGGTGCGCCGCCGGGAGGAGCCGTCGTGGCTGAAGCCACAAATGTAGGCTGCGGTCTCGCGACCGCATGGGACCGGAGGGAGCGGGACGCGGCAACCGGCCGCGTCCGCTGGCAAGGGCGGCCCCACGCGGGGCCGCGGTCTCTCCACGCGGGGGCAGCGTGCCCCCCGCTTCTCGCGGCCATAATGGCTGAGTCGACCCGTTGGCCACCCCTCCAGTGCCAGCAGGGCCGCGCCCAGGCTGGGCAAGGCCGCGCCGACAGGGCCGGGTTGCGTTTAGCCGGGTCGGTCTGGACCCAGACCCCCCGTTTTCAGACCCCTTTCGGTCTTTTGCCCATATCATGGGCTATGGACCTCCGATTGATTCACCGTTAGTGCATATCTGATATTTGGATTGAGACGGTCATTTTGATATATTACACTCATGGTTTCGGAGTACTTTGGGTTTGGCCTGGTTGGTTCGTACAAGAAACCAACCGGGCCCTCGGAGAGGAAACGCACATAACTTGAGATCCGGACGTCCGATTGAAGTACCTTCAACTTTGGTGGATTCATCTAAGTGAGACGGACCTTTTGGATTACTCCGCTCGAGTTTTGGACATAGTTGGGGTACGGTTAGGTTGGTTTCGACTTAAAAACCAACCGGACCCCTGGGGCGAAAAAGCCAATAACATCCAGACCGGGCGTCCGATTGACGTGCTGACTGTGACGTTGAGTTACTGTTGGCGATACGGAACTTTTGGATACATCAACACCAGACTTTGTGTCATTTGATGTCTCAGCCCTTGGCTCATGGAGAGGACCCTCCAGAACGAGCTTGCTGTGTGCGGGAACCCTAGAGCTGGTTGCGACTACGACGATGACGACGACTGTGCAGAGATCCTCAGTGGATTTGACGTTGACGACTGCAGCACTCAGCGATCCTACATGGAACAGTACTACAGATCCTGTGTGGGTCAGATCCTGTGTGGCTCAGCATTCAGTGGTACTATGTGGGCCAACACCTACAGATCATGTGTGGGTCCGATCCTGTGTGGGTCATTACAGGGGTTAGTTACCTATCGATCATGTGTGGGTAAGATCCATTGTGGGTCATTGTGGGGGTTAGATACCTATCGATCCTGTGTGGGACAGATCCTTTGAGGGTCATTGTGGGGGTTAGTGCCTATCGATCATTTGTGGGTCCGACGACTTAGATGAATCATTGGCTATATCTGATCATCTCTATCATCATGCGAAGATGTATAGATGTGTGAGATAAATCCTATTTTGCTTTCCATTGTGGATTTGGTGTGCTATCCTGTGTGGATTACGTTGTGATTTCCTGTGTGGACTGGGTTGTCATGTCCTGTGTGGACTTGGTTGTGCTTGGGCACAGAGGATGGAGCGAACTGGAATTGATGACTTAGGTATATGTATGTCCATATACCTAAGTATATTCGGATGTTACTTCGTGATTGTATCTTTCCTTTGTCTATTATCCTTTGTGGATTCTAGGAGACCTTCGGGGGTCTCGGGGTCCCTACTGAGTAGCTTATACTCACCCCTGCACGAGCTATGCCCACACTACGTTGTGTTGGTTGCAGACGACGGACATCACTGATCGTGGTTGATGCTTCCAGAGTAGGACGGTACCTGGAGGTGGACCACTAGGCGGGACGTACTCGGAGCGGACGGCTGGACCGGAGGATCTGTGGAGGCTATCTGTACTCACCCTTCTGGTGGGACTTCTAGTGGACGGCTTGACATTGTTACTTTACTTTTATTTGTTGTTTTCCCTTTCCAGTTGTACTTTACTTTCAGTTTGGGTTTGTATTCTGGCCCACTTACTTTTCTGCACTTACTGTTGTACCTAGTTTTTACTTAGTGTTTACTTCTACTGCTTTCTTGCTCTGTGGTGTTTTCCTACTTTACAGAGGCAATTCATTCCCTTTTTACAGGGAATTACGCCTTGGTTCTAGTCACCAGCCCCTGGCCTATGGATGGAGGGCTTGGGGTAGTCACAGAATGGGCCCCGAGGACGGGTCGTGACATATCGCTTCTTCCATGAATGGTTTCCTTATGTGGTCTACATACATCCTTTCTTCGTTCATGGTGACCAAAATCACCATTTGTTTACAAAAATGACACACTTTGATGCTTCTCAAATCACCTTTACCTTTCTGTGAATGAATAGCCTTCCTGTAAACCATTTCATCTCTCAAAATTATTATCCCAAACATGGTCCACATACTGTCCTTTGTGGTCTATGTTCCATCTTTGGTGGCCTGTGAATAGTTCCCCCTTTTTTGAAATCCATTCCCAAAATCAAATTCATAATGTTGACCCCAACAAATTTGGAAAACAATGGGAAACTATACCCCCAAAGAAAACTACCTCGGAAAACACCATTCATACTCTTTCACGGTCATCTCACATTGGAAAGAAACATAATCACACAAAAATCATACTGATAGGGCACGATGAGGTACTTTTTCCCAACATAATCTATTGAACAACTATGTGTGATTACATTATGAGATCTGTGGGATATATATATCCCTCTAATGCATTGGTTATTATTTATATCTCATGATATTGGATAATATGGTTTTGGGAATGAACCTTGACAAATAAGTTGGCCATGGGAGTGAACCATGATTACCATGATGGTAAGAAGAGTAAACCCATATAACTAAAATAGCATTGGGAGTGAGCCATGACTACCAAGATAGTATAGGGAGTGATCCCATACTACCAAGAGAGTCTTGGAAGTGATGCCTTGGGTACTATAGAAATCATATTATATGATTATGTCTCTTCCATAATTCCATGTTTTATTCCTATGTTATTCTTTCACAGAATATGTTCTTTATTTATTTATGAATAATGAAATGTGAGTATTCTAGATTTAATCCATGATTCATGCTTATGATCTTTGAAATAAAGTATACGATATTCTAATTGTCTTGATCAAGTTATCATACCCTCATGCTCATGATTATGCTAACATGCCATCCATATTTACCATTACTAAGCATCTAAGCTCACCCATTTTTATTATTCTTTTCCCCATGTTATGAGGAAATGTATAATGTTTGATTTTTCTTACAAAGTTTATAGTAGATAAAAACCTATTGGGAGATAATGTAGCTCATATATGCACCATAGTTTATGTTTCAATGTTTCCAAAGGCATTAGACAAATACGGTCATAGGGAATCTATTTGGGTAATGTTGTATGTATTCCAAAAAAATAATGTGACATTAATGTTTGAAAAGTGAGGGTTTATATAGTTATTATTATAAAAAATTTATAGTTAAACATTGGAAACTAATATGGTAAATATTTAGTGATATATATAGGTATATTTATATGGATATTTCTAGGGATGTGCCTAAGGAAAAGTTTAATAGTGAGTTAACATTTAGGAAAATGACCTATAATTTTAGTAAAGGATAGTGTGAGTTTTTTCCTAGAAATATAGCCATATCTCGATAATAAATGTGGATATGGATCTGGTACAGATGTACCTCGGATTAATAACTTTGACAATGTGTTATGGTCCCAAAATTAGGTAATATGGTCCACAAAAATTACCCTAATTGCAAAAATGGTTTGAATCTCATATGGAATATGATTTAGGATTTCCAAAAAAGATTCATGAACCATCATAAAGGATATAAATATTTGTTTCCTATAAATAACCTAGGATTACCCAAGGGTTTAATATATTAAGGAAGGTGTCATTCTTTTTAAAAGTTATAAGTAATTGTTTTTATTATTATGTGGTTTTTGGCATTGATAAGTAACTCTCCCACTATGCTTCATGTTTTAGTCTATGGTGGGAAGTAGAAGAAACTAGATTAAAATATAATCTAAAGTATTAATTTCTAATGATAATTCTATTGGGATAATCACTAGTGTGAATGATTTTGTGAACATTCCTAATCAATTTTCAAAGAACGTGATTAAATACATGCAACTCAGCCAACTCACGGACCCCCAAAAAAGATAAATATGTATTTTTCTTAAAGTTTGGGTTATGGAGACCACAAAGGAAATAATATTTGTTTTTTGGAAATAATTTTGAATTAATCACATTTGATAATGTCTTTTAGGAATAAAAGTTTGTTATGAATATGGAAAATAATGACACAAATTTTGTGACATCTAGGAAAAAATTAATTGTTCAGTTAAATAAATGGATGATAATATTTTCCTCCCTAAGTCATCAGAAATGGTTGAGTATTTTTGGGAGGAATTGAAGATCACTACGTAACTCAATGTCCCAATAGGAAATCTCTTGAAGAGAATATGAACGGTGGACTGAGTAATGGATACATTACAAATGATGAAGAGACTACAATTTAAAAGTTGACGGAAAGAGGTATTGTGTAATAGGATGATGTATCCATGATAATAAAATAATGATGAAGTTGAATAATAAACTGTTTTATGTATTTATATTAAAGAATAATGTCATGTGAAAGGTGAAATATAAAAGGATTTTCAGTTATATGTTTTTTGCATAATATTTAAAAGAATACATTGAATGTATCTAATGGAAAGAAATAGGATATGGTTACATGAATATATCCATAGAAAACACATGAATAAAGAATGAATAACTGTTTCTGAGACCTTGTCAGGGCATGCACATCCGTATGTTTGAGGATGAAGAAGACACAGTGACTGTTTCCCCACATTCCCTCTTTGCTAAGGAGGGTTGTATTCATCACTTATTTAGGGACATTTTCTTCTTGATCGAAACAGGATGATGGGATGTTAGTTCTACCTTCTTTGGATTCCTCCTCAAAACTCGTTGCCTATTCCGGGTCTCCCTTATTGATTAAGATATTCTTCGTGAAAATCTTCCCATTTCCATATCATCATTGATGCCAGTTAATTACCCTACTCTTGTCAATACATTCCAAGGGGTCCAGTCCGGGCTGCAACCTTTGTTCGGGGGAGTAGTCATGTTTGATATTACTGGAATCTTTGGACACTATAACACTAATGTGTCTGGGATTCTTCCCCTTATTATAAGGATTATCGAGGGTGTGGAAGCCTATGACATCCCACATCGAATACAGAGAATTATATTACATAAGCATGTGTATGAGGTTTTCCACATCATCCCATGTTTGACATAGGGTATGCCACAGTTTTATCGTCTAGTGGAGAAGGATCACACTAATCATAACACTGATGTTGGCGCTACACATGGTTAGTTACCCAGGTACATTTAGCGGCAGTGAATAGGTGAATTTTCATGATCTCACCGAGATGTGACGACCTAGGTTAGAATAAAGATGGATAATGGATGGTCAAGTTAAGTGGATGGAAAATGAGATGGAGTCGACTTGTGGGCGACGATGATGTTTGGATTCAGTGTCGAAGATACATCCTAAATATACACAGGGTGGGGAATCAAAGTCCACATAGTATAGTATGGGGTTATAGAATTGGGGTGTGCATAGAGGATAGTGAACCAATGATATACAAATGCTTACATGTGGATAGTAGCCTGAGGTTGGTCTTACGCCATGGGAAAAAACCAAATTAATGGGTCCCATGAAATGGGATGATAGAGGATTACCACAAAGTTATGGTTGAAAATGGCTTACCACTAAATGGGGTTCAGAATTTCTTACCGTAGGATGAGGGAACAACGACTTACTGGTGTATAGAGGCTCAATGGATTACTATAAGATGGAGGCATAACGACATACCGATGTATGGGATATACAAGGGCTTACTGCAGGATGGGGGCACAGTGGCTTACTGCTGGATGAGGGAATATTGGCTTATGGCTAGATAGGTGCACAATGGTTTACCACTAGATGGGGTTTAACATCATGGAGGCTTGCTATGTACCCTGTATAGGGGACAAGTATCAAATCCCATGTAGGTCGGGATGGTGGATGCAGTTTAACGTTATGTAGGACGAAAAGGCTGTCTTCCGTTTAACTTCATACGGGCGAAGGTGGTCCGATGTGAAGGATGACGAAAACAATTGGTGATTGGTTTGATCCTTGTGAATGATTCATACGCAACATACCATGTAAAGCATCAAAGTCGACATATTTTAGAATGGGTTGGTGAACCAATATGATGATGGTTGGGACCAATTGGTTTTTGGATTTAACATAAGCGAGGCTTCATTCGTATCTTTCCATGGAATGTATCAAAGTCCATGTAGTTCAGATGGGGTTGGTGACCTGATGTGAAGGTTGTTCAGACCAGTGGTTTTTGGGCTTGAGACATAGTGAGGCTTCTTACATAACCTTCCTTGGAAAGGATCAATGTCCACATAGTTCAGAAGGGGTTTTATTGGGCATACACTCATGGGTTCCCAAAGAGGATTCCATGATCAATGATTTCTCTAAGCCCACATGAGCCATGCTCATTGTGAGAAACAAGAGGTAGCAAGGACCTCATGATCACATCATGAATGGTGGGTTCATGGGGATTGGAGTAGGGCTTACACATGGTTTGCATCCCAAAGAGGAAACAAGGGATTATGATTGGTTAGCAGCCCAAGGAGATGGATATTGGAACTTACTCTATGATGGAGGACCGGTGGTGAAAAAACCCAAAGTGAGAGGGATTTGGCACCAAAGAGAGGAGGGCTCTAGTGCCCATCCCCCCTCTCTAGTATTCGTTTAGGAAGAAGATATGAGAATTAGGGATTTTTCCTTCTGAAAGAAATGCTAGGGGAGTACAACAAGGTGTTTTCCCTTTCCTCATGGACATATGTCTCTCCGATAAAGTGAATCTCATTCCATGTGGGGAATGATCTCACTCCCGTGGAGACTGGTGGGTATATAAAATATCCAGAGTGGGTAACCCTACCAAAGTTGCATGGGGCGAGATCATAGTTTAACGTCATGTACTGAGGATGATGGAGCTTGGCAGTTTGACATCATGCAGCTCGGATGAGGTGGGTTTACTCCACACCCCTAGGACTTAAATATATAATACCCACCTTCCATTAATGAAGGGAAGGAATCAACAATGCTGTGGTGAAAGGGTTCTATAGAGTGATCTATTGTGGGGTCCACGTTATCGTGGCTATTAGAAGAAGAAATAGTCATTAGCGTGCCTATGCAAAGAAGCATGAGGCAATGCAAAGTAATAAGAAGTACCATACAAGGGATATTTAAATTACTTCGGGAAAACCATGATGTTCGCACAAGAAAAGAATTTGCAGGGAAAAGTGGTTCATGGGTAGAACCCTAATGAAGCTCTGGTGCTCCATGTAGTAGAGGTGCTTCGCAAAGGGGTATGATTTGTGAAGTAAAGTGAACTAGCCTCGGAAAATGGCATTGGTGAAAATGGAAGGTTCTTCGCGGAGATGAAAGGCATTCGCGGAGCAGGGCTTCGCAAAGTAAGGGTGCTCTGTGAAGCGTAGCATTTTGAAGAAACGTGCTTTGTGAAGCATAATAACCCTTCAATAGAATTTGGATCACATGTGCATGGAGGGTACTTCGCAATGCATAAGAACTCCACGAAGACATGAGTCCCCTTGGGAATTCCCTTCCTTCACAAAATTCAATGGGCTCCTCAAATGACATCCCTCTTTGAAGAGGGGATGAATTCAAACCAAGGGAGAGGCACTTCGCGAATCTAATATACCTTGAGAAGCTCATGGTTTGTAGAGAAGAATTTTCTTCACAATATGAGAGTGAGGAAGTTAAATTGTTGGAGGATCTATCCTTTGGGATTGAGGGGAGCTTGGTATTTATAAGTAAGAAGCACTGGGAAGCAGAGCTTGCTCGAGGCGAAGGGACATGGAATTTTGTCGTAATCATGTAACCTCCCACCTCCTTGCTCGAAAACTGGTTCATAAATGTCAAAGGGGAACATAGAGCCTCCCACCTCCTTGCTCTGTGACGGGATCTTAAATGTCAAAGAGGATTGTGGTGCCTATCGACTCCTTGCTCCACGACGGGTTCACAAACATCAAAGGGGCTCACAGAGCCCCTGCCTCCTTATTCCATAGCACCTTTATGGAGGGAATTCTTTTTACAGGCCACGGGGCTATAAGGGATCTGCTATCAACCTTCATGAGGTATCCATCAAGGCTTTCCATTTGTTATTATTCTTCATAAATTTTGAAGCCAAAAAATCCCCCCACCTACAAACTGAGAGCTGAGGAGAAAAAGAGGGTCAATGTCTAAGGTTCAATCACCAAAATTCATCATCTAATCATAAAGAAGTATCATGAAGGAGGATCGTGAAGCGGAGGGGATATGTACAGTCTTAGTGTTCCACGAATCATGCTTCGGTCGGATGCGTTGTGAAGAACTGGGGGTCCTCGCCTATTAATTGGGGAGGCAAACCTCTCTTTTTTTCATTCGCATCCCCACAATTTATTATTTTAGTTCTCTTGATTTGTGAAGATCCACGTACTCCACAATTTCTCTCTAAAAATCATGGATTTTTATTCATGGCGCACAATATGTTTTTTGACTTCGTGATGGTGAACTCTATGGCTTGTGTCCAAGGGTTGGAGCAGGGTTCGACTAACAGTCTTCGCGACTGACCTTCGTGAAATAGTTCTGAGAACCATGACCAAAAAATTCTCAAACACAAAAGATGAATGTCTCACCAAGAGGCTTCCAGGGGGTCCTCCTAGATTCTAACATGCGGGAGAAGATAGCGGATAACTCATGTATAGGGGAGTTTGTGTAGAGCCATTCTAACTAAAAATTTCTGGTGGCACTATTGTCAACAATCCAGAATGACTATCCATTGTGTAAGAGGCTGCATCTATATGGATTTGGACTGTGGGATGACATCTTCATCCCTATAGAGAGTAAGGATGAGTTAGCTTACTAGTTCAGAAGCATGATGTTCTAGCACAAGTGAATTAGGGCGGTTGATGGTCATGGCTGGGAGGAAGTCACACTTGTCAATGCTGACTATCAGTACAATCATATTTTCAACATTGACCGAAAGTAATTGCAGCCAAAGACATCCCCCCTCTGTACCACACCATCTTAAAAGAATCTCTAAGGAACTCGGGAAAGGGGTGGTCATATGAGTGGGATTTTCACTAGGGAAGCAAATTCACAAATGACTAGGCTTGGGCCTACATGATAGTTTCCTCGTGAGAGGAATTCGAGGTAGTGATGAGAAGTGTGGGCCTATATGAGGTATCTTGGGCCTCCCAATTACACATCTATCAGTGGAGGCAGCCAATGCCAGAGTTTTTAAGAAGATGGTCATCAAGGACCAATACCATCCACTTGCACCATGGAGAGGTCAGCATTAATTTATGTGATGTACATCATATCTTGGGGGACCCGATACCAGGGGCGATGGAAGATGAGTTCCTCCCTGTTATGGGTGTGTAGAAGGATGCATAGAAAAGGCCACCATTGGAGATTATGTTGATGAACATATTACTGGAAGAGTACAAGAAGTCAGAGAGGGTTGTCTGCTTAAAACGGTGGTTCATGCAGATCCTGATCTTTCTGGAAGATAGACGGTTTTCAGTGATGCCTCAAACATTCCCAAAGGGGGCCAAACAGTGTAAGGATCACTCATACTAGCAGCACATAGAGCACATGCAGTGGAATACCTATGTTTTTAGTGTCAGCAACGAGCAGAAACCCATTTTCAGGTTGGATGCATTCATTACGGCACTCATATGTGGTTGGATCCTACTAGTGAGAGATAGGAATATGGGCATGCGACCAAGAACATTTATCTTGGCATCCATTCTAGCGATAGGAGGGCGGTTCAACCTCAGTATCCTAATTCTCTCAATGCTATACAAGATGTTGTGGCACATCAGTGAAGGGAAGAAGCAGCTCAGAATATTTGAGTCATTCCACAACCTATAAGGGTAGATAACGGTGCATGTCAGAGGCACCTATGAGTATAAAAACTCGATCTAACCTCCAGAATCAAATTTTTAGCCAACTTTTCTAAATACGATATTGATATTTCCGACCAAGGTAACGGTGAAGGCAGTACTGAACTGGGTTTCTAAGGTATAGGAGTTCAATTTTCACCTCTTCTCATTGCCAATGGGTGCATTCACTGATGATGGACAAGGAACAGAGGAGCATCAGTCCAATCACTTGGCCTTTCATGGTAAAGTCTCGGCGGTGCGGGTTGACCACGAGTCCCTATGTGAAAAGTACCCTGCACACTGATATGAAAGGAAATTATGGTGTATGCAGCGTTTGACCCAGCAGATCTACTTGGGGTTGTTCTACAAGGAGCACCGTTGTGTGATGAGGTAGATGTGGCTCATGTTCACACAGTGAGATGTGAAGATGCGAAATGAGATTCCTCCACCCACATCCATATTCAGGTTAATGAATGAGTATTCCAAAAGCTGAGAGCTGAACTACCCAGGAGAGATGTTGAAGTAGTAAATCAATTGGGCCGGTGATGGTGTAACTCTCCAACATCGAGGTCAGGTTCAAACAGCGGCAAGGACATCCCATGGTGGAGGGGCCGCCGTGGTGGCAAGGCCCGCACTGGTTGAGTGGGAGGAAACAACAGTGGATAATGCAGTGGAAATGGACCCGACGGTCCTATAAGAGTTGAGTTATCTTGAGGGGAGGCCTCCAAGAGGATTCCACAGAATATCCACCCAGTCTTTGGGGAAACGGCTGCGGCATATAGACATGCTAGAGAATGATGTCTTCCTAGAGGCCTGGGACATGTAATACATCAATATAAAATTCATTGGCACACCTCAGATGTGGAAATACATGAACCGTCTTGGGATGGATTTTCCCGGGATAGGCTACATCAGGGATGGTATTGCAATATCCCAGGTGGAGGCAGAGAAATACCTGGCATATTTGGAGGACTCTGTGCACTTTCGGGGTTCCCCATGTCTAATGAAAGATTGTGTAAAGGAGTTTCTAGATCATACAACCCCTCAACACTTGTCAACTACTGAAATGAGGTATCCCTTCCCTTTTTCTAAAGAATCAAAAATGTCTTCTTTGGGGTAGGAGGCCAGTAGGGGGATCCCTTGGAGGTTGGTGAAGTTGGTGATTCGAACCCTGAGCCTGAAGTGTTTGCAGAGGCTCTCGAGGTAAGGCCTTCAGTTACTTAAATAGGATCTAATTCTAGGATACATTGGACCCTGTACATATATTTAAACTATATAGGAGGGCCTCATGCACATAACCTATTCTCATCCCTTAGTGGATGTAGATGCAGGGCCTTCAGGATCAAAGCTTGCAGGAACGATGATTACTATATCCTGCACGGCCGGGACACCCAAGGTGGCTCATCCAGAGTTTTCAAACCATCCAACAACATACGTAGGGGATTTCCTCAGGGTCCCGATGGAAAAAACCTAGGAATGGGACTGAGAAATCGATATCTATAAGTATCCTTGACAAAATTCATGACTTGAAACCATCGATCTGGTTATGTGACATCCAGGAACATCTTGGTATGCACATTTCCTCAAATGGCATGGGATACCATAGTGGGGTTGGATGGTACTCCCAGGGGATCCTTTCTCATGGGAATGTCGGTGATCGTGCAAGTGGATATTCGGACCAACCAAGCTTCGGTGCTACTCATCACTGGTGGGACCATTTGGAGAGCTGAGTATGAGATTATTGAGGTTGGATCTGACCATGAAGATCGATCAGACAGTATGTGTCCTACCATACCATATCTGACACTAAATGAGGACCTTGCTAATGTGTTCTTGGGGGAATTCCATGTGTATGAGCGTGCCAAACCTATATACTAGGACGAGAAACCTCTGACGAAGAGGATAGAAAGATAGTCTTCTGCAGGTCATGAAAGCTGATCAAGCACTTCATCGATGACACCCCTCAAGCACAATGGATAGACTAGATTGAGATAATTCATTCGCAACTGCGTGAACTGTGTATTGTGTGGGTAATGCCCAACGTCTCCACATGCTCGTCCGAGATCTCATGGCTGAAAAGATCTGGGAATATGACTGCGTCCTTGTTTTGGGATGGAATCAGAGAAAAGAAGTGAACATCAAGAGGCTCCAGGAGGCAGAAAATTAAATTTGGCAGCTGCACATCAAGGAAGATGAATATTCTGCTTTAAACAAGGCACAGTCAGATATTATATCACTATCTAAGGACCAACTAGAGGATGCCAAAGAGAACATGAGGCTATCCTATGAGGATATGACTATTGTTTGATCCAATGAATAGTGGGACTGATTCAAAGATGACGAACTATGCCCCATTGTTGTCGAGGAAGAGTGGGAACAGAACATGAGATAGCAAAACCTAGATGCCATAAGCCAAAGGGTGGAAGAGATGCAACACTCTTTTAACGGGGTCAAAACGTCCATGGGAGGGGTCAATCCAGAAGTCTTATTATGCATGTATCTTTTGAACACACCTTCATATTTTTTACTACTCATGCTAGAAGCAAGAATGAGTTATGTTATTCATCTTTGATCTATTTAATTTTCATTACATTCATGGAGCATCAAGCGACCAGTCCCTAAGCTCACGATGGTTGGGCCTGATACAAGAAACAAAGGATGACCACCTTGTAATTCCATCTAAATATAAGAGTGAAAACCATGCTCTGGGCGTCCATGGATTGAATAACAAATCCAAATTTCTTGGAATAATGGGAGAGGCCGGACTGAAGGATGAGGACCTCAGAACAATCGATGTGTTTCCTTCCCAATGTGCTCTAGTTCATGAGAGGGGTAACACAAGGGGCATTTGAAATAAACCTGAATATAGGGGAGTGGAATGTTTGAATCACGATACCCCCAAATATATAACCACTGAGGGTGGCATGGAAATGCAGGATAACCATTGACTGCATTCGAAATGTAGTTCCCTTATTGTGTTAGCCTAAAATAGAGATAACAAACGAGGGATGATCGTTGACCATATTCGAAACACGGGGTCTGGATTAAATCGTCATCAATTGTTCTTCCAGAACATCGGCCCATGAAAGTTGGTGAGCCATAGGCGGAGCATCCGTACCATTAGGGGGTCCTTTTAGACTTGAAAGAGGAAGAGGGACTGAATAAAAGGCACACATAACATGGAGTGTATAGTGATGGGTTATTCGAATGGAGTCCAACACTCTTGAAATCACACCAACATGGTAGAAACACATTAGGTGGGAGTATTTGTATGACTAGGGATCAAACATACTCCCCAACATGATCTCTCTGTAAATTACCTTGAATGATTTGTAGTTTCATGTCCTACCAGTAAGGACTATATACACGTAGTTTAACATTATATGGTGAGGACAGTGAACATCATTTATATGCTATACTTTTTAAACCATGGTAAATAGATTAAAGTCATCTCCTAGTTGAAGGTAATAGATAGTGGAATGTGATCAGGTCCGAGGGGCCAAAAGGATTAATCACCCTAGGGTTGGCCCTAAGGAGAAATGCATGGGCATCAATATGTATATCATGAGGAGGATAATGAAGCCAAAATTAGTTCTGAGAGTGTAGTTTAATGTCATGTAGCATGAGGAATGTTATGTGTGGCACGATTATACCAGTACACGTCCTACCAAATCTTCTAAGCCCATGTGAGTCATGCCGGATTCATGAAACAAGGGGTAGTGATGGGTCATTCCTAGCGCATGGAGGAACCTAGTAGGGGTGATGGGATTCTAGGTTAAAAGCATCCCAATAATGTTGAACCACCTACGTGATGCATCTAGATGTGCAATGGTGCCAAGCTGAGTATGTTGGAATATCACTGGAACATAAGAAAGTGGAAATATGTGAATCATGTTAATCGATATCTAAACCAAAATAATGGTGGCATGATGATAGGGGATAACTGTTGACTAAGTTCAAAATACAACATCCATTTCGTGTTAACCTGGAATGTAGACAGTCAAATGAGGGTCAACCGCTGACCATGATTGAACCAAGGGTCCTATCACAAATGTCGTCTGGGTCCTCAAGGACGTTGGCCCAAGATTGTATTTAAGCCAATGTGGCAATAGGCCAGGTTGTAAAGGTGGTCCCTTCAGTAATGAAATAAGATGATGATCCAAATTATAGGATCATAATGCATGGACATAGAACGGGGGAATGTCCCTATGAAAATTACACAATTTGGGATCTTTGCTATGACACATATGAGTAATAAAATAAGACGTGTCAGATAGAGGGAGTTGGGTACCTTTCCATGGACAAGGGACCTAGGGTTGCATGCTTCCAACGTAATGGTCTTAGGATGAAACATTAAGGGGGCTTGATTTAATGGATTTTGCGCAGGATGGTGAAGTGGGAAAACATGAAATGTGGTTCCCATGGGGAGATCTATGTTTAGGGTCATAGAACTCAGACCAAGTTTAAAATGTCATGGGAGGAACATGATAAGTCTATTGAAAAACCCGGTGTGAACAAAACCCATGAGGTACTTGCCACACCACATGTTCCCAAAAGGGGTCGGGCCTAGGGGTTGAAATAGAGGGGGCATGATTTTAGATTCATGGGGCTGTACCCAGAGATAATATGTCTGTGCATTCCTATATTTCCCATGAGGATGGGAATCATGTTGTTTGTAGTTCTAAGAGATGTCATCTAGTTTAAAGTCTTTTGGAAAGGAAGTCGAGTGGTCTTAGTTTATGGTCATAGAGATCTGACTAGAGATTATAGGGAATGTGGGAGGCACATGGTGAGGTAATTGCATTACCCGACGTGAATGAGGATCTGGAGTCCCGATCACCATGTCTTCCTTGGAGAGGTTTTAGGTTGAGGGACTAAAAACAAAAGATGTTCTGGGCCCGAGGAAAAGTGAACGAGCGTTCCTACATACCCCATGAGGATGGGAACCAATCCATATGTTGTTATAAGGGTGGAATGGTAATATACTAGTGCCAGAGATAATGAGGTCATGTGGTTCTGTCCCTCGCACCAAAAGAAGGGACATATGGTAAATCTTATATGTCTTTTTGGATGAATGTTTGATTTTTTGTGAACCAATGGACCAAGGATAGAAATTATAGGAATCAACACAAAAATCAAGACTTATGCATGTGTTGAAAAATGGTATAGTGTGTGAATGATACCAAATATGATGTCCACTCGAGTGAGGACACCATGATGCAGTGTCGTTTTTTGTTGTGCGACCAGGATGATAATGTCATAGTTTAGGGTCTTCTGATGGGACCAACCATGCACTTTATCATAATTCAGTATATGCGTAATAGTTTAGCATTATGTGGGACAAGGAAGCATAGTTTAGAGTCATATGAATCGGACATATACAAGAGAGATGAGGTTCAATAGGTAATGTGCATGGTATTCTAAAGCATACCCGAGATGAATGAGGATGAGGCCCACATCGCACCACGGGAAATTCCACGAATGAAACCTTAGGATGAGGGGATAGAAAAGGATCGAGAATATGGGGAATTAATGAATAACTCTCAGTTGAGTTGGAACTAAAGACGAGATGTTCGGGCATTCCTATGTATCCCATGATGATGGTAATCAAGCCATACATAATTCTAGATGGTGTATTTTAATGTCAAATAGGACAAAATACATTTTAATGTCATGCGGGACATCATAAAATTTAATTTCATGTAGGAAAGGAGGTAGGAGGGACTATCTCCTTGAAGGGTTTTACGTGGTGCGACAATTGAAATCTTGATGTGAATGAAGGCATAAGATCAAACATGCCACACCCCGCGGTCCTATAAGATTCGGTGCCTAAAAGTCAGAAAAGAATAGATAAATTAGTGGAACTCAAGCTGGACCTAAATATGAGATGTCTGGGTGGTCTGACATATCCCATAAGGATGGGAATCAAGCCATATGAAGTTCTAGAGAAGAATGAAGTTCATTTTGTCGTCATGCAACTAGGATGAAAATAAGGGAAAGATACCCCAATTTGGGATGTGTATGACATGGAGAGTAACCCGACATGAATGCGGAATATATCCCATAATACACCATACAATCCTATGTGATAACTTGGGCTAGGGTCCTGAGAAGGACAAGGGACCTGAGGCTCAGCCACACACAAAATGTAATAGCCCACTTGCAATTTAACGTCTTGCAGTAAGGATGGTGGTGATATTAGATTATGGTCCAAGATATCGGACAATAGATTCCTAGTTTAATGTCATATGCAAGGGACATCTAAGTAGAGAGGGAAAATCATTGTGCCTATAGAAGACCACAAAGTGGCAACGATGATAGAGGACAACTATTGACCAGGTTCTCAACAGAGTATCCACCTTTTTGTGACCGAAAATTGAGGGTAAGTAATTGATCATCAACTACTGATCATATTTGAAATATGTGTCTTGTATCCATTTGTTTCTCATAATCCTCGATGGTGTTTTTCTATAATGGTAGGAGAGCCATTGGACCGTGCATCAATGCCATTCAGGGTTCTTTTTGGATATAGAAGAAGATGGAAACCCAAATGATGGGGCCCATAAAGCATAGTATGTCCCGTTCTTGGGAAAAAGATGATAAAAGGAGGGGTACCTCAATGGGGGGATGCATTGTGTGGAAACATATCACTACATGAATAAGGACTTGATCCCATACCATACTGCACACTCCTAAATGAGAACCCGGGCCAAGGGGATGTAGAGTTGATGGACCTGACACTGGGCATTCTAGCCAACTGTAGACAAATGACATTTCCTGTGGGTATTACCTTAACTCAGCTCATAATCACACGTAATCAATGCTCGATGTTTGAAAAAAGTAGTACTAGTCTTTTCTGATCACATAAGTTTTGGACAGGTGGAATCACACTCCTGCCCGAGGCAGACCGAAGCTTAAAGAGACATTGGGGTAGAATGAGCCACTACACTCCATTTTTGAGACATATGGGGGTGATAAAATGAAAAAGGATAGTTGTTTCACAAATTCAAAACACAGAATCAACATTGTGGTAACCAGAAATGGGATCTACAAATGGGCATTGATTGCTGACCATATTCACAAAGTGATAATTGTATCAATTTTTTGTTCGAAACCATCAAGGGTATTGGCACATAATGGTAAGAGAGCCCTTGGGATGAGCAACCAGGACATTTGGGGTCCCTTCGAATTAGTAAGATAATTAAATCCCATATAATGGATTGTGTGGAGCATAAATGTGATAGTGGAACTTAAATTCGAGCTGCACAATAGAAGAGGTGAGGATCTAGAGGGAGGAGGGATACACGGTGCAGTCATGATGGACTCGACATGGATGAATTAAAAGCATGTACCACACCATGTTCTTTGACCCAATTGGAGATCCCGAAGATTGGGGCTGGGACTATGGAAAACTTTTTGTGTGTTCTTATGTATCCCATAAGGATGTGAAACATTCCATACATAGTTCTGAAAGCCATGCTGCTTAGCGTCGTGCGGTGAGGACGTGAGAGGAAAGAAGAGTGAGGGATGGAACATTGTGCAATCATCGTAATCCAGACATGAGTGGGGACAAATAAGCCTATAATACACCATGTGGGATCCTAAAATAGATCTAAACCCATGGGGGATAGTCAAAGAGGACACTAGGGATGGACTCATGGTGAGGCGTCCGAGAGTTCCTGCATATCCCATGAGGATTGGAATCAAGCCCTATATAGTTATTTCTATTTAATGTCATGCAAGATGACAAACAGTTTAACGTCATATAGGATGACATATAGTATAAATTTATGCAGGACGACATATTTTTTAACTTCATGCAGGATGACATAAATTTTATCATCATGCAGGACATTTTACAGTTTAAGGTCATGTAGGACCAGATAGTTTAAGGTCATTTAGGACCCAACAATTTAAGGTAATATAGTTCCAGAATGTAGTTTTGGGTTTTGCAAGACTATAACATTTAATGTCATGCGAGACCATATAGTTTCATGTCGTGCGGGAGCATAATGCAGTTTCGGGTCGTGCCGGACTGTACAATTTAAGGTTATATAGGACCATACAGTTTATGGTCTGGTGGGAGCATAATGCAGTTTGGGGTCATGCAGCCCCATAAAATTTAAGGTCATACAAGACCATATAGTTTAAGGTTTTTCAGGTCCATAATGTTGTTTTGAGTCATACAGGACCTTACAGTTTAAGGTCATGAGAGTCCATATAGTTTAAGGTCATGAGAGACCATAATTTAGTTTGGGGTTGTGTAGGATCGTATAGTTTAAGGTCATGCAGGAACATACATTTTAAGGTCATGTGGGACTATAATGCAGTTTGGGGTCGTCCAGGACCATACAGTTTAAGGTCATATGAGACCAAATTGTTTATGGTCATGTGGGACTATAATACAATTTTGGGTCATGCACGACTATTCAATTTAAGGTCATGCAGGCCCATACAGTTTAAGGTCATGCGATACCACATGACTCATGCGAAGTATTTTTTGAGTAACTTGGCATTGGTGGGAGGTTCTATATACCCATCATCCATGGTATCCAGGGAGTATGCATTATTGAAGTAATCCTTTTTCATGATGTAAGGTCCATCCCATTTGTGTTCCAACAAGGGTGGTTTTATTCCAGGAATCATTGTTGTTCTTAGGGCCTACACAAAGTCTCTATGAAAGAAGGAGCAGAGGTGATCATTATTGTTTAAATCTCTAGATATCTTGATTGGATGCCTTTGTAGCATGTGTAGGGCACGAAGCCTATTCTCATAGAGCACTTCCAACTCAGCAAGATGGGTATCAACTACTTTATCTGACCCTTACTGATCATAGGAAGCTATAAGAAATGAGGAAAACTAAATATATATGGGTAGTATGGCCTTAGTTCCATACACCAGGGAATATGGGGTTACCAGGGTTTAATTATGGGTCGTCATCAGATAAGGCCAGAGGGAATTGGAGATCTTTTTTGGACAACTCTTCATGTTCTGACCAACTATTTCTTGCATAATGTTAGAGAGGGTTTTGTTGAACGCCTCGATCTATCTGATACTTTGTGCATGATAACATGAGGTATGGTTATAAGAGATGTTGTACTTAGCTTAATATTTCATTTTCTCAGTTACTCGTAAGTTCGTGCCATTAATGTTGAGGACATCATGAGAGGCTCCAAATCTGTAGATGATTTTGGAGCTCACAAAGTCAACGATGGAATGGGCCTTGACCTCCATGAGCCAAATTTCCTCATCCCACATGGAGAAGAAATATGTAGTGTTCTGGATTAACCAGCACTAGAGAGATTTTGTCGGTGGATATGGTCCCACGACATCAAGTCCCCACACCACAAATAACCAAGATTAATTTGTGGAGTGGAGAGGGTCTGGCAGTCAATACCTAAAGTTAGCATGCATTTGGCATAAATGGAACCTTTTGGAGAACTCGATGTAGTCATGGATTATAAAAGGCCAAAAATATCCCAGTCTCTGTATTTGGTGAGATAGGTTTGGGACTGTCTGATGAGTCCTGTAGGAACTTCCATGAATCTCTTGCCTGACATGGGAAACCTTAGCTTCATGAATGCAACGAAGGAGAACCCCATCATACCAGTTATTTTAGAGGATCTTCTCATGAATAGGACCATCCTGGAGGGTAAAATGTAATGTGCAGTGTCGGATTCACTCATGCTTGGCCAGATCTGCTGAGATTTTATCTTTTTGGAGGTACTCAAAAAAGAATATTCTCTAGTCAAGAGTCACATCAATCCCTACATCTAGGAAATCTGGGGGACCTGACATGGAGGTTTCGGCGGTATGGTGTCTTACTTGTGGGATATCATCATCATCTAGATTATAGGGAGAAATGACCCTCTCGTGTTCCATGTGGAAAATCAGATCATCTTATTCAGGCTTTGCAAGTTACATAGCTAGGCTGGCCAAGGCGTCAGCTCAACTGTTTTGAGATCGAGGGAAGTGAGTAACTTCTATCTGAGATGGAAATTGTGCCATTAGCTAGAGAGTGTGTTCGAAAAATGGAATAAGATCTGGAATTATGACGACATAGTCACCATTAATCTTCTTGATGACCAGTTCTGAGTCCCTTTTCACATCAAAATGTTGCACATCAATCTCTTGGACAACTCGAGGCTAGTAATGAGAGCCTGAAACTTTGCTTCATTATTTTCATAGCCTTCTGAAAATATGAATAAATATGGTAGAATGAATTTTTCTTGGGTAATGAATAAGATACCTTTATCTAATCTATTGAGTTTGGGTTCATTGAGCCTTATGCCTGTGGGCTCTGGGAAGCACCATCAAAGTGCATTTTACAGCACATCATGGCTTTGTATGCTGAGAGAATTGCTTCAATGGGGAAATTATGGTCCAAAGACTAGTCTATGGGTGTTCGATGAGCATCAAGGAATTATGCCAATGCATGACTTTTAATTATATTTTGAGGGACAAACCTGATGTCGAACTGCTGGAGAATCACTTCCCACAAAGCTAGACGATCTGTCAATATGGGGCAGTCCACGATGTACATTAGCTAATCTACTCGGGACACCAGTTGTACCTAGTGGTGTTACAAGTAATGTCTCAACTTCTATACTTTAAATACCAGTGCAAGTCATATTTTCTCGATAGGAGAGTATCTGATCTCCGTATCAAGGAGCATGCGGCTGAGGTAGTAAAGACTATTCTCTCTCTCCTCATTATTATTTTGGGAGAGAAGGGCGTCGAGAGACTATTTTATGGCGTTCACCTAATGGACCATTGGATTTCCGAAGACAAAGGGAAATAATACTAGATGTTGTAGTAGGTACTACTTGATTTCCTTAAAATTAGTCTGACATTCTTCAGCCTAATCATAGATGATGCATTTCTTCATATGACGAGAAAAGTGCTTACACATGCCGTCCAAATTCATGATGAATATGCATATGTAGGCCATGTGTCCTTAGAAACCTCAAGCTCCCAAATGTTTCTTGGGGGAGACGTCTGACTAATGGCCTTAATCTTCTCTCGGTCGATCTCAATGCCCCTGTATCTGACAACGAAGCTGAGAATATTTCTAGTGGAGACTGTGAAGGCACACTTCAATGGGTTCATCTTCAGGTGACGAGAACAGAGGAAGCTGAACACATTATCAAGGTCTTCGAGATGGTCCTGATGGTGGTGATATTTGATCAGTAGATCATCCATGTAAAATTCCACAAACATTTTGAGGATCAGCTTAAATATGTGATGCATGGCCCGCTGATAGGTGGCACCTATATTCTTTAAACCAAAGGGCATGAATTGGTAATAGAATGTCCCTTGTGGTGCCCTAATGTCTATAGAATCTTCATCCTCGGGGGATATTCAGATCTGGTTATACCCATAGTAACCATCTATGAAGGAGAGGGCTTGGAACCCAGCAGTAGCGTCGATCAATAATTCTGACATAGGAAGGGGAAAATCATCATTCATATATTGACAGTTGAGATCCCATAAGTCAATGCACACTCTAATCTATCTATTCTTATTCCTAATTGGCACAATGTTGACCAGACATTTGGGGTATTGGACCTCCATAATAAATTGAATCTAATGATATTATCAACTTCTACCTCAACCATGGGACCATGAGAAAGTGCATCTTTCTGGGAGGACGCTTGATCCAACGATGAGTTGTCGGAAGACCGAGGTGGTGGATGACTACCTGAGGATCTAGTCCTAGAATCTCATCATAACTTCAGTCAAATACATCACAATATTGTTTATGGAAGTCTATGTACTGTTGTTGCTGATCAAGGGGCATAGAGGCACTGATTAGCATGGGTATGAAGTCTGCCTTGCTACTAAAGTTCACTTGTACCTATTCATCAATAGTGGCAGATACACCCCCTTAAAAGGCAGGAGGAGAATCCTCTACATTCTATTCTTCACATATGGAGGGGGTATCCTCAGTGGGTGGAGTTTCCTCTATGTCGGCAGCTCCCGATGGGAGGCTGGTACCTATCTGAGCGGAAGTGGACACTGCTTCGAGGAACTCCTATGATGCCGCCACTATATCGATGAAGGCTGTTGATCTGATACCATCCTGTGATAATCCAAATGAGCCATGATTGATTACATTGAAGAAATAGTGGAAAATTGTCATGATCCAATTATTTCCATCCTGTAAAAATATGAAATCATGACGTATTTCCGCTGCCATGGGGCGGACATCCTGATACATTATGGGAGTAGGAGGCTCTGGGATCAGCTGATCTTGGTTTTTTATGGATTATGAAGCGATCTACCGGTGTCACATTGACTTGGGGATGTGTCCCCCATCATTCTAGAAACAAAAACGCATTTTCTCATGTCCAGAGTTGTAGCCTCCAATTGATATATTGGAAATAAATATGAATCATCTAGATCTGCCCATGGGTAAAACACAACCATAGCAACCATGAACTCGTCAGCCTGAATCAGATTGTCCATTCTCTTGTAATAGTGTGATTCCAAATAGCAGCCTTAATGAGAGGAAAAAAGGGATGCATAAACTTTAATTATTCCCACTCGATCATTAAGGGAGTAATTAAGGAACTGGTGTTAGGAAAAAGAAACCTTCGTATGCAGGTGGAGCCACGACCTACCCATCAACGCATTGTAGGCGGTGTCTCGGGAGACAAAAAAACATCGTGCTAGAAATTAGACCACCGAACTAGGTCTTCAAATATATCTTACTGTCTGGTGTCTTCTCTATCCTATAAAAATGTATGATTCTTAGGTAAGAGGGACTCAGATCATCCTTGGACAATCCCAGTTTTCGCAGTGTCCGAGTCAATATTAGGTTGATTCCAAAGCCCATGTCGACAAGACAGCAATGAACCTCCATGCCATTAAAATGGCTGGTGATGTAGAGTGGGAGAATTTTCTACTATATGGGAGATCCTTCATCTCCACCAGAGAACAAGATGATGGCCTGGAATTCAGTATGCTCAACCGCCTCAGCATGGCTGGCTTCTACGACTGCTACCTTTATCTCAAACTAGAGGAGGATTATTAAAGCCTCGGGGAGGTATTCATGCATATCCGATGATAGGATAGGGGCTTCAATGATGGAGAACCTTTCTGGAATGATGATATGAGGCTTGAGAACATAATACATCTTTTCTTGGTGTGAACTTCTGCTTACAGGAGGTCTCTCTATGACAGGAGGTATGGTGGGCCCTACCGATTGGGCCGATGGGTGACTGGTGCTAGAAATATCCCACTTCTCACATGTCAAAGACTGCAAAGTGTATTCTAGATGAGGTCCAGATGACTGAGACCAGCATGTTGCAAAGCCTGGTAGGTCACGATGCGGTCGAGGTGGATCTGCCTGATCCAATAACAAAAACAACAATGAAGGCAGACCTGATGTCACTAGATGAGAATGCGGTGTATACTAAGCTCGGTACTGGGCCTGCTGCTTGGTTTCAGTTGCTTTCACAACCTGGCTGGAAGTACTGATCAAGGCACTCCGATGGCCCATATTTTCACGGCACCATTGACGCTGATGACAACTGGGGATGTCGGGAGTATCCACATTGTTCTCCTCATCGTCCAAAATTATATAGGGGTTTACCACCTCTATAGTATTAACTATGGAATTCCCTTGACTGTCCCATGATGATTAATCCACTAGTAGATGGATTCTAGGTGGAATAACCATATCAGGGGGCATGAAGTCACTGTGAGTATGAGATGATAATGAAATTGGTGGGGGAATTTGTTTTCCCTTATGTCGATGTTGCATGATTTTCTGAGAAGGGGACTATTATGATGATGATGTAGAAGTAGTATATGCTTCTTATGAAGTCTCTATCCAATTCAGGAATGCACAGATAACACCATGGGCATGAGAAACTTCTTTACGATCCATCGAATCATCATACTTCTGGGAGCTATCATTAGAAACCTAATGCAACTTCCCTTCAATATCATTTATCCTATCAGGCCTCATGAAGACACGTGCCACCTGTGCCGGAGCTGGTCCTTACTGAACTATGTTGTTATCCACCTGGTCTTGATGCCAGTCTTTAAACACATAGCATTATTTGTGAGTGTTCCCCAGGATCTGGTGATAGCGGCAGGAATTGGGGTGATCGGTGAGGTTCACCACTTATGGCCTCCTACATTATTTGTGAGTGTTCTCCAATGGCTTACCGCTGCATGGAGGCACAATGTCTTACCACTGGATGAGATTTTCAATGTCTTACCACTTGATGGGGTCAGAACAACTTACCACTGGATAGGGGAACAACGGATTACTGGTGTATGGGGGCACAAATTCTTACAACAAGATGTGAGCACAATGGTTTACTGATGGATGGGGTCGAACCTAGGTGAGGATTTCTATGTACTCTATATAGTACAAAAGGATCAAGGCCCACATAGTTCAGGATGGTGGCTATAGTTTAACTTCATGGAGGATGAAAAGGGTGGCATCCAGTTTAACATCATGCGGGAAAGGTTGTCCGTTGTGAAGGGGGTAAGAACCAATGGGTGTTGGGTGTGAACCTCAGGGAGGATTCCTACGTTCATTACCTTGGCAGGGGTCAATGCCTATGTAGTTCAGAAGGTGTTTGTGAAATGACGTGAAGATTCTCGGGACTAATAGGTGTTGGGTTTGAACCTCACGGAGGCACCCTACATACCTTGAATTGGTGAGGATCAAAGTCCACGTAGTTCGGAAGAGGTTTGTTGAACTGACATGAATGTTGTTAGGACCAATGGTTTTTTGGCATGACCCTCAAGGAGGATTACTATGTACCGTACCATTGAAAGGGTCAAAGTCTACATAGTTAGGAAGGGGTTATGTAGATCTTACACTCTAGGCTTCCTCGAGAGGATTCCATGGTTGATGCTTTCTCTAAGACCACATGAGTCATTACTGTTCTGAGAAACAAGAGGTAGTAAGTACATGATGATCATGTCGTGAATGGTGCCTCTGTGGGGAGTGGAGTGGAGCTTACATGTGGTTTGTAGCCCATAGAGGATACATGGTATTACGCTTGGATAACAGCCCTAAGAGATGAAGATTAGGTCTTACATCAGGATGGAGGCCCGGTGGTGACAATGCCCAAAGGGAGAGGGATTTGGCCCCGATGAAAGGAGGGCGTTGGTGCCCATCCATTCTCTTTGGTCTTTGAACCTGAGGAATATTGGTGGAGCCAGGATGCATCATTCTGCAAGAAAGGCTAGGGGCTTACACCAAGGTGGTTTCTCTTTCCCCCAAAGACAGACGATGCTCTGATAAAGATGATGTCATTCTATATGATAAATTATCTCACTCCTGTGTAGACTAGTGGGCAAGCAAAATGACCAAGATGGGGAACCCCGTGTACGACGCATGGGGTGAGACCATAGTTTAACATCATGTGCTGAGACCGATGGCACTCGGAAGATTAATGTCATGTAGCTCGGAAGGTTTTGGTTAACTCTTCACCCTTAGGACATACATAACTACTACCCACCCGCCCATGAGGAAGGAAAGTCATCAACAATGTCATTGTAAAGGGGTGTTATGGAGCGATCCATTGTGGGGTCCTTATTAGGATGGTTATATGAAGAATAAATAGCCTTCAGCATGCATATATGAATAATCAATAGGAAAATAAATGCAACAAGAAGTACCCCCCAACGGATCTTGTAATTACTTCATGAAAACCATGATAGTCATATGGGAAAAGTAGTTGCGGAGAATAGGGGTTCATAGGTTTAATCCTCATAAATCTCTGATGCTCCATGTAGTAGAGGGGCTTCAAGAAGGGGTATTCATCGTGATGTGAAGTGTCCTAGCCTAGAAATAGGGAATTGGTGAACATTGAAGGTGCTTTACGAAGTGGAAAGGCATTCACAGAGTAGGGCTTCACGAAGCAAGGGTGCCCTACGAAGCGTAGAATTTTAAAGAAACCTGCTTTGTGAAGCATAGTCACCCTTCCATAACATGTGTATCATATGTGCATGGAGGGTACTTCATGAAGCATAAGTTCTCCATGATGACCTGAGTCCCCTTGGGAATCCCCTTCCTTCGCAGAGTCTCGTGGGCTCCATGAAGGGAATCCCTTATGAAGAGGGCTGAATTGAAACCAAGGGATAGGCACTTCGTGAAGCTGATGTACCATCAGGATCTCCTGGTTCTTAGATCCGAATTTTCTTTGTGATTTGAGAGTGATGAAGGAGAGAGTTCGTAGGATCTTTCTGTTGGGCTTGAGAGGATCCCAGTATTTATAGGAAAGAGGCACCGTGAGGTAGATTTTGTTGGGTGCAAAGAAACGGGGCATTATGTTGAAATCGTGAAGCCTTTGGCATCTTTGCTCTTTGGAAGGTTCACATATGTCAAAGGGGTTTGTGGATACTCCCGCTTGCTTTCTCTATGCTGGGTTTTCAAATGTCAAAGGGGCTCACAGAGCCTCCTGTCTCCTTGATCCACAGCACCTTCGTAGAGGAGAAGCCTTATGCTGGCCGCGAGGCTGCGAGGGCTCCGTGAGGTATCCATTAAGTCTTTCCATTTGTTCTTGTTCTTAGAAAATATTGGCACCAAAAATAACCTTTAATATGTTTATTATATTATGATTGGGTTGTTTGGATAATTATATATTGGATATAATTAAATTGGTTAGTACTGATTACCATGGAACTAATTTAGGACTTATTGATAAGTGTATTATGATATCATGGATGATGTTTACAACATCTTTTTTTAATGTAATATATATAGTAATCTATGAATAATAAATAATTCATGTTTTCCAAATGTATTTATTGTAATTCAAGTTATTACCATGTTTCAAGAGAATATATGATGAGGGTATTTCCATATTTGGAATGTGACAACCAAGTGATACATTGTGATATATGGTAGAATCATGGTTTAAAAGATATTGTGACTTTAGATATAATGTTTTGTTTTTTTAATATTTTATAATGTTTTTAAGGTTAATAATTGATTAAAATATTATGTTAAACATTAGTGGAAGTATTTATGCACTGATTTTGTATTGATAACCGTGGTTAAAATGATATTCAGTGCTTAAACTTATTTTAAGGATGTTAATATTAGTTTTTGTGAAAATTATATTAGCATGATTTTATAAAATTAATTCATGTATCTAGGGTGAAAAATAGTCTAGTATGGAAAGGACATGGGAATTGAGCTGATGATCGTAGGACGGTAAGGGTTTCACACCAACCACTGGCCTACAATATTTCCAGGATAATGTGTAAATATTTTTGTTGAATAATTATTAATGATAAACCAGTAGCATTAATTTTTATGTTTATATATTAGTTCACTATCCATATTTATTTTGAATAATAGTTAGGGAAAAATAGTGATACTTTTCATTCTTTTTTGTTCCATAAGATTTCCTAAATGCGTATTTTAGAACATCAGACATCATATTTAATTTTTGGATATCTATTTCCTGCTGAAATTTATGAATTATAAATAAATAAAATCACAAGTAAAGATTGAAATTATATTTATATAAATATTTCATGTAATTATATTTCCTTATCTTCTACGTCAATTAAATAATTATACAATGTTAGAAAAAAGATCTATTGAATTTTTTTCTTAATTCGTATGTTTTTTTTGAAATAATGGCCTTTTAAATCATTTATGATTTATGAATTTGTAGCCCTTAACTATTATTTGATCATTCACATGTTTTTGGTCGATGACCTCAATCATCCGTTTAAATACTTTTTCTTTTCAACTATGTAAAAAATTTAATCCCAACCTATGTTCTCCTATATTGAAGCATAGTCCTAGTTTATTTTGGGTAAACTATATAGTTCAGAATTTCCATATTTATGGGATGATTTATTATCCATTATTATGATGTGGGTTTTTATGAACGAAACATTATAGTATTAATTCTTTAATAACCCTGATGAGTTTTGGTAGTGAAATTTATTTTAAGGGGGGTATTATGTTATACAATATGAATATTTGAATTATTATTTTTCAAATTCAAATAACATTTTTGATGTTTTTTATTTCACACAACACTAAATATATATTATTTTATATTATTGTACTATATTTTTCTTACATTTTAAGAAAAACCATGTTAACAGTGAAAATAAAAGCAACATAAAATTTAGCTTTCTCTACACGGATCATAGAGGATAGCATGTGTTACATGAATCAATTCCTTCCCGTGATGGCTTGCGTTACACGGAATTCTGAGTTTTATTGAAAAATTATCTATCACTAAAATGCTATTACATTATATAATAAGATATAACCTAATAGTTAAAATAGATGTTATGAATAGTATTAAATAATTTTTGGAAATATATTTTTTTTACAAATATATAAGATAAATTTATATGATAACAATTAATTAGAAATGAATATGAAATCATACTGAATATAATGGGAAATATTATTTTTTTCTAGTTACAAAGCTATTTTACCCAAATAAATTAATTAATTAAAATTATTAAAAGATAATAATGTAATTTATTAGCTATATATTAAATAAAATAATTTTCTATTCAACTAATAAATTTTATAATCAAAAGATATGAACAATCCAAATTGTATGCTTAAAACCCAATATTTTTATTAAGGTAGTTTTACAGCCTTTTAACGGAGAACCCATTTTAAATAAAATTTCTAGAACATTAATTAAATTAATATGTAAAAATAATATTATAATTTCAAATCAGAAAATACTAATTTGGGTAGGGTATCTTTTTGGTATTTTTTATGTGAATATTTATTTTTTTAATTAATAGAGAAAAATAATGAATTTTACTTTGAAACAACTTATTCATATAATTAATTTATAATGAAAAATTTTATTTTAAATTGGTTTCAATGTATAATTAAATAAAAATTTTATCCATTAATATAATTTAGGTAATTTTTATCATCTTCACTTTGAAATTTGGTATAAAACATAACAATCATTTGAATTTTTTCACTTTAACACCCATATTGTTGACTCCTCTACAAGATTAATTTTAAATTGATTTCATCCAGTTTTGTTAATGGGATTTATTAAAATGGATTAAATTATTACAATCCGAGTAATTTATAATTTATAATAAGTTAATATTATTTTGTGACCATAACTATTATGGAATGTAATTAAAATTAATTACATCGATTAAGTTAAAATTAAGCTTAATTAGGGACTAAACCTTAAATGTAGGACACAAATAACCTATACAGTTGTCAAAAAGCCATTATATTTATATATATAGACCCTATACTCCAAGTAACTATTTTTATAATTATTGGATCCACTATAACTACGAAAACATTGTTAATGTTTCCCTATTTCAAAATATTACAAGGGTGACAATCTTCATAGATTATAAAATGCCTCATCTTCTCCCACTTCCTGACACCTCTAAAGCTACATCGGATTGACCAAAATCAACCAAAATATCTCCCCAAAAACTCATAAATAATTTTTGAAGCCTCTATTTTCATATAAATTCATAAATGGTGTCCCTTTGGTAAAAACCAAACGGAGTTTCCTGAATAAAAGGTAACACCCTTCCTCAAACTCATTTATTTTATTTTTATTCCCTACTCCCTAAAATCAAATTCTTTTGTGATTGTATCAAAATAAAATTTTATTCATTATATTTGGTTGTTTTTATGATATTTTTCTTAATTAATCACATACAAAATATCATCTGATTGGTAATGAACATATTGTTTACGAGTAAGGCGAACTACCACATCACTAAACAATGATTGTTCATTTTTCCATTACAGCCTATCACGATGGAAAATATTATGGAAACTATTTTTATGTTATAAAATATATTTACTATGTCTTTATTATTTTTTAATTTATTTTCAATACATTTATTTATACATTTTATTTTTATTAATATGATAGTTTCATTTGAGGAAATGTGGAAAACAACCCCCTCAAAGTGATTTGATTCATTCAAAAATTATAACGAATTTATAAAGGGTGGGTTCAATAAATATATATGATATATATTATAAAATAAACATAAAATAATAACTACATATATATAGATATAAATATCATCATATTTTCCTTTTACCCTCTTTCTTTCAACACAACAATTAAACTCTTATAACATTAACGCATAAGTCTGACCTACCATCTCCATGAATGGTTTATTCTGTTTCATACATATATATTCTATGAATTATTTTAATAAAAATTTAGTGAATATAAATTATTTTTAAATTATTTTTTAAATTTTTTAAATCATAACATAATTATAATGACCAACGATATAAAAAATTGAGACACATGTAAAAAATTAAAGAAGATATTACCCAGAGTGAAATGATAACAATGAAATGTTAACTAACGGGTAATATATGGTCATAATAATACCATATATGGTATTATATATAAAAATATTAGTATTCAAAATATTTATAATAATCTATATTTACTATACATGAATCTAGTATGAGTAATAATAGAGTCAAGAGACAAGGTAAGGAAATTACATACCCCTTTTTATTTTCACTAAAAAAAACATTATTCACCACCCAAAACATATGTGTGTCATGTATAATACCATTGAATTTGTTATTTGATTCATATAATTATAATTATTCGTATTTACATATCCGTTCTATAATATTAATTTCATGGGGTTAATGTCTCAAAAGTTACAAATTCGGTAAGATTGATTTGTCTCAATATTCCTTGTTTGTAACACATGCCTTGTTATAAACCTATATTTCTATATGAGGTGTACATAATCCCATTGTAATGTTATATAATGAATATAAATCTTTTAATTATATTTTATGTTTCATTTTATTTCAATCTATTACATGGGGAGGATTATTCAATGTCACTATGTGATAAGAGATTATAACAACAATATCATCTCTTTTTGTGATTATTTATGATTATACATAATTTTTTGAAATCTTATAATCCATATATAAATAAAATTAATGAATTTTCTTATTCTATTGTTATCCATGATATATTAATTTGTTTGTTACATTTTTCTAGTATTTGGTACATCAAATTGTTATAAAAGTGTTTTTTAAAAATATCGACTATACCCTATCTTAATTCAGAAATATGTATTTGTTAAAAACCATGTCTTTTAAAAGGGTATTCCAAAAACAATGTACTATTATCCAATAATATTTAAAATAAATCATTTTAATTTTTTTATTTTATCAATTTTTTACTGTAATCTCTTTGTCTCTTTACTAACAAGGAATTTTTCTAACCATTTTCCAATGAAAAAAAATATTCTTCTTACCTCACATAAGATGTACATATTTACCCAATTTTATTTTTTTAAAGATTAATTTTCATATTTAGAAGTTTCTTTTTTAATAAATTGTTTAAAAAAATTAATTCAAATAAATGGTCTTCTAAAAATTTCATGTTTATATTATATGTATTAAAATTATTAATCATGAAATCTGTTTTTAAATGTTTTTGTAAGATTATTTTTTATCTAAATTTGTTTTTGAAATATTTTCATAGATTCATTTATATATTTTTTTTGAAATTATTTTAAAAAATATTTTCATGTTTATTTTATTAATTTCCAAGGATATTATTTTTCAAAATGTTTTCATCATTTTTAATAGGTTTTTACAAAAAATAGTTTTAAAAATTATTTCAAGGCTTATTTATATATTTTCACACTATATTCAATGAAAAGGTTTTAAAAACGTTTTGAAGGTGAAATTATATGTTTTCAATGAAACATTTCCCCAATGGTTTTTCAAATATTTAATTATAATAATTCAATATTTTTTTATAAAAATTGTTTTAATAGGTTTTTATGATTTAATTATTTTTTTTCAAATACGAAAGGATATTTTCCACATGAAATGATTCAAAAATATAATTATATGTTTTTTAACATCTAATATGACATATTTGAATGTTAATAATATGCATAAAAGAAATGATACAAATTTTCCATTCATATTATAGCTTGATTGGTTTATGATTTGATGGAATGCTTCTTATGACACTAGTTTTCTTCAAATTGATATATCATCTTCCTTTTGCATGTTATTATTTTTTTTTAAATTATTCAGAAACTGGTATTTTTTCCCTGGTTATGATGTGATAACATTTTTATGTAACCCATTTCATTTTGTGGGTTATGAAATAATAGTTTATTAACTTTTTGGACAATCATGTTGAATTTCATTATATGATGGGTGAGACCTATATTAACCACCAAGGAATTGGGTAAATTTTTTTTTCGCATTAGATTATTATAATGGTCTTGGGAATGGAAATTTACAACTAAGATGACCCTGGGAGTAAACGAAGACTACACAAATGCGATGTTGATTGAAATCATGCTACTAAGATAGCCATGAGAGTGAACTATTACTAACAAGATTTTATGGGGAGTGAACCTATACTACCATGATGGTCTTGGTAGTAATCCGTTAGCTAGTATAGAAATCATATTATATACTTATGTGTCTACCAAAATTCCATGTTTTATTCATATGTTACACATTCATGGATTATGTTATTTGTTTCTATAAGGCTCCAGCATTAAACATTACTTATTCTTGAGATATTTCAAAAATAAACTTTGAGGATCTTTTCAGGATTAGAGTTTTAGAGAATTAGATCATAAAACATGTATTACATTCCACATTTAAACAAAGTGGTTAAATAAAAGATAGTATTAATTTTTCCCATCAACGGAAACATATTTAAAATAAAAAATGGATTATTTCTTAACACTTCCTTGACACTATCATCATATCATTTACCTTTCCCTTGACCTGTGAAAAACATTTCAAAAACATGGGATGAGTTAAAAAGCTCAGTAAGGGATATAAAAATAAGGAAAGGAAAAATGAGTACATATGTACATAAGAATGAAATTATACTTTACCCATAAAACATAAGAACTTTAACATACATAATCAAATCATGAATAAATCATAGAAATCATAAGACATAAAGGTAGCTTGAGGCATTCATAACATTATTACATAGGGAGTAACCCTCTTGGTTACGTTTGGAATACCCATCACAGTATATTCCCTAAATCTCTTTGGAGAAACCTCAACGTTTAACTCCTTCGCGTTACCCAATGCATTGGAGAGCTATATCGGGCTCACCCACCATTAGTTTATCACAGAACCACCCATCTTCATAATAATGCCCACGAACCATAACATAATCGTATCACATAAAACATGCATAAAGGAAACATAACATTTACACTTTTCAATCACAAGATATCAATACAAAACATTGATATAAAAACATTATGAAAATGATTTTGAATACCAAATCAAAAGAAAAGTAAAACAAGGTATTTATTTTTCTTTTAAAAAAGGTATGGCTTGTAGAGGAAGCCGAAACTCAAATAATGGTCATGGCGGCAGAGAAGTCGTTGTCGCCGTATACGTACGATAAAAACATTCAATTTTCTAGTTTAGTAAAACGCTTCGTATAATTTTTTTTTTATAAACGTAAAAGTCAAAGGGGATTATACACCGTATAAGGTTGTGTATAAAACAAAATATGCCTCAATAAAAGGAGATTGAGGCGACATCCCATACCTCGGGTCCTACTTGACTCGATCATTCTTTAACCTCCTGAATAATAAAATTGAGTTAATTTATACTTTCTTAAGAACATTTTTCAACTTCATTATAACTTGTATATCACTTATTACCATGTTATAAACATTATGTAATCATTTAAGTTAATAATGTTTATTTTGTCGATATTTGGTTCCTAAGTCGAAAGTGGACTTCTTACAATTACATATTGTTCATGTGGTCGAAGGTTCATTATATCCAGAATTATATTCATTATTTGGATATCATATATATCATATATATCCTACATATAAATGTATTTATAATATTACATAATCATTTAGAGGTAATAAATGAAATGCACCGTTAATGGAGACGGTAAGCCGTACGTACGCATGAACGCTACATTCATTTCTATGTCATATTAATTGAATTAAAACTAAATTATAGGTATGTATTTTTTAATTACATAATTATATTCATCATTTAGATGAAAAAAAATCATATATAATAACTTTAAATCCATCCTTTATACGTCCCACATATGGCATTAACGAATCAAATCACTTTGAGGGGGCGATAGTCCGCACATCCTAAAATGAAGATATCGCGTATACCCATAATGGAAACCATAAAGGTATGACATAAATGGAAAATATAGAAGCTTAAGTAAAACATAAACATATTATATACAATATGTATGTATAGTGACATCTTAATGTCCATCTTTAAAATTGTTATATGAGTGTTGAACAATCATCGTTTCGTGAGGCAGAAATTCGTCATCCACAAAAATAGTATATTCTTTAACCATTAGATGTAGGTGTGTGTAAGTGTAGCTCGAATCCTTCTTATAAAAACATCCTATTATATAGAAGATACTAGAGTTTTTACAAAATAAATGAATGAAAATAGTTTATGGGGATGGAGAAGCAAAATAAAACATAAAAACACAAGAAAAAACACTACCTTTAAAACGGGTAACTCTTTTTGATTTGAGATAAAAGGATTCTTTGGGAAGACTTCTTCCCAAAGTGAGGCTTCTAAGAGTAACAGAGGAATATGGAGAAAACAAATGAGCAGCGGTTGGCCGAGAAAAAGGATTTGGATGTGTGGGTAAGGTGGTAGAGGTGGGGGCCTTTTATAAGAGGAGAAGAGGGGCACTCTTGGAAAGTTACAAAATGTTACTTTATTTTGAAATGAGTTTCGAATTTTAAAGGTCCCAGATTGATGTATTTCTATGATAAGGTGATAAGGGTTCTAAATACACCCATACAATACATTTTTGACAAGTGTAGGTCTTAGATTTTAAATTATCTTTTCATTTTATTTAAATCGTTAAATAATGAGGTCATTGATGCATCCTCATGGAGTCATAAATAATTTAATTTATTTAATGTCTAAAAATAATGAAAAAAATACTATGATGTTGGAAATATTTTTATCTTTCCAATTACTATTTATAGTCAAAAATCGGACTTTTATAACCCAATGTAAAAATTGTTTTAGTAAAACAACTCATGTTTGTGTCATTTTTACTTTAACATTAAATTAAAAGATATTTATGTCATTTTCCTACCAAAGTGGCTCCATGTGGTCCCCAAGTTGACCCATGAATTGTCTTGGTCGGAAATGACACATCCAATAAAGGTAGGACATGTGTCTAGGTCATTTCATATTATTAAAACATTATTTTTACCTTAAATTACACTAATTACCTCTAATCGCGATTAAAAACGTAAAAGTTACTATTCACCAAAAAATTATTTTTATCTCATTGAACCACATTTTACTTCATAATGACAACCATGTATGTCGGATTTTTGAAATTCAAAACATAGAAGTGGTAAAATTACATTTAAACAAAAAATAATTTTTATAAGTACCACTTAGTGGTTTCACTATTCATCCAAAATTGATGTTTTCCAGAAAAATACCAAAACTTCACCCTAAGCTATATTTGATATTCCGAATTCAAAAAAGATGTCTATTTTACAAAATTTAAAACTTATAAGTTGCATTAATTAATTTAATAATTAATTCCCGCTGTCATAGAAAATAGCGTGTTTTTTTGATATAATAAGTATTAAAAGATTGACACTAGTTTAAGTCCAATTTGAATGTGAAATTAAATCCAAAGACCACTATTGGATTAAATAGTAAAAATATATTCAAATTTAACTTTAAAACCAATTCAAAATATAATCAAATAATATAAATAAATTAGATTAAAAAGAGGTTTTGAATTAAAATACAACATTTTTACTATTCATTAAAAAAATGAACTTTATCGGAAAGAAACCAAAAATTCCCACAAAGTAAATTTTGATGTCCCAATAATAAATAATAAGTTAATTTTGACAAACATATCTTATAAGATTGTCAAAAGATAGATTTAAAAATGGTTTTCCATCAAAAGGTAGTAAAACAATATTTTAAAAATATTAGTGTATTCAAAGGTTAAGATTGGATTTATTCTCATTTAAGCCTCTAAAACACTATCTAATTCATTAATAGACATAGATAAAATATCTATTATTAATTACTTACTTGATATGTTACATCCTTCCCCAATTTAAAAAATTGTGTCCCCTCAATTCATTTACTTATCGAATAAGTTGGGGGTATTTATCCCTCATTGCATTTTCATATTTCCATGTTGCCTATTCAATATTTTGGTTTTTCCACAAAACCTTTACCTGATGAATCACCATATTACGTAACACTTGCTCCCTGTGGTCAAGAATCTGAACCGGTTGTTCCTCATAAGATAGGTTCTCTTCCAGCTGAACAACCTCTGGACTCAAAACATGAGATGGATCTTGCATATACTTTCTTAGCATCGAAACATAAAAAACATTGTGTACCTGAGATAAACACGGAGGTAAAGCCACTCTGTAAGAAACTGATCCAACTCGCTCCATAATTTCCTATGGTCCAATGAACCTTGGACTCAGCTTCCGTTTCTTACCAAATCGCATCACACTTTTCCATGGTGAGACTTTGAGAAAAATATGATCACCTACCTCAAAAGAGAGATCCTTCCTCCTGTTGTCCGCATAACTCTTCTTCCTGCTCTGAGTTGTTCCCATGTGTTTCTGTATCAGTTGAACCTTTTCTGCCAACTCTTCTACCAATTCTGGTCCCATAAACTTCCTTTCACCCACTTCATCCCAAAAAGCTGGAGTTCGACACCGCTTCCCATATAACGCCTCAAATGGTGCCATTTGTATACTAGAATGAAAAATGTTATTAGAAGAAAACTCAACCAAAGAAAGATATTAGTCCCAACTTCCCTGATAATCCATCGAAAAAGCACGTAGCATATCTTCGAACGTTTGAATTGTTCGTACTGACTGTCCATCTGATTGAAGATGAAAAGCTGTACTAAAATTTAATTCAGTACCCACCGACTTTTAAAGGCCTTTCCAAAAGTTAGAAGTGAAGGTGGGATCACGGTCAGATACAATGGAGAGAGGAACTCCATGTAACCTGACTATCTCTTTAAGATACAAACGGAAAAGTTTTTCTAGGGAAAAAGTATCTCGTTTAGGAATGAATTTAGCAGATTTAGTCAAGCGGTCAACAATAACCCAGATTGCATTATTACCTCGAGATGTCTTCGGTAATCCCACAACAAAGTCCATGGATATATTATCTCATTTCCACTATAGCACTGGTAAAGACTGAAGCATCCCTTTCGGTAACTGTTGCTCTACTTTAACCTATTGACAAGTCAAACACTTCACAGTAAAATCAGCAATATCTCTTTTCATTCCATCCCACCAGTAATACTCCCACAGATCTCTGTACATCTTAGTACTGCCAAGATGAACTGAAAACGGAGAACTATGAGCTTCACATAACAACTATCTCTTCAATTGTGAATCACAAGGCACACACAATCTCTTCCCAAATCTCAAAACACAATCATTATCAATGTTGAATTCAGGAAACATACCCTTCTGAACTAGCTCTACCTTTTTCTACAACTCGTTGTCTTGCTTCTATGCTTGCTTAATTCTGTCTGATAGAGAAGATTTCACTAATACCTGAAACAAAACAGAAGGACATCTTGCACCAACAACTTCTATGCCAAAGTTCATCAAATCCTTAACCAAAGGATCACGTTCCAAATGAAACATTGTTAATGTAGAATTACTTTTTCGACTCAAAGCATCAACCACTTTATTTGCATTTCCTGGATGGTAATGAATTGTACAATCATAATCCTTAATTAATTCTAGCCATCTCCTCTGTCTCATGTTCAATTCATTCTGAGTGAATATATACTTTAAACTTTTGTGATCGGTATATATTTCACACTTACTCCATACAAATGATTCCTCCAAATTTTTAAAGCGAAAACAACAGCAGCTAATTCCAAATCATGTGTAGGGTAATTTACCTCTTGAGTTTTCAACTGACATGAAGCATAAGCAATTACCTGATCGTTCTGCATTAAGACGCAACCAAGTCCTTTCAATGAAGCATCCATGTATATAACAAACTCCCCATTCCTCGAATGTAGTTCTAAAACTAGACCATTCACCAATCTTCTTTTCAGTTCCTCAAAACAATCGTCACATTCATTTGTCCAGATAAACTTAATACCCTTCCGAGTTAGCTTAGTCATTAGACTAGATAAACATGAAAAATTTATAACAGACCTTCGTTAATAGCCTTCCAAACCAAGGAAACTACAAATCTCTGTTACATTTGTGGGTCTTAGAAATTCTTCAACAACCTTTGTTTTTGTAGGATCAATGGTTATCCCATCTTTAGAAACAATGTGACCAAGGAAAGAAATTTGTTGAAACCAAAACTCACACTTGCTGAATTTCCCATACAATTTCTTTTCTTTTAAGGTTTTCAAAATGACCCTTAAATGTATTTCATGTTCTTATTTAATTTTAGAAAACACCAAAATATCATCAATGAAAACAACCACAAACTTATCCAAGAACTCATGGAAAATTCTATTCATTAAGTCCATGAATAGAGCAGGTGCATTGGTTAGCCCAAAACGAATTACTACAAATTCATAATGGCCATATCTTGTACGAAATGCAGTCTTCGTAACATCTTCTTCCTTTACCTTCAATGGATGGTATCCCCATCTCAGGTCAATCTTTGAAAAATATTGAGCTCCCTGGAGATGATAAAACAAATCATCGATATGAGTCAAAGGATATTTGTTCTTAATAGTGATGTTATTCAAGGCTCTATAATCAATGCAAAGTCCCATAGAACCATCTTTATTTTTAAAAAATAAAACAGGAGAACCCCATAGTGATGTGCAAGGTCGAATGAAACCTTTCTCTAATAAATCTTGCAACTGCTCCTTCAACTCTAAAAGTTCAATTTGATCCATTCGATAAGGGGGTTTTGAAATTGGTTTTGCCTCAGGAACTAAGTCAACTGTAAACTCATCTTCTCAATATGGTATTATTCTAGGAAACTCATCAGAAAAAACATCAGGATACTCATTTACCACTGGCACATCATTAATCTGATCAGTTCCCTTGTTTTCAACAATATGTGCAAGGTAACATTCATTTACATATTTTACAAGTTTCTCAGCCTATTGATATGTTATCAACATTAAGGTTTTATTCTTGTACACAAACTGAAAGTCCTACTGAAAAGAATCTTCTTTAGCTCTACAGCCAATCTTAGCATGATAAATAGAGAGCCAATCCATACCCAGGATAACATCAAACTCTACTAGAGGTAGAACAATAAGGTTTGCAAGTAGATTATTTCCATATATAAGGATACGAAGATTCTTATAAATTCTTTTTGCCTCAACATTTCCCCCAGGTGTTTTTACCACAATTACATGAGTCATTTCTTGATATGGTATTCCCATATTACTAGAAAAGGTTTCAGAGATGAAAGAATGTGTTGACCCCGAATCAAACAACACACATTCATAATATGAAAAAACAGTGTACCTGATACAACTTCATTTGATGGATCGAAATATGCTGAAGTAGTTGCAAAGGATTCCACCACCCCTTTCTGCTTGTTGTCTAACTGCTTCCCATCACTCAAGCTCTTTGTCGGACACTCGTTTGCAATGTGACCCATCTCATTAAACTTAAAACATTTCACTAACTGTAAATCAAATTTGGACTTACCATCACCTTGATATTTTTCAGTGCAAAAACGAGCCTTATGTCCCATCTTACCACATCAGAAGCACTTTTCAGAATTCATAAGACATTCCACAGCATGCCTTTTACATCATTTATCACAAACTGGAAACTTAGTTTTCTTACCGTCAGACCTTTTTAAAGAATTCTTTCCTTTCTTCTACCACCTCAGTCTCTTCTTCTGCTGGTTTTTATAAAACACATGATCATCGGAAAACTCCATTTCCACCTTATCAGCACATAGAACAAGATTTTTATAACTTTTGAACTCACGAGAAGCCAATTCCCTTTGATATATTGGCTTTAATCCAGGGTAAAAACGATTGATTTTACTATCAAGGTGTCGGATAAAATTTGGTGCATACCTTGACAATCGAGTGAACCATTCTTCATGGGCAGCCACCGAGTCTTCCTCTTTCCTCAATTCTAGGATATTGTTTTTCCATCCTAAGTAGAACAGCCTTAGGAAAATACTTCTCAAGAAACATACCTTTGAATTCATCCCAGTCAAGAGCATCAATCTCATCAGCGTCCCTGATATTTCTAATCATCGACCACCACTGATCTGCCTCACCCTCCAAACGGTAAATTGCAAGACAAACCTTATGATTGTCTGAACACCCCATGACATCGAAAATCTTCTCCAGTGCTTTAATCCACCCTTAGTCTAGCACATGGTTAGACGATCCTCTGGATGATGGGGGATGTTGCCTCATGAAATGTTACACCACTGACATGTTCCTATGCGGTTGATCTGGCTGGTCTCGTGCATGGATACCACCACCATTTATCGCTTGATTCAACTGTTCCATTACTGCAACAAACTCTTCAGTTCCAATTCCAACTATCTCCGGATGCTGATTCGGAAGGTTATTTCCTTCGGTGTGCATTCCTAGCACTGCTTCCCTGTTTCTCTACGGAAAACCATTCTGAACAAACATGTCTTAGATGAAGCAACATGGTAATCCTTAAATGCTATATCATTTCAATTTGACCATAAAAAAATATTTTAGGATAATCATTTAATAGAATTCTAAATCCTAAAGTTATCTAAACCGACCTATGATACCAACTATAAGGCCCCAGCCTTAAACATTACTTATTATTGAGATATTTCAAGAACAAACCTTAAGGATTTTTTAGGTTTAGAGTTTTATAGAATTAGATCATAAAACATGTATTACATTCCACATTTAAACAAAGTGGTTACATAAAAGATAGTATTCATTTTTCCCATCAACAGAAACATATTTAAAAAAAACATGGATTCCTTCTTGACACTTCTTTGAAACTATCATCATATCATGTACCTTTCCCTTGACCTGTGAAAAGCATTTCATAAACATGGGATGAGCATAAAAAGCTCAATAAGGGATATAAAAATATGGAAAGGAAACATGAGTACATATATACATAAGAATGAAATCATACTTTACCCATAAAACATAAGCAATTTAACATACCTCATCAAATCATGTATAAATCATAGAAATCAGAAGACATAAAGGTAACTTGAGGAATTCATAACATTCTTACGTAGGGAGTAACCCTGTTGGTTACGTTTGGAATACCGATCACAGTATATTCCATAAATATCTTCGGAGAAACCTCAAAGTTTAACTCCTTTGAGTTACCCAATGCATTGGCAGGCTATATCGGGCTCACCCGCCCATAGTTTATCATGGAACCACCCATCTTCATAATAATTCCCAAGAACCCTAACATAATCATATCACATAAAACATGCATAAAGGAAACATAACATTTCCACTTTTGAATCACAAGATATCAATACAACAAATTGATATTAAAACATTATGAAAATCATTTTTAATACCAAAATAAAAGAAAAGTAAAACAAGGTATTCATTTTTCTTTTAAAAAAATGTATGGCTTGTAGAGGATGCTGAAACTCAAATAATGGTCACGACGGCGGAGAAGTCGTTGTCGCCGTATACGAACGATAAAAACATTCCCTTTTGTCATTTAGTAAAATGATTCATATAAAAAGATTAATTTTTTATAAATGTAAATGTCAATGGGGTTTATACATCGTATAAAAGAAGGTTGTGTATAAAAAAATATTCCTCAATGAAAGGAGATTGAGACGAAGTCCCATACCTCGGGTCCGACTTGACTCGATCGTTCTTTAACCTCCTCAATAATAAAATTGAGTTAATTTATTCTTGATTAATAACCTTTTTAAAGTTCATTATTTATTTTATATCACTTATTACCATGTTATAATCATTATGTAATCATTTAAGTTAATAATGTTTGTTTTGTCGATATTTGGTTCTCAAGTCGAAAGTGGACTTCTTACAATTACATGTTATTGGTGTGGTCAAAGGTTCATTATATCCAGAATGATATTCATGATTTGGATCACATATATATCATATATATCCATCATATACATGTATTTATAATATTACATTATCATTTAGAGGTATGAAATGAAATGCACCGTTCATGGAGATGGTAAGCCGTACGTAGGCATGAAGGCTACATTCATTTCTTTGTCATATTAATGGAATTAAAACTAAATGATAGGTATGTATATTTTAATTCCAGAATTATATTCACCATTTAGATGTAACATACATCATATATAATAACTTTAAATACATACGTTATACGTCCCACATATGGTATTAACGAATCAAATCACATTGAGGGGGCGGTAGTCCGCACATCCTAAAATGAAGATATCGCGTATACCCATAATGGAAACCATACAGGTAAGCCATAAATGATAAATACATAAGCTCAAGTAGAACATAAACATATTATATATGATATTTATGTATAGTGACATCTTAATTTCCATCATTAAAGGTGTTATATGAGTCTTGAACAATCATCGTTTCGTGAGGCAGAAATTCATCATCCACAGAAACAGTATATTCTGTAACCATTAGATGTAGGTGTGTGTATGTGTAGCTCGAATACATATTATAAAAACATCTTAGTATATGGAAGATACTAGTGTTTTTACCAAATAAATTAATAAAAACATTTTATGGGGTTGGAGAAGCAAAATAAAACATAAGAACACAAGAGAAAACACTTCCTTTAAAACGGGTAACTCTTTTTGATTTGAGCTCAAAGGATTATTTGGGAATATTTCGTCCCAAAGTGAGGCTTATAAGAGTAATATAGGGATGTGGAGAGACAAAATTAGCAAGGGTTTTCTGAGAAAAAGGCTTTGGAAGTGTGGGTAAGGTGGTAGAGGTGGGGGACTTTTATAAGAGGAGAGGAGGGGCACTCTTGGAATGTTACAAAATGTTACTTTATTTTAAAATGAGTTTCTGATTTTAAAGGTCCCAAATTTTTGTATTTCTAGGATAAGGTGATAAGGGTTCGAAATCCACCCATAAAATAGGTTTTTGACAAGTTTAGGTCTTAGATTTTACATTATATTTTCATTTTATTTAAATCGTTAAATAATGAGGTCATTGCTACATCATCATGGTGTCATAAATTATTTAATTTATTTAATGTATAAAAATTATAAAAAACTACTATGATGTAGGAAATATTATTATCTTTCCAATGAATATTTATAGTCAAAAATATGACTTGTATAACCCCATGTAATTTTTTTTAGTATAACAACTCATGTTTGTGTCATTTTTACTTTAACATTAAATTAAAAGATATTCATGTCATTTTCCTACCAAAGTGGCTCCATGGGGTACCCAAGTTGAACCATGGATTTTCATGGTCCACCATGACACATCCAATAAGGGTAGAACTTGTGTCTAAGTCATTTAATATTATTAATACATTATTCTTACCTTAAATTACACTAATTACCTCTAATCGCGACTAAAAACATAAAAGTTACTATTCACCAAAAAATTATTTTAATCTCATTGAACCAAATTTTACTTTTTAATGAAAACCATGTATGTCGGATTTTTAAAATTCAAAACACAGAGGTGGTAAAATTTCATTTAAACGAAAAATCAGTTTTTATAAGTACCACTTAGTGGTTTCACTATTCATCAAAAATTGAAGTTTTCCAGAAAAATACGAAAACATAAACATAAGATATATTTGATATTCCGATTTAAAAATGATGTCTATTTTACAAAATTAAAAACATATAAGTTGAAATAATTAATTTAATAATTAATTCCCGCTGTCAGAGCAAATAGCATGTTTTTATGAAACAATAAGTATCAAAAGATTGACACTATTTTAAGTCCAATTTCAAAGTGAAATTAATTCCAATGACCACTGTTGGATTAAATGGTAAAAATATATTCTAATTTCAATTTAAAACCAATTCAAAATATAATCTAATCATATAAATAAATTAGATTAAAAAGTGGTTTTGAATTAAAATACAACATTTTTCACTATTCATTAAAAAAATGAACATTATCGGAAAAATACCAAAAATTCACACAAAGTATATTTTTATGTCCCAATGATAAAGAATAAGTTAATTTTGACAAAAATAGCTTATAAAATTGTCAAAATATAGATTTAAAAATGGTTTTCCATTAAAAGGCAGAAAAACAATCTTTTAAAAATATTAGTGTATTCCATGCTTAAGATTGGATTTATTCTCATTTTAAGCCTCTAAAACACTATCTAATTCATTAATAGTCATAGATAAAAATATCTATTATTCATTACTTACTTGGGATGTTACAGTTTCATTATGATTCATGTATAATTAACTACCTTGCTTTATGCCATGATTTGTGTTTATAATCTTAGATATGTGGAGTATTATCTTCTATTTTTCTTGATAATGTTCTCATACAATTATGATAATGATTACGCTTAAATGTATCCATTGTTTACCCATAATATGCATCAGAGATCTCCCCTTTTAATGTTTCCTTTCCCCGTGATTTAAAGATATGTGCTATGTTTGACTTGTCTAAGAAGGGTTCAAGTCATGAAGACCCTAGTGGGAGATAATGTAGATCATTAATATACCATTGTTTATGTTTCCATGTTTTCAAATGAACTAGAATAATACAGTCATTGGGACACTGTTTATATAATGTTTTATGTATTCTGAAAATAGCATGTAATGTTGATGTATGAAAAGTGAGGCTCCATATAGATATTATGGTGTAGTTCAGTAAAATATTATGGAATGTTTTTTGTTGGGATCAGTGTGATATCACCAACCTATAGAAAGGGGAATGGGTATACTTGGATCAAGATCATAGGTATATTTCATACCATATTCATTTTTTGGAATATTATTCTACAAACAGTGATTAGGTATCATTAAAGACATCAAAAAAATTTTAAGTATTTAATTTGGTGTAATGAATGGATTTTCATTTGTTTTATAACCCATGGGTGTTTTTTTATTTTGATATTCCTTGTTTATTAAGTAATTGTGTAATATAGAAAAAAGGGAGAGAATCTCATGAATTTGGATTATTTTCATGATTTAATACATGATTAAAAACTACTTAGAATTCTAATGATGCATGACTTCTAGATTTACGAGTTCTATCATGTTGGTCATGATATTATTATTGGGGTATATAAGAAAGACTACATGAATACTCAGGCTTTGATGTATTTTGACATGACTGAACCCACATGAGTCAACAATATGATGAGTGTCTAACTCGATTTCCACCTCCTATAAGATAAAGTATCAAAACTAGATTTTATAAGGTATAACACTCTTGGGAGGACTTATCTGATAACAACCTATAAAAAATTTCATCATCAATATACTATATATAATATCCATACACCATACACATATACACATAAAACAAATAACTACATAAAATTAAATTAATGATACAACATTTATCTTGTACATATCCATAGTGAAAACCCCCTAAAGGGAAAAAATATAAAAGAAAATATCACCATACACATCTGATATGAAATATGAGAAAACATCTATAATCAGAATTAACTTCTGTGAAGAGAACACTAGTAAAAGAATCTCAATAACATACCAATATGAACATTCTCAAACATCTCAATTAGCTTCATGTACACCTAATTCACCACCAATTCATGAACTATCTACACATGTACAACACATGTAGGAAAATGGCCCAGGTAATAGTGAGGATACTCTTACCACGTAGGAAATGTAAAAAAATTTAATAAAATAAAATTTAACTAAAACCCATAATAAGAGATTATAGTAAGTATCCCCAAGGTAAAAATTATAGTCAACGGTGAAGAAAATTATGGATAAAACGTATTCACAGTCTTAAATTACCATATCCATAAATAATAATAATTCAAAAGAAACATAACAACCTATTGGAACTAAATTCTCATAAATCATAAAGTAGATCCCCAATAATAAATAGTATATATAAATTATTTTTTGTGATCGATGTTTCAAAATACAAATATCATTAATATAAACCATCATCATAACTACCCATACCTCATGAATTTCTTGATTCCTCATTGTAACTATTGTGAGGGGCACATGCCTCACTAATGTGTTCATGTCAGTTGAGGGGATTATAAAGCCTATAAAGTACCAACACCTCATTGTGTGAATTATGAATTAGAATATGGTGTTTCTAACTCTATTTTTGGAGGACAAGTTCACTTTTATGTAGGTATAACTTACTCCACATTGTTTATAAAGAACCATGTTGTGGAACTAGAACAATACCTGGGGTTTCTACCATCACATTTTTCTTATCTATCTTAACCACTCTCCCCATAACCATTTCTACATGGTAAGAGATATAATATACAATATGTTTCTTGAAGATAATCCCTATATGTTAAATATATATAAAACATTTCATTTTATATAAAAACATTCAGAATAACTATTTTTGTGTCTAACCTAAGTGAGAAATTATGAAACCACTAAAGAGAGAACAATATAAAACATATAATATATATTATAGGATTTCTATACCTCAAATCCCTTTGAGTATGTTATACGATACTATATCTCATATATAGTTTGACCATGTGGAATTTATAGTATAGAACACACTGTGTATGGAAACATTCACTCCATATTTGAATGTACTATTTGTATGCATTGGTTTTTATCTACTTAGTACAAGACATGTACTCATATATACACTAAGTGCATCCTTCCATAAAATAGTTCATGCAGTGTCAACATATATGTAATTTCAAATAGGTTACATGGCTTGTGAGAAACTCTAAACACTAAAAAATTTATCCGAAATTCATAGAGACATTCCATAATGATATACACGACATGTTATCTTACACTACATTGTGTTTGACCATTAGATAAAAATATATTTAAAACCATAAATTTATGAAATTTTTTATTTATAGATAATATCATATAAGATTTTATAATTATTTATTGAACATCCAATTTAAAAAACCAAATATTAATGTTTCATACCATGAATATTCAATGACTTATTTAAAAAACATCTTTTTAATTCTATGTATTGCATTATCAATGTAAAAAAACATATTTTGACGTATTTTATTAAATTAAGAACATTAAAATCAATTTAAATTTGAAATTATATTCCCACATTAGAATTATTTTTAGACACCCAACCCATATTTATTTTGGTTTTACAAAACACTATGACGTTAATATAATATATTTTTAAAATTTTGGAAATATTTATTTTCTTTTTTAAAATGATTATTAATTATTTTAATAAAAAATTTAACAAATTAATCCTAAATATTTAATAATTTAAAATATATTATGGATAAATAATATTGAGAAATAAATTTAAATATTTTTCAATTCAAACAAATATAATTCATTTGTTATTCATAGTTGTTTTTTTGTTATTTTCACCAATTATGTTATTCCATTTAAAGAAAATTTTTATTATTTATTATAAATATTTTAAAAGGTAAAAAAATTATTTTATTATTTAAAAAGGTTTTAACATGAATTATATAGATAAAAGTTTTAAGAGGTGATAGTGAATCATAGTTGGGTTACGTCATGGTGAAAAAGTGATGATTATGAATAAGTGGTTGACAATTTTTTGAAATATTCAAAATAAAATGTTCCAAATAACGACTAGACATTCCATTATTTCATCATGTTTTGAAATATGAGAATTGTTTAATGAAGATAAATCAAAGATTAGTTAATTGTAAATGTTTAAATTTGAGTTATATGTCTTGGTTTTTTAGTTGGAAATTAAGTATAATTTTATATCTAATAATGATATGCATTTTCAAAATGATAATTCTCATAATACTAATTAAATTATTCATGATATTGAATTTTTTTAAAAGGATAAAAAGCACCGACAAATGAGGAATCTATACGGTGATGCTAAAAAACAATTTTTTCCTTGGTTTTATGATATTTTTTGTGTGATCAATTCTATTTAAATTGGTAAACATGAAATCTAAAAATTAATTATGTGATATGATTTTTATATAAATTAGATAGATATTCAATGATGTTCGTCCTAATTATAATTTTCATACAAATTTAAATTACACTATGAAAACTATATTTTTTCTATTAGCGTTGGGATATAATAATATTTATTTCTTCCCCGATAAATGTGGTTATATTCGAAAGAATATGAGGGGATTTTAGAGTATCCAAAATGTGTGGATATCATAGTATAAGTTGAAATAAAAATCATAGGTTAATTTTTCTATTATACCAATTACCAAGTCTACAACTAAAGATATTTTGAATCATAGTATAATTATATTTTATATTTTTATATTTTTCAAATTTAATAGAATTTAGAATATTAAGATTTCATATATAGTAGTGAATAACAATTATAAAATTACAACATCCAATAAATTTTACATAAAAGATTTTAATATATCAATAATTTACTCTATTTAAAAATGATGATATATAAATTATAATTAGATTATATATATATGGAATGAATCAATATCAGAGCCATAGTATAAAAACATAGTTCCAGATATACTTTGTGATCAATTTATTACTCCTATCCAAAATTTTTTATGAGGAATAAATTTATCATGTTGGTATTAATGATTTCTAGACCCAAATAGCATGGAAACAAAATTGTTTTTTAATTTTAAATATTAAGTGATTTTTGAAAATTTTATGTGTGTAAGTTGTTTAAGTGTGTAATTTATACCAAAATCAAAAATTATAATTTCATATAATGACTATGTTCAGTATGAATGAATCCCTAATATATGAAAATTTTTATGGATACAGTATCAAGTGGCTTATGGATTGTACAATTTAAAAATAAGTAACTTCATGTTATGAAAAACAATATGGATGAAAATTTGTATAAATGAGTCATCAATGGCTTTTTTCAATGGATCAATGTCAAAAAATATTAATAAAATTGAATTCAACTGCTCACCTAAATTTGAAGATTCTATAAATCCTATATTAAATAATCAATATTTTTACTATGTGAAAAAAAAATTGATGTCACATTTTTATGGAATATAGATCATGTAAAAATCAAAATAAGTGGGTGGGTAATTTTTCATTGTTTATCATCTATATTAGAGATATCACGTGGTCAAACATAACATTAATTTATAATATTAATGTTGAAAAGAATATTTATCATAGATTAATTTTAATATTATTATATATTAATGGTATGAAGATGGATAGTTTTAATGAAATATTTACGTTACTATAAATAGTAATATATATGGATTTAACTTCCACTCATAAAATAAAAATAACATACTTCCATTTTTATAATCCTAAATTATGACAGAAGGGGACAATTATTTGTTGTCGGTACATTCATGGAATCTAGGTGTCTCATTATTGTTATTCTAATGTAAAAAATTCTATTTCAATAAAATATTTGAATAAAATATGCCAGAAATATCATGATTGAATTTTTATGATACAATAAACACCAACCAATTTCATTTTATCAAATACTACCAATCTATGATATATTTTCAATTATCAATGTGTGTTATTTTTTAACACTTTTTATATAAAAGTGATGGATTTGAATGCATAAAAGATTTTTTATAATGAATCAATATATAAAAATTATCAAATATAAATATACTTTTTGATCCAATGAATTAAGAACGTAAAATGATAAAGAGTTGATGTAATCTTAGGGTGTTATTTAATACCAATGGGTTGTTTTATAACTTGAGAAGTTAAAGAAGATGGATTAGAGAGGATATTATGTTGATATTATTCATATGATGATATTTAATGCATAAATCATATTTTATATTTAATATAATAAATTTTATAATGTTAGATGAAGGTTTTTATTACCTTCAGTGTGTTATGAATTAATTATAGATTTTTTTGGATGAATTCTAGAAGGGTTTTGGTGCTGTATAGATTGGGAATGAAAATTGAAAAAGAAAATATATAAACGTAAATTCTAATTTGGTAAAGGGAACAATTAGAAGCTATTTAATATTCTTTATGTCCTATAATCATAAATTTAACTATTATATATGTCATGGTGTCCTATAGTAGACAATAGAAAACAAAAAATTCTACAGATTCACTACAATAAAAAAATATAACATTTATTAATACATAAAGGAATCCTTGGGAAGATTGTTCAAAAATTATAAACTACCCCATAACATAAATATCACCATCCTGATATATAAAGTTCCCTGTAATGATACATAAATGTCATTTTTAATTCCTAATTATCATATTTAGTGTTGATTGGAAATTTGGAAAAGTAATTAAATATATAATTGTATTTAATAAAACATGAAAGAGTAATTTCCAAAATATGTATGGGTTATTTTAGAGTAAATAAGGGTTATTTATGTAATATTTATGGTTAATTTATTCTATATAGAGAGCCCCCAAACTTAGTTAAAAGATATAATCTTTAATGATGTTACTAGAGAGTTTCATAATATTTAATTCTAAAATGATTAGATAATTAAAATGATAAATATAATGATGTTTAAGATAATCACATGTGGATTAAATATAATAAATAAAAATCACAACAATAGTAGTAGGATAATAATGTTCACTCTATGAATATCATATTCACATTCTAATCGTTAAAAACTAGAAGAAAATATATAATGTTTTCTGTCTGAAAAACAATTATTTAATCACCAAGGGCGAAGATGTTACGGAACAAGTTAGAGAAAAGTTTTTTAGTTCCGAAGGTTTTATATAACAATTTTATGATTTGGATAGTTCCAAAAAATGAAGAATATGAGGGAGAGACTGATGAACAATTTAATGTTGAAAATTTTCTTATTTTTGAATTTGAAATTGAAAATTAATGAAGGAACAAATTTTATTGATGTGAAATATAAAATCAAATAATGATCTTATATTAACATAATGATTATTCATGTGAGGAATTGTAGAATATAATATAAATTAAATATTATATATTGTGGAGGGCTCACAAAAATGGAGTGATGAAAATAAGTGCACACCTATGGTTTGTGTGAGATCATTATAATTTTTGTGTGTGATGTTGATAGAGGAAATTACTAAAATTCTAAATTAAAGATGATGTACTGGAAAACAATAAAATTTTTTGGAGACAATTATTCAATAGAAAATGGATAATATTTATGTCATCAAAATTTACATAGTAGTTTCAATTTTTAGTATTTCTATTTGGACACAACATTATTTCATCTTATATTATGAGTCATGGATATACACTACTATTTTTATACACCATTGTGAATCAATTGGGTTATATGGTCATAGAATACTCCAAATCATAACCTATATTTGGTAATACTTTTTTGCAGTGATCCTTATGCATCGAGTGAATTTATTTATTCTATTTCCGTAGGGTGTGAGTGTTAATAAGTGAGTTAACTAAATTTAACAATTATAAGTGGTTTATTTCATAAGAAATCATATAATTAAAATAATGAATATTTCTTAGTAATTTCCCAACAACATAGTGAACCTAATCTACAGAAGAGGTTATCATATTTGTAATTATAGTAGTCTAGGTTTTTCTAAAGATTTAGAAGATTGAAATTTTCTACATTTAATGTTTTTAAATGTATATGGTATTTTATTTTTTTATTTCTCTCTCTCTAAAAATCACCGATGTTTCTGAGTTTCTTTATTTATGTTTCATAGTGAATTAAAAATTTTAATCTATATTTTTCCATTTGTTCTGTATAATATCATTTCGGGGAATAATAAAAGAGGTTCAACATGTAATTGAATAATTTCAAATTTTCATTATGAAGTACGGTTACCCTATATAAATTATTTGGGTATTGTTGTTCTTGAAATTGTGAATAATGTTTTTAGACTTGCTTCTATACAGAAATAATTGACTCAAGAAACTTTGGATACATTGATGCTTAAGGGGAATGCATGAAATGCCATTCTACACTCACTTTTAAAAAAATATATAATAAGGATTATGGAGTTCATGATAGAAAATGAATTTTGGACAAGATAACGAATATTTTTAAGTTAATTTCAAATTGAAATAAATTTAAAATTAGGTTATTATATAATTATGATTTTGGAATACAATATGATGAGTCTATATATTTATTCTTCACAATGGTCAATGATGTAGTGATATCCATTAATGTATTTAATGATATTATTAATGATTCAATGGTTTTCAAGTAGAAACATTGTATCTTACTAAATAGATTTGATTCCAATGTTTTAACTCTATAGGATTGGGATCTTGATACACTTCCTTTTTATGTCTTTCAAAACATCCTAGAAACACATAATATGGGAAAGGAATATATTATAAATTATATGAGTTCAACTTAGAAGGAAATACATCCAAATATATGATTATTGAATCAACATTAAATTAAATAACAAAGAAGATAAATATGAATATATAATTATATATTCTGATAAAAAATAGGATATGAACCCAAGAAACATCATAAAATCCTTTTCTTGGAGAATATTTCAAGAAAATGATAATTTTCCTTGAATGTTATCTTTTTAATGATGTGGGTATAGGTGTATGGAAAATTTCTATAAACATTTTACAAATAAAATTAAATATAAATGTGAAGTTAATGGATCATCCTTTCTTGTTTGTTCAAACAAATATTCCAAGAACATCATAAGATGGAATTTATCATTATGTAGTTTAATAATTAATTATTATATTTTAAAAATATAGTTGTTATATATCCAATATGGATAAAATATCATGTGATGGTTGTGCGGGTTGTTATCCCTCATGTTTTAGAGGTGAGAATAAATTCACTTCAATGATGGATTTCACTGAGTTATGTAGTGAAGATTACCCAAATTTAATAATTAGAGGTTTCATCTAGAAATCATAAAAAGATCCAATTAACACAAATGGAGTTGATTTTGAATAGGGAATTGAATAAGGGAGTATCAATGGTTTTTATGTTTGGTAATGGGAATTGATTAATTTATAATGCATTAGTTATGTTTATATTATATAATATGAATTTATAATGATGGATAATGATTTGAAAATCAGTATTAAGAAAGTATAAGACTCTCTAACTATTGATAATTTTTCTTGAATTACTGTTGGAGAAGTCTCTTGAATAAGAGAATGAAAATGAATATATTAAATTGATAATTAAATTTTTTTTAATAAATTATAACCTTATTAAATAATTTAGAAATATCATGTAATCGCTGGAAGAAAGGTTAAGTACCTTTAGAAGGTGAAAAAATTAAGATAATAACACATGATCATAATATATGAAATTTATTTTCTTTTGACAATCCAAACATTGAAGGATTTTATTATTATTTTTATGAACATTATAAACATGGAATATATATGTTGAAGTGTAATGTGTATGTAGTAGTCTTATAGTTCATTAGATAGAGGTCAAGATGGTATTTGAAGTCATGAATTTTAGAAGAGTACAATTATTAAAGACTGATGGTTTGTGAAAATAATTATAATCTTATAGTTACTATTATTTTGGAATAGGATATTAGAATATGATGAAATGCTTATATTTATAAGGATCTACATTTTATTATATAAATAGTAATGGAAGGAATACATTTAGGGGTATAAAATCAATTCAAACCAGTACTATCAAGATGAATGAAATTCGACAAAAAATTATTGATTTGAAGAAGAATGTTTAATCCATGGATAAAGTGTTAGGAGATCTGATCAATATGTTCATATCACTATAAAGTTTTTTGTGATCCTCAAGGAATATCATATATAACAACCTTATAAAAATATATTTGTGAATATATTCAAAGGGATTAATGGTACATTGAATAAAATTCAATTTAATAAGAATAAGAATGATATTGTTAATCCAATATATATTGTTGAATCTAAAAGGGTGTGTAAAAAATAATTCCTAACAATAATTATGAATTTTTGGTATAATGTAGAAAATATCATACAATTAATTTTTGATAATTTTATGATATTTCAAAAAAAACTATTTGAATGCTCTGAAATATGGTATTAAGTGATGATAAGGTATAAGAAAGAGTCATTGTAATGTAAAATTAATCATGTATATAAAAATATGAGTTATCATAATATAAAATTGTTATTGATTAATAATTTGGTAGATCAAATTTATTTCCACTGAAAATAAATTTTAAGTAACCTTTAATAGATGTTGAAGAACTAATCACCACATTAACTCATCAAATGGAGATGGTATAATGAATATTTATCCCCTATCTTCCATGTTTATTGTATGTTTTATAATACATGTGAGAGAAAGGAAATATAAATGAACTTATCCTTATCCCATAACTTATATAAAATGTGGATAAAATACACATAGGGGAATAATCCAATTATCTGTGTTTAACCTAATTGGGGAGAGATATCTAATTTACTGGGAACATATATTCATATGAAGTTATAAAAAAGGGTTTTGTTTTATATATGGTTTGTTTGTGTGTTATATGAAATATTGGGATATATTTAGTGACAAGTTTTTAAGTAAATTTTAATAGACATGTCCAAGGGACATTTTTTCAGTACTGGAAGAATGTTTGTCTCCAAAAGTTAAACATAAATTATTTAAATGGATGTAAAGGGGTTCCTGGAAGTTGATTGTATATAAAACATGAAATTATTAATAAATAATTTTGTTTTATATAATTTTTTATTATTTATTAAGATATTTATTTAATTATGATAAATTTCTATGTTATTTATGTTTGAAATGTTATTTATGTTAAATGATTTGATGAATAATTCAATGGGGGTGGGGATTTCTAAACCCATGAATAAATATATTGTTCAGATAAGTATTGTTTTTGACTATGTGGTGTTTGTAATGAACTTGATGGATTTTTTTTGTGTTGATAACCAAAAGAAAACAAATTGGAGATTAAATTAATGGGATACGGTTCATCTGTTGGATTTTTTAGCATTCTATAATTTATTTTCACACTAAAATTTATTATGGTTTATATAATTAGATGATGTCTATATTGATGTTTGAACTAATTTTATTGTTATATGGATCTACAATAGATTTGGTGTTGAAAAGAACAGGACTAAAAAATGAAAATGGAAATACAAAAATCTAAATTCTCAATATAAAAAAGTTCACCATATTAAATGAGTATAAATTTAGATGAGCCTTTTATATCTATAGGTAACTATTATAAATATATAAAACTAAATTTGTCTTGACATCATAAAATTTATAGTCTCGACTTTCACTATAATACATCAAGGATAAATTTTCCAAAATGAAAATAATCACATGATCAAATTGATGAAAAATAACAAATTACCCATTTGGTAAGGAAACTATATTGATACATAAAGGTCCCTATTATGATATATAATTGTAAAATTTTGGATACTTAAATATCACCATGAGTAGACAATAAAAATTTACCAATGTCCACAAAAGTAAAAAATATTTTAAAAATACATAACAATCATTTTCATAGAATATATGGGTAATTTGAAAATAAATTAGAGTAATTTTAAAATTATATAATGTCTAGTACTACTATATACAGTGATAAGTAAAGGTTCCATTCTGAGAGAAATATATTATATTTTTAAAAGTTACCGTAAAATTTAATATGAATGATTTCTTAATGTGAAGAAGAAATTTTGAGATTTATATGATAGTGAGAATGTTGTTACTTCATAAATAATATATAATGAAAAAAAATCCTGAAACAACATGATGGAAATTTTTTTTTATTGTGAATATGATTGTCATGTTTTAATCTGGATCACCATGAATTAGAAGACAAAATTATTTCTCCCTGAAGTTGATTATGACATAGTAATGGGATGTAAAATTTTTAAGGTTTTTAATGAAATTAGGGTTTTAATTCAAAAGGTATTTAGTCACAAAATTATGAATTTCAATGTTCCAAATATTAAATAATAATTTAATAAAGATTAAGATATGTTAAATAATAGTTTACAGTTTTTACTTTTATGAATTTTGAATTTGAAATTTTAATGTGAATGGAAAGATATTTTTTGTACCATGAAATATAAAATCAATCAAGGACCATACCTGAAGAAATATATTATTCAAGATAGAAACTGAATTTGAGAATAAAAAAGATGTAGTTTGTGTAGTGGAGTTTGAAAATATAGAAAAGATACGGAATAATAGTATGAAGTTGAATTTTTCTTCATCATCACTCCTTTCTGGTTTATTGACTAATGAAAAATTTACTCTTATTCTAAATTGTGTGGTAGAAATATTCAATATTTGGGCTATAATCATTCAGTGGAAAATAATAAAATCCTTACCTCATACAAATTTAATAGAGTATTGAAACATATTAAGATACTTTAATGGAGTAAATACTATTTGATCTTATATTATGAGTTATGGATTTACCCATCTCATTTGTATCCACCACAGGGATTCTTAGGGATTTTATGGTCTTAGGTGGTTATAATCATGTAAATTATTAAATACACATTATATGTACAATCAATATACATTAAGTGTCCTTGTTTTTTTATTCTATGTTGTTTTTTTATTTACTAGTGAGATCGTTCAAAATAATAATGTATATTGGTCTATTTAATAATAAATAATAAAAGAAAAAATGGATTATTTCTCACTGATTAATTGTTACCCTCTTAGTAAACATACACAATATGTGGTTCTGTTATTGTACTTCAAGACCTGTTTTATTTTTTCATGGTATATTTAATATCATATTTCTTGAAATAAATAATGATCTGTCATTCTGTATAATTAAATTTCTTTCATAATTTTGATAATTGTATGTAGATATTGATGGGGCATGTCAACAATTTACAATTTCCAGAATCCTCTATTATTGAAATTATTTTTTTTATCGGGATTAAATTATTTTAATGGACTACTTATCTATAGTAGAGAATATATAATTTCTTACATGTCCCTCTAAGTGTGTTAGTTTTGGGGGAATTGGCACCTACGACATCAAATTAATGTCACAAACAGGTGATAAAATAATATAGGCTTGTCAGTAAATATTGAATAACATTGATAACACTCATTAATATATATCATAATATATTATTTTAAAAAAAATAGTTATTAGAAGTTTCAACATATTTGGAGAGTGAATGAGAAGAAGAATAAAATTACATATTTTCAAGAGGCCAAGTGAATTATTTTTAATGCATCAAAAACACTAGTATAGTTGTTGGATGACCCATGATTAAATTTAATAACACGTTATAGGTATGTCAATAATGTATATATATTTTATTCCCAAAACAAAGAAAATATATGTGAAATTTAAAATATAGGTTAATTTTTTTTAACTAAAGCAATACATTTATTCTGGGAAATGTGATAAAAACATGATATCCATGTCAAATAAATATTTTGAAGTAATAGACTATATATATGAGAGACTGATTATATTTATTTTTTATTTCTTATTTTAAATTATAAATTAATTATTAATAATGATACTATGAAACTCAATTATTTTAAAATAAAACTATTAAATCTTAATATATTAAATACATAGATGATCCATTAATCATAGACATAAATGAATATGTTCTATATTACTTAAATATTTAGTGGTCGATCTTGTTTCATGGAAAAAGGTATTATTGGGACTAAACATTTTTCAATGATGGTGAATTTGAAATGATTCCCACTTTATGGAATGATTATTTGATGATATAGTTGACCATGTGGTAGACATGGTTTGTTCTATATAAAATGATCTTGATGGGATATGAGAAAAAACTCCTTTAAAAACCACATAATATTATAGGTTTTTTGAATATTTATATTCTCTTAATATTTCAAAATTTTCTAAAATATGAAATATATTATTTTTAATTATTTTTTTAATTTAGGTCAGGTATTTTGATAAAAATGGTATTCTTTTTTTGGTTCATGAAAATACATAAACCGTAAATATTATTATTTTTATATATTTTAATAATTATAAATTGTAAATAAATCTTATCATATTAAATATATTTTATTTCATGTATTATATATAATGTTAGTCTTTTTTTATCATTTTTGGTAAATAATTTAACAAAAATTATCAACTGTGTGATTCGTTTAGTTTAGTTTTTATTATTTTTATATTATATTTGAATTTTATATTGGAAATTTTCTTTATTATCTTTTACTGATTATTTGTTAATTCTAACTATAATACCATGTCAAAACAAAAATATGATACATCATGATTTTATAGGGATGAATCTCCACATTCTACTACTATGGAGCCTCCTTATACCTCTTGATATGCCCCTCTAACTTCTATAGGTAAATAGAAGGATTCTAGGTTGGTAAAAATGAGAGCACATATTTACCTAAATTATTATATGATTTTATAAATGGGAATACGACAACTATTATGTTTTGTGGTAATTTTAATCATGTAGATCTAAATTCATTGAAATTGATGATTTTTTGCCTATTATATCTTAACAAGTAATATGATGTTTTTTGGATATGTTTTGGTAATATGACAAATCTCAACTATGATATTTTTTTAAAATTTCACTTATTATTGTATTATTAATCATGACATGTTTGTGATGTTCCTAGTAGAACTTACAGAGACACCTGAGGGGGGGGGGGGGGTGGATCAACTATTAGCTAGTTTTTAGGAACTAAAAATTTTTATTTTAACCATTCAACCCAATTTGGACATGAAACTATATTGGTGGTTTAGGAATATAGATCAATCCTTTTTAACTAGTCATAAAATACTTCATAAAATATTTAATGTTAAATTAGAACCTTGGATTTACAAGGTTCAAACCAGAGACCAACAATTTATAATAGTAACTCCCAATGAGTTCTAGATTATCCAGTATACTATTATCATCAATAAATGTGGATTTTTAAAAGTGTCATAATGGAACCAAAGAAAACCATATTACATATTTGTGGGATCACTGTATTACAATAGAGATCTTTATAACTCTCATGGGATCATTATACTCACATCCCATGAGTTTTTCATTAGTTTCATCGTCCGAAATTATGTCATGTTCTATATAGTGATATCACCGCACCCACAAAGATGATATACTTACTCAACCACAAAGATTATTTTATTTCCTTCCAGTATACTCACTAAGCCTATTTAGATCAGTATTTTTACTATCCTACAGATTCTAGTTTGTTATAGAATATATTACATGAAACACAACTCAATATTTTTTCCGAGTCCCATCTAATTAAACTGGAAAAAAAACCCCTCTTATTCAAAATTTTTCATTTCCATGTACACTAAATACCACATGTATACTATTTCTCACTCCATTCTAATTCAACACATGATATTATATAAACTCATTATTCTTTAAGATGGATTTAATTCTCACATATACTCATAGTTATAAAGTAATTAAATCAATGTCTGATTGTTGAATTTCTCTATCTACTCCTTGATCTTCAAATCATGTCAGTTTCAATAGTTGATTTATTAATTGATCATTTCATTTTCAATGATTTATAAATGGTACACCCAATAAGAAACTAACCGTCTAGAAGAAAATATTGCTAAATACCTAGATTTGGGATCCCAGGATTTTTCATGGATTTCCATTTCTACTAAAGGTGTATTTCAAAAATAACCCAAACTAATGATACTCATTTATGAAATATTATTGAATAAAATAATAATTTATTCTTCAAAAATACAATACATCTTCTTCTAAAATAATTCCACAAATTCACCCACTCAAAATTTTTTATATTTTATATACGGTATATAGAAAACATATTTAGTAGTATTGAAGTCATATTACCATTATAATATTTTAATAAAAAAATTATTTCCTTTAATATTAGAATTGTACACTAAAAAAATATATATTTACTCTCAATCCCCCAATCATGGAAAAATTAGCTTCCCTCAATTTCGTTTAATTTTCATCTTAAAATATAGAAGATAACATGATAATGATATAGGCCTTAATGGACAGTAGCTCAAGATTCACTTGAGCATCATATGCATTATTCTCAAAAACCCAATGAAATAAATTTTAATGTAAATAAATAAATTCAACGATTATAATAAATAAATATTTCTCAAAACATTGTTGGATATTATATTGAATAATATTCATGATTTATGAAACCAGAAATCACAACATCAATATCATCAAAATTTTATCCATAATATTAAATAATTATAGAAAATCCATTTTTTCTTATGCTTTCATCACCCTTTACCAAAGGTAAATATCAACTTATCTTTCTTATTAATCTCAAATCACCCACCAATGTAAATGGTTATAATATTTATAACATGAATGAACCGCTCATGAATTATCCCATTTTTTCAGGTTCCATAGACTTGAAATCTATACAAATTACTTTTCATCAAAAAAACAAAATTTCTAAACATTTAATCGTTATGTTTTTGAATTAAATTATTTAAATTCATAGAGATATATTATAATGTGTTTTAATGATACATAATATTTTTGAATTTTTTTATATGTATTGAATCAATATTTTTTACCAAGGAATTCTGATCAGGACATTGAAGTCCTATACCCAGCATCAGAAGACTTATGATAAATGAATTTATAAATTTATGTAGACTAAAATTTAATAAGATAAAGCCTTATGATCCAAAAAGACATAAATTACACAAAAAATGAATTACATTCATAAAGAAGATATCTGAGAAAATTTGAAAAATCATTACTCACTTGACATAGAAAATTTTAGTGAACTCAGAAATCCATATATATATTGATTGGTGTGAACTGACATCCCCTTGCTTCATGGAATCAGAAAACTCCTCAAATCATCTAATAACATCATAAAATAACAATAATTTTAGAATCCATCGTGTATTATAATTATCATATCGTTTCTCATTTCGGATATCTATGCTATATGTTTTGAACATATTTAAAATGCAATAATCTTATCCATGATATTTTTCCATCTATAGACTTACATAAGACTCTTCTTATAACACCCTGTAAAGATACATGGTTAAAATACAAAATCATATGACTCATGCCAACAAGGTGCACCTTCTTTTTGGGGACCCAACCAGATCAAAACTCCACACATATGTGTTCTTGTGCTAGATTAGTGATCAAGATGGGTGTTCTTCTTGAATGTTTCTCAGGATGTGTATGAATGAGGACAAATAACACTTAAAAAGACATGTGTTGTCTTATGAGAATTGTTATTAGCCATATGACCCGTTCAGGAACATGGGTGGGCCCCAAGGTGGGGACCACGTGTCTACAGGGAAACTGGTGGTACATAGAGGGCCAGGACTCAACGACCATGTTAAGGACGGGTATTTGTGTTGTCATCAAGGCCGAGTTGTCAAATTTGGTATTATAGGAGGAACCCATCCTTATGTGTGGTGCACTTCCTGGGTTGAGATGTATGTACAATAATGAAGATGTTCTACTCAAAGGTGGAGGTGAATGTAACACCCCAGAATGAAAATGGGTTAATTTGATAAACTATCTATCATGTTAAAAAGGTGCTCCATCCTTTTCCGGATCATACTTAATTATAAATCCATAGGCAATTGTTCTTGGCCAAGGGTAGTGATTCAGATGAATATCCTTCTGAGAAATTTCCCAAGGTGTGTATGATTGAGGAAATATCATAATAGAAAAGAAATTTTTAGGCCTCTGAGAAATGTCATTTTTTAGAAGACCCATTGAGGAACATTGGTGGGCCCTAGGATTGAGACCAATTTTCAGCGGGGCAACAAGTAGTATCTGGAGGGCTATGACCCAACAATAATGTTAAGGTGGGATGTCTCTATTGTCACAGAGGTATAGTTGTCAAACCTCAACATTTTCCTCTTTCATTAATACTATTTGGGATATGTTTTTCCCCTTCACGACTTCTCATAGGCTCCAAGGTGGTGATCACATGTCTACGGGGAAACTAGTTGTACCTGGCAGTCCAAGATCTAATGAACATGTTATGGAAGGCTTTCTATGCTATCCGAGGGCTCAGATTTCACACTTCTACATTTTTCTCTGTCATTAAAACAATTGAGGACATGGTTTATTCAACTTCTCCACTTCTCAAATACTTGAAGACCATATATATTATAATTTATATATATTATATCCACTATATAGAAGCTATTAAACTTGATATTCATAGGAAATGTTAGCTACCACTTACGTATGACATGTCCTTACTCTATCACACAATATTTTACATTTTAATTATCACATGGAAAATATTAAATGACAAAATGACACAATGACAATTACATTGGGTAATTAAGTCTCTGATTTTTTTTAATACTAATTAAATTCACATATACTCTCCTGATCAATGTGATATTTCCCTCCCAAATTGATAATAAATAGATATGGTGTGATATAATTCCCTATTTTTACCATTGGGTCATACATCAATATCCTCTTCCCCCTTTAATATATTATATCTCTTGAGATAGATAACTCATGAAATACCAAATGAGATATAAGAAGAGGATCTTCTTAATATTTATTTTCCTTTTATGATTCCATCTGGTTGAACTTCTACAAAAATCACTACATTATAATTGCATGTGATTGTATGAAATTTAAAATAAAACAGTATCATCTGAAATAGACTAGGAATAAAATTTCTCTTTGAAATGTGGAGTTAAAAAATTAACTCAAAATTTTTATGGGATAACCCTTTATATGAAACACGATAGAAAATTATATACAAAAAAATCCATTTTATTCCTCATGTGATACAATTTTATATTATTACACATTCTGGGGATATCAGATATATATTTTCAAGAGTTTTTAGAGTCTTATGATAATTCGAAAAAATACATTCAAAATATTCAATTGTGATGTCATCCCCAATAGATTATATAATCACTCCAACAATTTAAAATTAATTTATATGTATTAAAATAATGGAAGGAGAAGGAAATCATAGGTCATACTTTAGGTTTTGAAAGGGATGAAAATATTTCCATATTCAATTAAATTTTATAAATCATGAATAGTTTACTATAGTTTTTAAAGATCTCTATCAAGAGATTCCCTTTAACATTAATCACAATCACTTCCCATCAATTAAAAAAATCTAAAAATTATGGTGTAATGATTGATCCTCCATCCACTCCCCAATGAGAGATTGATGGATGATATAGACTTCTCACCCTATAAACTTCGTTAAATGTTGGTCTAAAGTGTCTTGAACTATTTATAGTTTCCTAACCCATTAATTTATATTTTTTTACCTTTTGGAATCATAGGATTCTGCCCTTTTTATGCTTTATTCACTCCTCCAGTGAACTTCATATCTTTTGAAATTGTAGCAGTAGATTCATTTTTACCTCGATTTAAATCACTATTATGCTCCAACCGATCTAGCCATATGGTAATCCACTATCATGCCATATTAAAAACATTCTCTTTTTAAATTAATTTCATCTTTGAGGTATCCATATTATTATTTGATATTAATGTTCCTTTCACATTGTTGTTCAATAGGTCTACTTGTACATGAAGAAATTATATTCATATTAAAGCATAATAAACAACCATTTATAACTTAAACATTCATCTATAATAAAATTGACTTTTTCCTTTTTGGGAAGGTTCTCATTATAAGGCCCCAGCCTTAAACCTTACTTAATCTGGAGTTATTACAAGAATACACATTGAGGATATTTTCAGGTTTAGAGTGTTAGAGAATTAGATCATAAAACGTGCATTACATTCCATATTTAAACAAAGTGGTTAAATAAAATATAGTATTCATTTTTCCCATCAACAGAAACGTATTTAAAATAAAACATGGATTCTTTCTTGAAACATCATTGACACTATCATCATATCATTTACCATTCCCTTGACCTGTGAAAAACATTTCAAAAACATGGGATGAGCATACAAATCTCAGTAAGGGATATAAAAGTATGAAATAAAAACATTAGTCCATGCATGGAATCATAATTTACTCATAAAAAATAATCACATACCTCATCAAATCATGAATAAATCACAGAAATCATAAGACATAAAGGAAACTTGAGGCATTCATAACATTCTTACGTAGGGAGTAACCCTCATGGTTATGTTTGGAATACCCATCACAGTATATTCCCTAAATCGCTTCGGAGAAACCTTAATTTTTAACTCCTTCGCGTTACCCAATGCATTGGAGAGCTATATCGGGCTCACTTGCCCTTAGTTTATCACGGAACCACCCATCTTCCTAACAATGCCCAAGAACCATAACATAATCGTATCACATAAAACATGCATAAAGAAAACATAAAATTTCCACTTTTCAATCTCAAGATATCAATAGAAAACATTGATATAAAAACATTATGAAACCCATTTTCAACACCAAAATAAAATAAAAGTAAAACATGGTATTTATTTTTCATTCAAAAAATGTTATGGCTTGTAGAGAGAGCTGAAACTCAAATAATGGTCACGGCGGTGGAGAAGTCATTGTCGCCGCATACGTATGACAAAAAATTCCCTTTTTTCATTTATTAAATGCTTCGTATAAAAAATATTCCTTTTGAATAAACTTAAAAGTCAAAGGGGTTTAGAAACTGTATAAAAGAAAGCTGTGTATAAAACATAATATGCCTCAATGAAAGGAGATTGAGACGAAGTCCCATACCTCGGGTCCGACATGACTCACTCGTTGTTTAACCTCCGGAATAATAATATAGAGTTAATTTCTACTTGCTTAAGAACCTTATTCAAGTTCATTATTCCTTTTATATCACTTATTTCCATGTCATGAACACTATGTAATTATTGAAGTTAAAAATGGTCGTTTTGTTGATCATTGGTACTTGAGTCAAAGATAAACTATTTATAATTACATGTTGTTCATGTGGTAAAATATACATTATATCTAGAATTATATTCATGATGTAGATATCATATATATAATATATATCCAGTATATTCATGCGTTTAAAATATTACATAACATTTAGAGGTAAGAAATGAAATGCATCGCTCATGGAGACGGTAAGTCGTACGTATGCATGAACGCTATATTCATTTATATTTCATATTTAATGGAATGAAATCATAATTAAATAAAGATGTATTATAATTGCAGTATAATAACATATATAATATCATTAAATCTATCCTTTATATGTAGTACAAATGGTTTTAACGAATCAAATCACTTTGAGGGGGCGGTAGTCCGCACTTTCTAAAATGAAGATATCGCATTTACCCATAATGGAAACCATAACGGTATGCCATAAATTAAAAAAACACAAGATTAAGGAAAAAAATAAACATATTATATATCATATATAAATAGAGTGACATCTTAATGGACACCATTAAAGGTGTTAAAATAAGATTGTACAATCATCATTTCGTGAGGCAGAAAATCGCCAACCACAGAAACGTTATGTTATTTAACCATTAAATGATGTTTTGTGTAAGTGTAGCTCTAATACATATCATAACAACATCCTAGTATGTTTAATATACTATTGTTGTTACAAAATAAAGGAATAAAAATAGTATAGGGGTTGGATAAACAAAATAAAACATAAGAACACAAGAGAAGACAACACCTTTAAAACATGTATCTCTTTTTCATTTGAGCTCAAAGGATTCCTTGGAAATACTTTTGCCCAAAGTGAGGATTATAGGAGTAATATAGGGATTTGGAGAGACAAAATGGGAAGGGGTTTGTCGAGCCAAAAGGCTTGAGAGGTGTGGGTAATGTGGTAGAGGTGGGGGCCTTTTATAAGAGGAGAGGAGGGGCACTCTTGGAATGTTATAAAAGGTTACCTTATTATAAAATGCTTTTCGAATTTTAAAGGTCCCAAAATTATATATTACGAGGATAAGGTGATAATAGTTATAACTAAACCCATAAAATATGTTTTTTACATGTGTAGGTCTTAGATTTTACATTATCTTTTCATTTTATTTAAATCGTTAAATAATGAGGTAATCGCTACATCATCTTGATGTCATGAATAATTTAATTTATTTAATTTCTAAAAATTATAAAAAATACTATGATGTAGAATATCTTTTTATCTTTCCAATTACTATTTATAGTAAACAATCTAACTTGTATAACTCCATGTAAAAATTGTTTTAGTAAAAGAAAACTTGTTTGTGCCATTTTTACTTTTACTTTAAATAAAATGCATTAATGTCATTATCATACCCATGTGGCTCCATGGGGTCCCACAAATCGACCCATGGGTTTTATTGGTCGGCCATGACACATCAAATAAGTGTAGAACATGTGTCATGGTCATTTGATATTATTAAAACATTATTTTTTCCTTAAACTACACTAATTACCTTTAATCGCGATTAAAAACTTAAAAGATACTATTCACCAAAAAATTGTTTTAATCCCATTGAACCACATTTTACTTCCTAATGAAAACCATGTATGTCAGATTTTGGAATTTCAAAACACAAAATTGGTAAAATTTCATTTAAATTAAAATCATTTTTTTAAGTACCACTTAGTGGATTCACTATTCATCAAAAATTGAGATTTTTCAGAAAAATAACAAAAAATCACCCTATGCTATATTTGATATTCCGTATTCAAAAATGAATTCTATTTTAAAAAATTAAAACATATAAGTTACAATAATTAATTTAATAAATAATTCCCACTGTCAGAACAAATAGCGTGTTTTTATGAAACAATATATATCAAAAGATTGACAGTAGTTTTAGTCAAATTTCAAAGTGAAATTAATTCCAACGACCACTATTGGATTAAATGGTAAAAATATATTATAATTTCACTTTAAAACCAATCCAAACCAAAATATAATATAATCATATAAATAAATTATATTAAAAATAGGTTTTGAATTAAAATACATCATTTTTCACTATTCATTAAAAAATGAACTTTATCAAAAAAATACCAAAAATTTACCCAAAGTAAATTTCAATGTCACAATCATAAATAATATGTTTATTTTGACAAATAGAACTTATAAAATTGTCAAAAGTTTGATTAAAAATGGTTTTCCACCAAAAGGCAGTAAAACAATCTTTTAAAAATATTATTGTATTCCATGCTAAAATTGGATTGATTCTCATTTTATGCCTCTAAAATATTATCTAATTAATAAATAGACATAGATAACTCTATCAATTATTCACTACTTACTTTGGATGTTACATCCTTCTCCCTTTAGAAAATTGTGTCCCCGTAATTTATTTACTTATCGAATAAGTGGGGGTATTTATCCCTCATAGCATTTTCAGATTCTCGCGTTGCCTCTTCAACCATATGGGTTTTCCATAAAACTTTTACCTAGTGAATTACCTTATTTCACAACACATTCTCCCTTTGGTCAAGAATTTGGACTGGTTGTTCTTCATAAGAGAGATTCTATTCCAACTGAACTACCTCTGGGTTCAAAACATGGGATGGATCTGGTATATACTTTCTCAACATCGAAACATGAGAAACATTGTGTACCTGAGATAAACTCGGAGGTAAAGCCACTCGGTAATCAACTGATACAACATTCTCCAGAATTTCATACGGTCTAATGAACCTTGGACTCAGCTTTCCTTTCTTATAGAATCGCGTCACACTTTTCTAAGGTGAAACTTTGAGAAAAACATGATCACCTACCTCGAAAGATAGATCCTTCCTCTGGTTATCCGCATAACTCTTCTACCTTCTCTGAGTTGTTCTCATGTGTTTCTGAATCAACTGAACTTTTCTCTGCCATATCATCTACCAATTCTGGTCCCATCATCTTCCTTTCACCCACTTCATCACAAAAAGCTGGAGTTCGACACAGTTTACCATATAATGCATCAAATTGAGCCATCTGTATACTGGAATGAAAACTGTTATTATAAGAAAACTCAACCAAAGAAAGATGTTGGTCCCAACTACCCTGATAATACACTGAACAAGAACGTAGCATATCGTCCAATGTCTGAATCATTCTTTCTGACTTCCCATCTTATTGAGAATGAAAAGATGTACTAAAATTTAATTCAGAACCCAATGAATTCTGAAGGCCTTTCCAAAAGTTAGAAGTAAACCTAGGATCATGATCAGATACAATGGAGAGAGGAAATCCATGTAACCTGACTATCTCTTTAAGATACAAACAGGAAAGTTGATCTTGGGAAAAAGTATCTTTTATAGAAAGGAAATGAGAAGATTTAGTCAAGCGATCAATAATAACCCAGATTGTATTATTACCTCAAGGTGTCTTCTGCAATCCAACAAAGAAGTCCATGGATATATTCTCCCATTTACACTCTGGTACTGGTAAAGGGTGAAGCATACCGTTCGGTAACTGCCGATCTGATTTTACCTGTTGACATGTCAAACACTTCACAGTAAAATCAGCAATATCCCTTTTCATTCTGTCCCGCCAATAATACTCCCGAAGATCTCTATACATCTTAGTACTGCCTCGATGAACTGAAAACGGAGAACTATGAGCATCACATAATAACTCTCCCTTAAACTGTGAATCACAAGACACAGACAATCTCCTCCCAAATCTCGAAAGACAATCATTATCAATGATTGTGCTTGCTTCTGTGCTTGCTTAATTCTGTCTGATAGAGAAGATTTCACTGATACCTGAAACAAAACAGAAGGAAATCCTACACCAACAACTTCTATGACAATTTTTATCAATTCCTTAACCAAAGGATCACGTTCAAAATGCAACATTGTTAATGAAGCATTACTTTTTCGAATCAAAGCATCATCCACTTTATTTACTTTTCCCGGATGGTAATGAATTGTACAATCAGAATCCTTGATTAATTATAGCCATCTCCTCTGTCTCATGTTCAGTTCTTTCTGAGTGAATATATACTTTAAACTTTTTTGATCAGTATATATTTCACACTTTACGCCATACAAATGATTCCTCCAAAATTTTAAAGCGAAAACAACAACAGCTAATTCCAAATCATCTGTAGGGTAAATTCACCTCATGAGTTTTCAACTGATGTGAAGTATAAGCAATTACCTGATCATTCTGCATTAGGATGCAACCAAATCCTTTCAATGAAGCATCACTATAGATAACAAACTAACCATTCCTGTAAGGTAGTGCCAAAACAGAAGCATTCACCAATCTTCTTTTCAGTTCCTAAAAACAATCATCACATTCTTGTGTCCAGATAAACTTAACACCCTTCCGAGTTAGCTTAGTCATTAAACTAAAAAACCGTGAAACATTTCTAACAATCCTTCGGTAATATCCTGCCAAACCAAGGATGCTATGAATCTCAGTTAAATTTGTGGGTCTTGGCCATTCTTCCACAACCTTTGTTTTTTTCAGGATCAAATGTTACCCCACCTTTAGAAAGAATGTGACCAAGGAATGAAATTTGTTACAACCAGAACTCACACTTGCTGAATTTCCCATATAATTTTTTTTCTTTTAAGGTTTGAAAAATAACCCTTAAAAGTATGTAATGATTCTCTTTACTTTTAGAAAACACCAAAATATCATTAATAAAAACAACCAACATTTTTCACCTGATTCAACTGATCCATCACTACAACAAACTATTTATTTATGATTCTGACCATCTTAGGATACTAATTTGAAAGAACATTTCCCTCAGTATGCCTTCACAGAAAAGTTGTTTTGTTTCATCTATGAAAATCCATTCTTAAAAAACATTTCTTAGATGAAGCAACATGGTAATCTTAAAATGCTATATCATTTCAATTTTACCAAAAAAATATTTTTTGGATAATCATTTAATAGAATTATAACTCCTAAAGTTATCTAAACCGACCTCTGATACCAACTATAAGGCCCCAGCCTTAAACCTTACTTAATCATGAGTTATTACAATATTACACATTGATGATCTTTTTAGGTTTAGAGTTTTCGGGAATTAGATCATAAAACTTGCATTACATTCCACATTTAAAAAAAGTGGTTACATAAAAGATATTATTCATTATTCCCATAAACATAAACATATTAAATGTAAAACATGGATTCTTTCTTGAAACTTCCTTGACACTATCATCATATCACGTACCATTCCCTTGGCCTGTGAAAAAACATTTCAAAAACCTGGGATAAGCATAAGAAGCTTAGTAAGGGATATAAAAGTACGAAATGAGAACATTAGTCCATGCATGGAATCATACTTTACTCATAAAACATAATCACATACCTCATAAAAATCATGAATAAAATATAGAAATCATAAGACATAAAGGTAACTAGAGTAATTCATAACATTCTTACGTAGGGAGTAACCATCATGGTTACGTTTGGAATACCCATCATAGTATATTCCCTAAATCTCTTTGGGGAAACCTTAAAATTTAACTCCTTCATGTTACCCAATGCATTACAGAGCTATATCAGGCTCACCCGCTATTAGTTTATCACGGATCCACCCGTCTTCATAACAATGCCCAAGAACCGTAACATAATCGTATCACATAAAACATGCATAAAGGAAAAATAACATTTCCACTTTTCAATCAAAAGATATCAATACAAAACATTTATATAAAAACATTATGAAAACCATTTTCAACAAAAAATAAAAGAAAAGTAAAACATGGTATTTATTATTCATTAAAAAATGTTATGGCTTGTAGAAGAAGTCGAAACTCAAATAATGGTCACGGCGGCAGGAAGTCGTTGTCGCCGCATACGTACAACAAAAAAACATTCCCTTTTTTCATTTAGTAAACGCTTCGTATAAAAAAGATTCCTTTTGAATAAAAGTAAAATTCAAAGTGGTTTAGACACCGTATAAATGAAAGTTGTGTATAAAACATAATATGCTTCAATGAAAGGAGATTGAGACGATGTCCCATACATCGGGTCTGACTTGACTCGATCATTCTTTAACCTCCTGAATAATGAACTTGAGTTAATTTCTACTTGCTTAAGAACCTTTTTCAAGTTCATTATTTCTTTTATATAACTTATTACCATGTCATGAACACTATGTAATTATTGAAGTTAAAAATGGTTGTTTTGTTGATCATTGGTACTTGAGTCAAAAATAAACTCTTTATAATTGCAAGTTGTTCATGTGCTAAAATATCCATTATATCCAGAATTATATTCATGATGTAGATATCATATATATCATATATATCCATTATATTCATGCATTCATAATATTACATAACATTTAGAGGTAAGAAATGAAATGCACCGTTCATGGGGATGGTAAGCCGTATGTACGCATGAACGCTACTTTCATTTCTATTTCATATTTAATGGAATGAAATCATAAAGACATAAAGATATATTATAATTAAAGTATAATATGATATATAATATCCTTAAATATATCCTTTATACATACCACATATGGTATTAACGAATCAAATCACTTTGAGGGGGCGGTAGTCCGCACTTTCTAAAATGCAGATATCGTGTTTACCCATAATGGAAACCATAATGGTATGCCATAAATGAAAAATACATAAGCTTAAGGAAAACATAAACATATTATATATCATATATAAATAGAGTGAAATCTTAATATCCACCATTAAATTTGTTAAAAGAAGATTGAACAATCATTATTTTTTGAGGCAGAAAATCACCAACCACAGAAACCGTATGTTCTTTAACAATTAAACAAAGGTGTGTGTAAGTGTAGCTCTAATATTTATAATAACAACATCCTAGTATGTTGAAGATACTGTTGTTGTTACAAAAGTAATTAATAAAAAAAGTTTAGGGGGTTGTAGAGACAAAATAAAACATAAGAACACAAGAGAAGACACCACCTTTAAAACGAGTATCTCTTTTTGATTTGAGCTCAAAGTCTTTCATGGAAATACTTCTGCCAAAAGTGTGGCTTCTAGGAGTAAGAGAGGGATTTTGAGAGACAAAATGGGCAGGGGTTGGCCGAATCAAAGGCCTGAGGGGTGTGGGTAAGGTGGTAGAGCTGGGGGCCTTTTATAAGAGGAGTGGAGGGGCACTCTTGGAAACTTATAAAACGTTACTTTATTATAAAATTCTTTTCGGATTTTAAAGACCCCAAATTATATATTTATAGTCTAAGGTGATAAGAGTTCGAAATACACCCATCCAATAGGTTTTTGACAAGTGTAGATCTTAGATTTTACATTATCTTTTCATTTTATATAAATTGTCAAATAATGAGGTAATAGCTGCATCATCATGATGTCATAAATAATTTAATTTATTTAATGTCCAAAAATTATAAAAAACACTATGATATAGTAAATCTTTCTATCTTTTAAATTACTATTTATAGTCAAAAATATGACTTGTATAACCCCATGTAAAAATTGTTTTAGTAAAAGAAAATAGGTTTGTGCCATTTTTACTTTTACTTTAAATAAAAGGCATTAATGTCATTATCTTATCAAAGTGGCATCATGGGGTCCCAAAAATAGACCCATGGGTTGTCTTGGTCGGCTAGGAAACATCCAATAAGGGTAGGACATGTGTCATGGTCATTTCATATTATTAAACCATTATTTTTACCTTAAACTACACTAATTACCTCTAATCGCGATTAAAAACATAAATGTTACTATTCACCAAAAAGTCATTTTATTCCCATTGAACCACATTTTAAATCCTAATGACAACCATGTATGTCGGATTTTTGAAATTAAAAACACAGAGGTGGTAAAGTTTTATTTACACGAAAAATCATTTTTTTAAGTACCACTTAGTGGTTTCACTACTCATCAAAAATTAAAGTTTTTCAGAAAAATACCAAAACTTCCCCCTAAGATATATTTGATATTATGAATTCAAAAATGATTTTTATTTTACAAAATTCAAAACATATAAGTTACAGTAATTAATTTAATATTTAATTCACACTGTCAGAACAAATAGCGTGTTTTTAAGAAACAATATATTTTGAAAGATTGACACTAGTTTAATTCCAATTTCAAAGTGAAATTAATAAAACGACCGCTATTGTATTAAATGGTAAAAATATGTTCTAATATCAATTAAAAATCAAACCACAAGATAATATAATCATGTAAATAAATTATATTAAAAAGGGGTTTTGAATTTAAATACAATATTTTTCACTATTCAATAAAAAATGAACTTTATCGAAAAAATACAACGAATTTACCCAAAGTAAATATCAATGTACAAATCATAAAGAATAATATTATTTTGACAAATAGAGATTATAAAATTGTCAATAGTTTGATTTGAAAAAGGATTGCCACCAAAAGGCAGTAAAACAATCTTTTAAAAATATTATTGTATTTCATGCTTAAGATTGGATTTATTCTCGTTTTAAGCCTCTAAAACACTATCTAATTAATAAATAGACATATATAACTATATCTATTATTCATTACTTACTTGGGATGTTACACTCATAATACTCAAATGAATTTTCAGGAAAAAACATTCGAGTAAGTTGTCTCTTTCTGGAATTGGTTTCCTATTGGTTTTTAGAATTATCCTATTTTCATTCACATTGATGTCTATATTTCAATGGTAAATATTGTGGCATTTCGTCAACAAATTTAATCATTCATTTCCTATAAATTCAAACTAATAGTTTTATTTTTTTTATTTTTTTTGGTTTATTGTATTCTATAAATTCTTCTAGTTATCACACATTTGGAATTTATCATTTTCCTTCACTAAATTTATAGCCTTTGTGGTTCTATACATTCATTATAAAGTAGATGATAAATGGTTGGATTTCACTAGAATTTATCATTTAAATGGAAATTGATCTTACATAGTTCACAAGAGTTCATTAGAGTATCAGATATATTCCTTATGGAAATATTCTTCTTCATCTATTCTATCTTTTTTACTAATACAAAATTTATCCAATATTCAACTTCTATTAACATTTTTTTGAATTATACGATATACACATACTCACATAGTTTGTATGTAATAAATATCATTACCTCTAAACCTCATGAAACACTAACACAATGTAATAAATCTTAATATTTTACCTCTAGGCCTAGTATATCCAAATATTCATACTTCCTAATTTTTAGATGGAACCTCCAATTTTTGGGATCATTTTGGGGGAACATTATTTTGAAAATACTTATATATTTCCATGACATATTTATCGATATTCCATTTTTTTTAATCTTCTAAATTTATATAATTTCACAACATTTTTAAACACCTATCAACATTATAGATTCAGTTCAGTTTATTTTAAATGAATAGTGTAGTTCCTTTTTACATGAACTTCAGAAGGGGGATTACATAAATTATCTCACACAATTTGAGAAAACATTTTAAAAATTATTTAATGTGGGTCTCACTTATGAAAATTTGGGGTAAATATCTTTCATCTTAAAATATTTTTAATTTTCATAATTCTATTCTACAAAATTATTCAGCTAAACATTCTACTCATGTATCATCATGTTTAGAGAGAAAATATAGTCCTATAATGATCTCATCCATTCATTCCAATAACTCTTCAACTTCTTTATTTTTTCCCCATTTATTTTATTTGTAGGAATTAGATAAAATTCCAACATTTGATACATTTTTTATTTAATTTTTTTTTTCGATAGATTTTTCATCCATAGAGACTTTCTGAATCATATCTAATGAATAAACAAACTCCATCCCTACATTATTAAAAAAATATTTCTCATAAATAGTTCATTTATATTTTTCATAAACATATGTATTTTCTTCATTACAATGTGTGGAATATTATTCATTAGTTTTTGAAATATTTTTGAGTGTGTTACAATAACATTCCTTCATGGAAATTGAATCCTCTATTTCATTAGCCTCTACTTTTAGCTTTGAATTTTCATCAATTAGCCCCAGGAAATATGCGGATACATAGAAAAAAATGTCTTTGAGATTTTTTTTCATGTAATCCTTAAATTAAAAATAAAATTCCCTAGGTGACTCATCAAATTCATCCTTTATTCATAGCATGAGAATATACGACACGGAGAGCGTTCATAAACATATTTTTTCTGACATTTACCACTTTGAAAACAATTTTTTTGGGTTTTCATATTAATTATTAAAAAATTTATTTTCATTCCTTCCTATCTCTTTTTATATTTATTAACAAATATTCAATGTCCCAAAAATCAGTTTCACAAATATTAGAAATAAATTATTCCATATGAGGCTCTTCTTTAAAAACCAAGAACCTAAACTTAATGTATTTAAAAATAGAAAATTAAAATTTGATTTTATTATTACTCTTATTTCAGATTATAAATACTCCAAAGATAAAAGTAGACGTGGAATTGTCTCTCATAATAGATTTAATGAGCAGTAGTCTGCAAAAAGACACCTAGGAGTAGGGTTGAATCAAGTATTAACTAGTTTTAACCAATTTTGATATCTTCTTCTTAATTTTAAACACCATTTAGACATGCACCTAAATATATGGGGTTGTCTTATTGACTGTTTTGTTTAACCAGACATAATTAACTACATGAATTGTGAATTTAAAATCAGAACATAGGATTTTAACAGTTCGATATAAAGATATACTTCTTATAATTTCAAATAAAGTTGATTCATGGATCCTTAACTATAATCATATTGTCAATATAGTTGGAGTTGACCAGGTATCATCTTATAACCAATACATGAATGATTACATAGATAGGGGATTACTATATTTCACAAGTGATCTTTTTCTGTATCTATAGGTTCTTTCTAATTTCATCCTCATATGATTTTCTTCATCTTCCTCCTATTAATGTACATAATAATTAGTCATGGTTTTTTCTATACACCCACAAATATGATTTACATACTCATGTGCATTTATTCATCAATTTACTTGACTTATAATCACTCTGTACACATAAAATAGACATTAAACATTTCCAAAACATATATTTATTCACATAATTTATTATTGGAACCTTATCTCGATGTATTTGTTCTTAGAGCCCTTTTATGTTTCACATGCTCAACACACTCACTCTACAAGAACACATCCATTAATAATTTTTTTTGGATTTTATGCACTAAAAAATAGACGTAGAATAATTATTGGAGATTTACAGTAAATAACATTGGTATATTATCTCTCAGTCACTTAATATTTACTATAGGTTTCAATAACGGTTCTTTCTTATTATATAAGATCCATCGTTCTCTCATATAAGTGTATGCCACTCCTACAGATTAATATCTTCATCTTGTCACTTTTATTCTTCAAAATAATTGATCTTATTATCAACTACCACGCATAATATTCTATATTAAATATACTATTTATTTTCATTGTTTAATATGTGTAATTTTAGTTGACAAAAGTAATCTCTAAATAATTTAGTATCATCAAATACATAGATTTGGGTTCCCATGATTTTCGATGGATTTTATTGAACTAATTTTGTATTCAATGAATAACTACAACTAATGTTCCCCATTTTTAATAATGGATAAATATAATATTAATTTTTTTAGTAGATTTCATGGGTTAATCATTTCAAAATATTTTATAAAATCAGCACTCTAAATTTTTATAGATTTATGAATGGTACAAAATAGAACAAAATTGTATCATAGAACACGCCTCTCAATTGCGAGATTTCTAATAAAAACAATACAACCATTAATATAATTTTTTTACATAATAGTAGAACATTTTTATTCTTAAGGTTTTCATATTAAGAGAATTCTTAAAATTTTCTCTCATTTACTGTTTATATTAACTTATTCAAGCTCATATTTCAATGATACATGCCATAATATATAAGATCTGGATATTTTATAGAACTTCATCAAAATTACTCTTGAAAACCATATAAAATCAATTTTAGAATCAATAAATAAATCCATTTTAGCCTCCAAAATGATATTTCACAAAATTAGACTGCATAGTGGATTTTATAAGCTTCATGATGTTTTAAACATGAAAGAACATATTCAACATCATCTGCATATTTTTTCCTCTAAATTAAATATTTCTTGATACTTTAATTTTTATTTTTCATTGAAATATCCTTTATAAGGATGAATATCATCATTTATTTCTTCAAAATAATGAATAAAAAACTTATATATTAGATTATTATGTTTACACTATAATGTTACATATCTTGCATTATCCCATTTAGCTTCATCTTCATCAGATTTGAATTCTAGAAAATTGATTTTTTATCCAACAAATCATAAATATTTTCTTTATTTTGAATCCATATTCTATTAAAATCAACTAATTACACTTTCCATGAATTATTTTGAATAATTATAATGATCTAGATGCATTACAAATATTTCTAAATGTTTTGAATATTTATTATAATTAAAATCATCATGTTGTTGACATTGAGGTATTATAATCAACAGTATAACTCATATAATCAGTGCCTCTACCAAATTTTAGTAGAATCCAATGTTATACAATGAATTATTATTATAAAAAATAGTTATTTTCATCTCCTAAATACTTTTTTTCATAGTAAATCTCTATGTTCTAGTAGAAAAAGGATTAAATTCAGAACTAATCCATTTTCAATGAATGCCAAAATATAGATATATGAATAGAGGTTAGAATAATATCTGTTTTTGTCTCAAGCCTTATGAAACTCCACAAATCATTGCATAAACTCTTGAAATAATTATTTTTTATAATATAACAAAATAAAACTTCATTAAATGTAATTCTAATGTGTTTTGGTATATAGAATACTAAAATAAGAGTATCACTACAAGTATTCTTTCCCCGATAAACTATAGATTATCTCTATTCCAAACTAATCCAAATATATAAAACAATGATATTCATACATGAGTCAATAAACAATGATTTTAGTATCTAAAATATACTACATACTCGTATGGGTTCCCTTTTATGTTATCTATACACCAAGATTTTAATATGATTGACATGAAATATTTATAACCATGAATGATTACATTTAAAAAGTTCAACAACCTAATAATTTACCTTCAAATCCATTATTCAAAATATTTGGGAAAATTCACCTTCACCTTCTTAGCTTATCATGGACATGAATATAAACTCTTAAAAATAATAGATATTTCATCCACTTCATATAAATTATCTACTCAGATATCCAAATGTAGTAGTATATTGCAATTGTTTTGGATGGATCCTTTATTCACCACCAAATATATCCCTATTTAATTTTAAAATGGAAAATCCTAATTGAAAATAATAAAAACAAATTCCATTGGTACTTTATTTGTTATTAAAATAGGTCAATTTATCATCAAACATTGAGATATTATTTTAACTACGTAAATGGTGTCTATATGAGATAAAAATCGTTTTTATATAAATAAGTGGAATGATTTTTAGAAGAAATCAACATTATATATCAATTTTAATAAAAAAAATGAAAATAAATTCAACTTATAGTGTTTTTTGATGAATATACATTAAGGATGTTTCTTCAAATCATACTGTTCGAATAAATTTTTTGAGATAAATATAAAATATTATATATTTTTATATAATATCTAAAAAATAATATTATTTTTTCATAATTTAATTGGCACTGAGAAGATCTCATAAAGATATAGAGAAAGAAAATGTTTTCCATTATTCTCTATCTCATGAGGATATCTCTTACATGAAGAAAAAATGATTATTCAGATGATTGAAAAATTGAGATCAAAGTATTTAAAAATCATAGAGATAGTTCCTCAATCCAAATATCATGAAATGAAAAAATTGAAAACATATTAAATGAATAAAATGGAAAATTTCTTATAGATGAATTCAATGTTTCAACAGAGATGATTGTAAGATGAAATTAAATTTATTTCTAAAAAATTCATATTTTTTAACACAAATATATTTTTCAAATATTATTTATAAGAATCTATTTAATATTATAGAACAAAGATTATATTCAAACATGAGGATAATAATGATATATTAGATAATATATTAATATAGAAAGAACACATTGGTGACATTTCAGGATACGAGGTGGGTATATCTATTAAAAAAACATTTGTTCATCCTAGAAATTCATAGTATAATGAAGTTTATAATGAAAAATTAGACACCTTATAAGATAAATATTAGGATATTGGTGAGGTAATAGAGGTTATAATTAGATCGTATATAAAATCAATGTTTGAAGACAAATAGAGACCATATCAGCCTGTATATCATACTCCTCCACCTCCTCCTCTATAGTTTCCAATCATTTATGAGTTATATGTTGAGGATCTCAAGTAAAATATTGTATAATATGGTATCATTCATTAGGTTCCTGATAACTTATATCATTAATAGATATAGGAATATTATCTTTGGGAAATAGTGGTTGATATTATTAATTATCAACTAGATTACTATTCCAAATAGAGGAGAATTATACAGTTGGATATGGTGTCGGAAACATTTTAAATTTTTCATTCTGAACTGAAAAAAACATACCCCTGAGGTATGAATATAATAACAAATTCATTTATCATTATTCATTAATGTATTTTAAAAAATATATCTTTAAATATATATATATTCTAATAATACCATAAGGAAAATACATGTAGTTTGGAAGGAAAAAATTTGTTGAGGTCCCTTCGATGTCATAAACTAGTAATTCTGAATATATATATAAATTATAATCATATTCATTAAAAATTTTCATTTTTATGAGATTACAATTATTAGGTATGGTTTTATGAGAAATATTCTACTACTGATAGTTTTTCCCTCATAGTGATTCATCTCTCATCTATGTAATAATATTTTATCTTTTTTTTAAAATTGATATATTTTACGTTACATACAACCTATGCTTGAATTTTATTTTGTATCTTCATATAATTTGTATTTAATCTGATATTATATATGTTTAAGAAATCATGGACCAATAATTTTCTTATCCAGTAATGAGAAAAATTCTTTATACTAAAAGAAAAATATATGTTTCTCATATATTTCAAAAATAAATAACTATGTGTTGGATTATTCTATGTATTTATAGGTAAAAATGTTGTATTTAATTTTATTGTACTATTTTTTAAAAATAAATAACTAATAACCAAATAGTTTTTTATATTATATTTCAATAGATATTGTTTATTCTATAAGAAAATACTACATATGGGTTATGCTCTACAAATGGTGATAGGGGAGAAAACATTAAATCCATATTATAAATATATGTTTTATTATATTTATAATTATATACTATAAAAATATTCTATTTTATTAAATACTTATCATCGTTTTTAAATTGGGATTAAAAGATAATTTTACATAGTATTTGGATAAAGTTACGTTGTATTTGCTATCAATGTGAATAACGTGAATTTGTTGTAAAGGTAAATGGATTGGAATCCATTCTAAATGAAATGAATAGTTTATGAATTTATTTAATATTAAATAAATAACTTATAATTATTTTTTGGGTGGTGATATTGATTCTCTTGAATACCAGGATGACCAAATTCAATGTGAACCCCTAGTATCAGGTGATTGTAAAGATGATATTCATAAAGAAGAAATGTAATGAGGTTTTAAGAAATATCTAAAATAGTTCAATCAAGTCCATTGATATGATAGAACATTTTTTGTATCTACGTTATTTTCATTGAAAAATGAAAATATTGATCCAATGAGTTGATGGTATGGAAAAACCATCCTAAATATTTTATGCATAAAAAATGTTTTGATAACGTTATAATGTGTTTTGAAGTAATTAGAGATTCCCACAATAGAATTAAAATATATTTGGTTCAAATTAAGTGAAATCTATAAAAAATTTATAGTTTTATGACATTATTATGAAAAAGTAAAACATTACATAATTTTGTATTACATTGAGTTTGGATAAAATAATTTTCTAGAAATTTAATGACTTTAGCTAGCATCAGACATTAAGTAGATGATAAAAATACATATATTTATGGATTTTAGAGTTTCTACAAGGCTTTACTTGTTTCATATGACATTAAGTAATTTCATTAGACTCTATAATATTATTTAGACATTGACTTCTGGTGTATGACATTAAGTTAATGTATTAGAATATTAAGAATATCTATAAGAATTAGATCATAAATGATATTTTTTAGACAAGAATATAAATTCAGAAATTCCATAGAATATTAAACTATTATTAAATGGTTTTACATCATAGAAATTTTAAATAATTATGAAACAATTCACATTCACTACATATTAATTTCATGAGTGAATGATTTCTAAACATACATAAATTGAATTCATTTTTCAATGAAAAACTAAATATTATTAATTTATTTTCAAAGAACACAAAATATGGATAATAATTAATCCATTCAATAATGTTTTGAACATCATAAAGAATTTAAAATCAATGATCCAAGACTATGTTGAAGAATACGAGATTATATTATTTGTGTATATATTGCTGGCATATGTATTGGATTCATTGAATCTCAAATTTTATAAGATCAGTGTCATTATAAAAGTAAAAATACTAATGATTTTTATACAGAAAATGAATAAGATTTATTTAGGGATCTTTCAGGTACTATATATGGAATAAAAAGATCAATGTTTACTATAGAGAATCTGAAAATTTATTCAGATGAGTATTAAAAATGATGAAAAGGTGAATGCGGGGACATCCCATGTGAGTATGTTAAGCAATGATTTCCTTATAAACATATTGATCATGTAAATATATCATTTCATGTTAGGAGACTATTTAAAATTCTTGAAATCATTAATTTATTTCTATTTCTATAAATGATTGAAGGCCTAGAAAAATAGATGTGGCCACCTACAGAGTGTTAATGGGTGAATCCCTTATGGAAAAAAGTGTCTTACATATGTTATAGAAAATACATACATCTAAGAGTGAGAATTAATGTATCATTTTGTAACTAATAAAGATAATAAGAGTATTGTTAAAAGTGAAGAATAAAAAATGTGAAGCTTTTAAACATGTGGAAAACAAAAGATCATCTAGGTTTTTGGGAAAAAGAAGAAGAACAGTGATCATATGGTATAATTTTTATCATATAAAATATTTACTAATGAGAAATAGAAGATAAATAGAGTTATGTGTAACATGAATAACTTCCTATAAATAATATAAAAGAAGTTGAGTTCATGAAATTTTAAGGAATACCAAAAATAAAGAGGATCTAATGGATATAATGTGGAGTTTATAGAGCTTGTAATGAAGTGAGTATTTGAGACCAATAGTTCATATTGAGATCATTCACTTTTTGTATTATTGGAGTATCTTATATGAGTATACCATTAATCCAGGGTGTTTTTTTGTGAATATATACATCAATAAGATAGAGTTATTTCTTATATTTGGACCCCTCTTGTTACTCTGTGTTTTCTATATTCGAGAGTATATCAATCTGACTCTGATCATGGAATTCTAATGAGAAGAAATAATTAGTTAAATATGGTATCATTTTGTTGGTTTAATGTAGTACATTAGGTCAGGATAAGAATAGCCAAAATCTCATGTATTTTATAATAATTTCATTTGTGGATAATAAAATATTTTCGTGGACTAACAAGTCAATGTTAGGATAATTGTAAAATTCATTGTTTGGGTTTTCCTTAAATTTATTATCATTTCATCAATGATTAATGTTTGGTAGAACATATCCAATATCATCACACTCAAATTGATGACAGGGGTTTGATAAGCATAAACCATAAATATATATAAGTTATAATTATTCGGTAAAATTTCTTCACTCCTGATTTACCCAACCCTCTTAGGGTGACTATATTTACAATTAGGACTCCAATTCATAGTAGATTAAGGATCCATCTTATGGGATATATTTTATATCACAATTAAACTCATATCACATGGTTATATCATTGACATGAGCGAAATTTTCTTTATAATGGTGTATTTCTACATGAATACATGATGTGTATATTTGAATATATCATTCATGGAAATTTAGAACAGTACAAAATGATAAATTTATATTTCAACCATGTTAGAACTGATTTTGATGACTCTATTAGGATATTAAAAAAAAGAAGAAAATAATTTCAATGTGAAATTAATATTCCCATTGTTGAAATAAGAAAAATCACTATTAAAATGAAAATTGTGTGATATTTTTCATAATGATCTAGGTAACTATTATTAATTTGATAAACAAAACACAAGTTGTAAATAAATGTTTTATGATGATTCACTTAGTAATTTTTATTATAAAATAAAATATTACAATAATAAAATATCTATATATATATAATAACATATTTACTTATATCTTCGGTATATATGACTAGAGGTAACAACTAGACCAATAATATTGTTACATGCAATTGGTGTTGAGAAAGAATGTAAGTTGATGTAATACTCTCATAGGACTAGTGAATTTTATGGAAGTGCAATTCATGGTTTTTAATGAAATTTTTTCAGTGAATAATAGATAATTATAACGTGATATTTGGGAGAATCGTGTTTCTGAAAAGGGTATAAAAGGAAGTGATTTATAGTTTTGGGAAATTTCACAACCCTTTGTTGAATATAAAATATTATCATATAGAAGTTAAATAAAAACGTTTAAATGTGTGGGAAAATTAATTATTGAAGAAAAATGAAGGAATTAGTAATAAATTATGATGATTTGAAAATAATTTTAAGATATATTGAGATTGTATGATTTTTAAACAAATAACCTCAGTATGAAATGTTTTGATCAATAAGTGAAATTTATAAATCTATAACCTTCTCAATATAGAATTTTAGAAGATGATGGAAAAAATAATAAAACCTAAAAATTTAATGAGATATTAATTCATGAAATAAGACTCAAAATTAAGGAAAAAATAGTTGATATGATCTATTTAGTATTCTCCCTATGTATCATTCAAATATGGAAACAAATATTATAATCAATTTACTATAAAAAATACGATTTTTGTATGTGTTTGAAAAAATATGAAAATTATATTAATTTAGAGGCGTGTAAATTAAATAAAATCCAAAAATAAGTCAATGGTGGATTTGAACATGTTGAGGGGAATTTTTACCTAAATGGATCCCAAAAAACTAGTTTTCATTCTTAAAATAACAAGTGTATCAAACTAAGGAAACATAATTCTCAAATAAAGCATCAAGATTGTTTGGTACATGTTTCTGCTATTAGAGATTAAAATGTAGAGAAATTTATTACTAGAAAATTATATTAGCATTTGAAAGTTATATAATCCATGAAGAATGCGGTAGACACCTAAAACAAAAATGCTAACCTAGTGGATGGATGAAGACTTAGAAATGAATATAATATAACATTAAGGAATATATTTAAATACTAGGTTAATTTATGTTAATATTTTTAATGATGTGATACACTATAATGATGATTTTTTTATGTTCCATCCCAAAATAACCTTCATATTGATATGAATAATAGTTCATCATTGAAAAATGTACGCGGATGAGAAAATAGTCTATGCGTAGGGGTGGATTAAAAATATGAAAGATGAATCAAAACCACACATGAAGACAATGAATAAAGGAAAGAATTATATTCAACCTATAGTAATAGTGGGATTATATTATGGAATGAGATGAAAAATCATGGATTATTACATGATATTCATGAATGTTTATGTAATTGGGATAAATATAGTATTCTAAAAAGAAAGACTCAATCCAAGAAAGATATAATATCATTGGAATTGTGGTGGGAATTACATATAATTTGTGTAAGAATCTACCTAAGGATATCATGTTGAATGATATATATGATGTGTGTGGATGGTGATAATATTCTATATGTGTTACTAAAAAGTGTATGCATGTCTACATATTCAGAATAAGAATAATGGGAAATCTGCAATGGATCTTAATTCTAATAAAGTTATTTCAAATAATGTTTACCCACACATTATAATGGATTTGATTGATCATAAGGATTTGTTAATCATTTGTCTTAAACAGTAAGAAGAGTCAATGAAATAGTAAATGTTGTGAAAAAACAATATTCGTTATTTATTAGAGTTTGTAATCCTATTCCAGTTAGTATTGAAATTATAAAATAATGAAACCCGTGATTCCCAAAATTTATCCAACCATGAAAATTAATAAGAGTGTAATAATGAATAAGGATACTCATTTTTAATTATCAACGAAGATAATTTCTAGGTTAGTAAATTGTTCTCAAACATATTCCTCATATTAACCTGTTGATAGAAGAGAAACATTATTCTAATATTATGATGACTAAGAATCTTATAATAAGGAATTTAAGGTGAATAATGAAAATGGGAGGAAATTATCACTGATACAATTTCAACACATATTTGAAATATTATATAATATAAACTATATCAGTTGGAATTCATATCTCAAATGGTATTATATATCACAAATGGAATTGTAAATTCTTTGATATTATCTGTGGTGATGAATTGTGTAAATTTATAACTTTAGGGAGATATTAGATGTCCAATATAGTATATATTAACCATTCTAAATAAATACATAATTTTGGAAATATTTAATGAAATTAAACCACGAGGTATGTGTTTTATTATACCATTGATGTTTTAATTCATATTTATTTTGAATATCATGGGAAAGTGATCATCTAAAAAATTATAGAATAATTATATTTCACTTGAATGGTTTTATGTCATTTAATGTTTTTGGATTATATGTGAAACTATTTTTAATATCCCCTAGATAAATAAATCTATATTTTTGACACATTTAGAACTATTTTTTGATATTAATGTTATATAAACATGTTACTCTTCTGCTTTAAAAAGGTTTATACCATATAGAATTTGAGTAGATGGGTTAAAGTAATATTTCTATGGAAAATGACATATTCCAATTCTCTTATGGAATTAACTATGAATGATGCTAGTGTTTATAACCTTGTGAGTATAAACTAATTAAATTTTAAAGTGTAAATTTGACAAGATAAAAAATTCACATCATGTTGTAGTTTCAGAAATGTTAAGAAGAAATTTTCAAATTATATTTTATTTTAATAATGGGAAGAATAATTTCTCCTCCATTTAATTTATTGTTAACAAGGGGGAAATAAAAGAATCATTTAATTTTCATGTAAATGTTTTTGAAAAAATTAAACTCAACATTATCTAAATACTAGGTTCATTAAAGGGGGTTATTGAAGTAACATTCAATTTGGAGAAGACTTTGATGTATTTGTATCCATTGTGATGAAATTGAATATTTTATATGGGATAGTGGAGTTTATTCCACTATAAATTCATAGTAATTGTTTCCTCATAATGAATATGGGAATAATATTTTACCCATTATTTGGGATAATGAGGATTATCACCTTTAATATTTGTATGGATATATTCAAAATGACAATGTAATATCAGATGATTATAATGATGCTATTCATTATAAAGACATTTACCAAAGTGGTTTGTAATATATATAATTATTTTAAGAGGTCCAATGAGGATCTATTACTTGTAATCTTAAAAGAAAAATCATAATTTAATGAGTTAAATAAGTGTAGAAACAATCTTTGTGTTTATAAGATTCAAAAATGTTTTTTGGAAATTTGAAAGTTGATTTAAATTCATTTCACATGTCCATGATATGAAAAGAATATAATATTGTTTGAATTAAGTGAATATAGAAAATTTATTATAATACTTATGAATTTAGACTAAAAATATATGTCCTTATGTTATTTTCTATGACTTTTATCTCTAACGTAAAAATTTGGTATAAATATTATAAATTTATAAAGCATCTGGTATTTAGTAGTTGATCATATGACATTAGGATTTTCAATAAGACTTCACTAGTTATATATGAATTCAATAAATTTCACAAGACTTAGGATTTTTTCGGAAGACGTTAAGTTGCCACATATGACTTTGTCTTCTAACATAGACATGAGTAATCCTCCTACGACTTTAATCATATATGAATTTATTTATCCAATCATATGAATTGAAGATTTCATTAGACATTAAGCATACTAAAAATTTAGTTACATAATTTTCATTGACTTTGGATCTTCATATGACTTTCTTCCAACACATGACATCAACATATAACCAAATATAGACCATATTTCAGAAAATGGAAATTATATATTTATATCTGATGTAAACAAACACATGATATGATAAAAATCAGTTTTATCATATATATATCCTTATGGAACATTGAAAATACTAGAACTAAGTTTATGTTAAAGAAAAAGAAATGGGTGTTTTTTGTATAATGTTTTGAAATATATATTGGTTTCATCGAGTCTCACATGTTTCAAGATTTTTCTATATAGTATATGCAACTATCACTTCATTTATATATTAGATCTAATGAAGAATTATCTATATATATTTTTCATAGTATTTCAAAAATAATAACATCCATTTATAAAATAAAGAATATATGATTTTATTAATAATATATGGAAAATTTATTGAAATTAGAACATGTGAAACCTATGTGACATATGTGAATAATTTTATCTTGAAGATAGATAGATCAAGGAATTCAGAAACTACATTTAAGGAATATATTTGTCTTCTATGAAATAAATTATTTATTTAAATTTATTGAAATGTAATAAAACCCCAAGAAAATAAAATGTCGCCGCTTATACAGTTTCTGAATGTGTGTTTCATAAGGAAAAACATTGTGAGAAGTGTTTTGGAAAAGATATATCTTCATGAGAGAAAAGTAATGAAGTGTTCTGTAACTATTTCAAATGGGATTAGGATGGATAAAATATTAGAATAATAAATGTGATAGTTTCTAACATGTGTATAAAAAAAGTTCATATGGGTTTCAAAGAATGCAATTATGACTGATCAAACTATATGATTTTTATCATAAAATCTATTTGAGAACAAATGAATGAAGTTAAACTTGTTCAGTTCTAAAATCCACAAGATCAGAAAATTGTATCTATAGGCAGTCTAGTTTTGAGATTTTGGTAATGTTGATGAGTAGAAGGATCCATTGGATATTTATATGTTGTTCAATTACCTTATTATGTGGTTAGTGTTAAATACCAGTATCATTTCATGAGATTGTAACATTTTTATGTTAATGAAGTATTTAAAATAGTATAATATAGATCGAGGGTGTTTTTGAATGAATAACTATAATCAGTTGAGGAAGGGAGTATTTCACATTATTTGATACAATATTTTCTGGTCAATGTAACTCTAATTGTGAAAATATCATTGTGATTCAGATATGGAAGGTCTTCTGAGATGATAGAATCTATAATACATTATGACTATGTGTTGGTGTGTGAAGAGGTATTGGGTCTGATAAAAACAATTCACAATACTGGTAATTTATTACATGATTATTAATCTAGAGTTTGTTATTAAAGGGACTAACCAATCATGATAAAGAGTATGTTTCCCACATTGGAGATAACTCTTATAAAAATTCATGTTCCGTTGTTACTTCACATTATATATATTATATAATGCAGAAACATTTGAGGGTATATTTTAAGAAAACCCACATTATTACTGATGATATAGGTTTGATCAATTTTATGGATGACAAAAATATAAGTTGAAAAAATGGGTAACATTTTTTCACCCTTTATTTTAGACCCCCACCCAACTCCGGGTGACTATAAGATTCACTTGGACTCTCAATGCACTACTATAGAATATAAATAATAAGGGAATAATATATTTATTTTTTCCATGAAAATATGACTAATTTTATAACTATAATAAATTAAAAAATACTATTGATTTAATTAATAACTTCATTTAAAACATAATTTTTCTCATCAACAAAGATTAGTTTAATATATATATTATTTTTATGTTTTTCTAATAATATAATTTAAAAATGGAAAATTATAGCTTTCTACATGATTATGTTTTCTTTAAAATTTTATATTTATTTTTCACTTCATTATATTAACATTTAATGAAGAATTTTCCTTTCAAATTTGTATCATTTTGATGAATTATACAAATGGAATAATCATATATTGGTAGACTAGGCTTATTATTTTTTTAGTATATACTAAATAGTAAAATAAAAAACATTGGAAATAAAACATTATATCAATAGACTAGTGTAATATCATCATCTTTAGTGAATAATGACAATTTATTGACATTAGGATCTATTGTTATATAATTAATAACTATAAACAAAAAATTTAAAACATGCCTCACTCAATTCAAATACATATTCCTGTTTTTCTAATTATTAGGTATTTACACTTGATGGATCAAATTTCATATCCATCTAGGTCTGCCACATGTGATCTATAATATTTTAGTCAATTTTTTCATTGATGTTTGGGTGGAAGTGTGTACTTAACTATCATATTTTTGCATGAAACATCATTCAAGATTTATCTCAAGGTTTATTTGAAAACATAAACCAAAATTAGTTTCATGTATAATATAAATTAGATAAAAATAGATTATTCCTTGGAATAATGGGTAAATTTCTATTTGACCTAAAGTCCAAGCCAAATGGCTAAATTGGAAACAACAATATCCTAAAAAATTCCATAACCAAATCACATTATAAACATAGATTTCCAATATACAATTATACCTAGAGGGACACCAAAACAAAGAGATTAATTAAATCAATATGATGTATTTACCTTTACCTCTACCATGTAAAACCAAAAACATATACACATAGTTCTACGTGAATACTGTGAGTAATATGACTCATAGAATACAACTATATGTTTTTACAGTGTCTATCACCTTGTAACATTTTTTTTATCTTCAATACAAAACATGTTTATAAATTAATTTCCTTTTAAAAAAATATAAAATTTTTCATGATTTTTTATTTAAAAAATAAATATTCAAGGCCTCGTCAATTTGAGAATAATGATGAATCAGAACATATATGAAAATAATTATAAGAATTTAAAATTCAGTATATTAATTTGTGGGAATTTAATAAAGTATATATTAATGAAACTATGAACGAAAAAAAATTTCCTCTGGCCTATGAGTATAAGGACCTGGCCTTAAAATTTACTTATTATTGAATAAAATGAATAATTCACATTGAGGATCTTTTCAGGTTTATAGTATAAGAGAGTTAGGACATAACTATTACATCTCAATGGTTAAAAGTAGATACATCTACTCAGCTTCCATTTTTTCACAAAAATAAAAAAACTCTTGAACAAAAGAGTCATGTCTAGTTCCTTGTTTTAGACAGCCTGACATTTCCTTAATCCCATCCTTGACCCTATTCAACTTTATGTCCTCTAAAAAACATTTCAAAAAAACTTATGATAAGCATTAAAATATCAGTAAGGGTTATAATAATAAGGAAAGAAAACATTAGTCCATGAATACATAAGAATCAATGAAATCATACTTTTCTCATAAAGCATAAGAAATTTAACATACATCATGAAATCCTAAGATTTATGAATCACTCATAGATATCATAAGACATAAATGTATCTTGAGACATTCATAACATTATTACCGTGGGAGTAACCCTCATGGTTTCGTTTGGAATACCCATCACAGTATATTCCCTAAATCTCTTCGGAGAAACCATAACGTTTACCTCCTTCACGTTACCCAATACATTAGACAGCTATATCGAGCTCACCCACCCTTAGTTTTTCCCTGAACCACCCATCTTCATAATCAATGCCCAATATCCATAACATAAACATAGAACATAACTTATGCATAAAGGAAAGATAACATTCCCATATTGCAATAACAATATAACATTTTAAGATATTGAAATAATGAATCCATCCTAAAAAACCATTTTCAAAACCATTTAATAAAGATATTTTTGAATCAAAGTGTCCCATACCACTTAGAAGCTTTTAACATTTTAAACCATTAATATCCATATTAATAAATCATTGAAACAATTTTGAAAACATGGATATTAATGATAAATATTTATAAGAATAAATCATTAAATCATTTAAATGATATTTTAGTTAAAGGGTCTTTAACATAGTGAGATACACGTGAATACAATAATTGAGGAATAAAACTTAATTAGAACTTTATAATATCATGAGAATAAAGGGATTCGTGATATAATATTTCAAAGGAAAGTATATGCACCATATAAGAGTGAATTGGTGCATAACAACAATGAAGTCTCAATAGAAATGTAAAATGAGATAAAATCCCTTATAAAGAAGGTATCCTTAAATTAAGGATAAATAAATCTCATATTTATGTGTGAAAAAAATAGATACACCAAATATTAGTGGATATTAATTTTAAAACAATCAATGGTCATTCACACATATTCAGAGGATGACATTTTCAATAACTACATGTTGAACCCAAAGAAATCGAAATTGGGTCAAGAAGTTCCCTTGGTAAAATTCGACAGCCTAACAACGTCACTGTAAAATTTATAAAATTAGTTGATGAGAGATAAAATGGTATCTCATAGCTTGGACATAAAATTTACATCAATAAGGTTATATTAGAACATATCCAAACATAAATAGATGTAAATTAAAAGACATAACAAAATAAGTCTTTTAAAAAGAGGAGTGTGAAAGGTTCCCTTACCGATTTGGGAAACTTTCGAAACGTACACCCCATGAAAGAAGGGTCATAAAATGGAGATTAAAATACCCATAAATGAGATTATACTATAAAAATAGTATAATAATGGTTAGTACATACACCACAAAAAAGGAAATAGTGGCAAATGTAGTATGAATCTCACGGGAATAAAATGTGAGATGAAAATCCCCTTATGAAAATTCGGCAGCCTAACGGCACCACATAAAACTTCCCAAAATGGATTGATGAGATATAATAGGGTATCTCATCATATTAACATATTAATTACCGCAATAGGAATATAAAATAACATCCCTCAACATATGAAATATTATCTTAAAATAAATGACATAAAAGAGAGTACTTATTAAGAAATAGACATGTTCGATCCCTTACCTCATGTCCGACTAGAATCGAACATTCTTTAATATCCTTAATAATAAACTTGAGTTAATTTATACATGATTAATAACATTTTTCATGTTCATTATTCCTTTTATATAACTTATTACCATGTTATGCACATTATGTAATCATTTAAGTTAATAATGGTCCTTTTGTCGATACTTGGTACTTGAGTCAAAAGTGAACTTCTTATATTTACTAGTTGTTCATGTAGTCAAATATCCATTATCTCAAGAATGATATTAATGATTTAGATATCATATATATCATACATATATCCAGTATATACATTCATTTATAATATTACATAATCATTTAGAGGTAAAAAATGAAATGCATCGTTCATGGAGACGGTAAGCCGTACGTACGCATGAACGCTACTTTAATTTATATTTCATACTTTAATGGAATGAAATAATAATGATATAAAGGTATATTATAAAATCCAGTATAGTATCATATATAATATCATTAACGTTATCCTTTATACATCCCACATATGGCATTAACGAATCAAATCACTTTGAGGGGGTGGTAGTCTGCACTTTCTAAAATGAAGATATCACATTTACCCATATTGGAAACCATAAAGGTATGCCATAAATGAAAAATAAAGAATCTTAAGGAAAAAATTAAACATATTATATATCAAATATAAATATAGTGACATCATAATGGCCACCTTTGTAGGTGTTAAAAGAATATTGAACAATCCTCATTTAATGAGGCAGAAATTCGCCATCCACAGAAGTAGTGTGTTCTTTAACCATTAGACGGAGGTGTGTGGAAGTGTAGCTCGAATAATTCTTATAAAAACATCATAGTATATTGAATATACTGGTTTTGTTACAAAATAAATTAGTAAAAAGAATTTAGGGGGTTGGCGAAGAAAAATAATACAAAAGAACATTAAAGAAGACTTTACCTTTAAATCGGGTAACTCACTTTGGTTTGGACCAAAAGGGTTTCTTGAAAAGCTTTCTTCCCAAGGTGAGGATTCAATGATGTATATAGGGATGTGTAGAGATTAAATGGGCAGGGTTTGAACAAGCCAAAGGCTTTATAGGTGTGGGTAAGGAGGTATAGGTGGGGGCCTTTTATAAGAGGAGAGGAGGGGCACTCTTGGATAGTTAAAAAAGGTTACTTTATTATATAATGCTTTCCAGATTTTAAAGGACACAAAATTATGTATTTCGAGTATAAGGTGATAATATTTCTAAATACACCCATCCAATAGGTTTTTTACAAGGTTAGGTCTTATATTTTACAATATCTTTTAATTTTATTTAAATCGTTAAATAATGAGGTAATCGCTGCATCATCATGGTGTCATAAATAATATAATTTATTTAATGTATAAAATTTATATAAAAATATACTGATGTATTAAATCTTTTTATATTTATAATTAATATTTATAGTAAAAAATATGACTTCTATCACCCCATGTAAAAATTGTATTAGTAAAACAACACATGTTTGTGACATTTTAATTTTAACTTTAAATAAAAAGTTATTAATGTCATTTTCCCACCAATGTGGCTCCATGGGGTCCCCAAGTTGTCCCATGGATTTTATTGGACGTCCATGACACATCCAATAAGGGTAGGACATTTTTCAAGGTCATTTCATATTATTAAAGCATTATTTTTTACCTTAAATTACACTAATTACCTCTAAATGTGATTAAAAACTTAAAAGTTACTATTCACCAAAAAATTATTTTAATCCCATAGAAAAACATTTTACTTCCTAATGGAATCCATATATGTTGGATTTTTTAAATTCAAAACACAGAGGTGGTAAAATATCATTTAAACGAAAAATCACTTTTTAAACCACCACTTAGTGGTTTCACTATTCATCAAAATATGAAGTTTTACAGAAAAATTCCAAAAATTCACTCTAAGATATATTTGATATTCCAAATTCAAAAATGATGTCTATTTTACAAATTTTAAAACATATAAGTTTAATTATTTAATTTAATAATTAATTCCCACTGTCAAAACAAATAGTGTGTTTTTAAGAAACAATATGTATTAAAAGATTGACACTAGTTTAATTCCAATTTTAAATTTAAATTAATTCCAATGACCACCATTGGATTAAATGGTAAAAATATATCCTAATTTTAATTTGAAACCAATTCAAAATATGATCTAATCATATAAATAAATTAGATTAAAAAGAGGTTTTGAATAAAAATACAACATTTTTCACTTATTCATTAAAAATGAACTTTATCGTAAAAATACCAAAAATTTACACAAAGTAAATTTTGAGGTCCCGATTTTAAAGAAGAATTTTATTTTGTAAAATAAAATTGTATTAAAGTGGATTTAAAAGAGGTTCTCCATCAAAAGGCAGTTAATCTACCTTTTAAAGAATATTAGAATGTTTACGCTTAAAATTGGATTCATTCACATTTTTAATCCTCTAACATTTATTGTAAAAATTAAAAATATTTGAAAAATATATATAATCATTTTTTAGTTATTTCTGTTCATTCCCATCATTACAATGGCTAGGTGTTAACTACCATTTAAAATAAAATTATTTTATTATTAGAGTGCAACGTAAGATTTCAAGGAAACTCGTTGTTGCGCATTGGGTACGCCATCGAGCATAGAATTCCCTTTAATGTAATAATAACATTTTATTCACAAATATTGATAAAACATAGAATGTAATTTTATTTATTTTCTTGGGATGTTACATCCTTCCCCCCTTTTGGGAATTGTGTCCTCGCAATTTCAAAATTGTGCTTGGAAACTTCATTGAAAGTCCCACATCGGAACAAGAGTCAGTAAAACTATCACATTAAAAGAAAGGGAGAGAAGTACAAAGGCCACCTGAGTTAACCCATACTCGGATTCCAAGTAGGAAAATATTGATATGGAGGAGAAAACAAAGGGTCATTCTCTGATGGAGATTGATAGTAAACATGTCTAAGAGAAAGTTAACCACAAGAAATTCACAAACTTGTAATGGGTTAAACAGTATTCAATTCCCCAGTAGGAAAAGTTAACATACAATATTTTTTAAGTTACTTTTCATTGAGGAATTTATTTTTGAGCTTAAATAAATCATAATGAAACATAATTACTTGTCACGTAGACTTTCAACTTTTACTAGATTCTTTAATCAAACTCATATTTTCTCCAAAAGATGAGTATTTAGGAAGACGTGTTCGCATTAAGAGTACTATAATAAACTTCATGAGAATCACCTAATTCACAAAAGAGAACTATATATTTCCCATGTCTTTAGATATCAACCAAAACAAAACCAAAATGTCTAATACGAGATCAGATAATACCCAAAACAGATATTGTTTTTACAAAAAGAAAAACTACTCCTAATCTCCAAAATTTGTCAAACAAAACCCAAAGTTCAACAGAGACCATTCAATAAACATATATCCATAAAATCCTTCAATGTAAACCAAACTAATATTGAAACCCAAATCTCCTAAGGATTTAATTACATAGTATCCTAAGATAAATATTAACATTTTTCTCCAAAATAACATCAGTTACTCTTACAGTATCATACTAAAAAGTAATTAACCTAATCACATATCCTCCATGATAGGCTAATAATTTCTATTGATAACCCAAAATAAACTTTCTCTTAATTCATAAAATCATCTAACTAAACAGAATATTTGAAACTAACCCGAGACTTCATGTAGTCCAGTGGTAGGCGATAAATACCAGTTTCACTTTGGTTGTGGGTTCGATTCCCGCAGCTTCGTCCGACGTGACGGGTTTTCACACGGTCTGTGTATTGTCCTTTTTCCAAAACTATATAATTCGTAAAACATCCCCTCAAAAAGAGATAAAATCTTAAAAAATAACCATACCATATTTTAACCACAAATGTTATCAAATAACTTCCATTTTGAAACCCAAAACGTATTAACCAGTAATTCCCTGAAATTCAAGTATCACATAAACCCAAATGGTTATTTATAACTATATCCACAAAAGATAGGATAATTATTCATTGAATAAAATTTTCATATATAAAACATCAGGGTTACTATAAATGTCTTCTAATGTAACCCCATCACCAAAAGAGACTTAATACATCTAAGAATTTCACCATCCTAAAATCTACCATAACTCTTGAATCCCTTATATGTTGACTTCTTACCCATTCAACAATCTTCATGATCCATTAGTCATTCCTTTCAACTTATTATGAAATACTTCTTTCCTACAAAAAAAAACATGAATCATATCCTAAGATTCCAATAATAGGAAAACATATGTCAAGATATAATCCATACCTTTCAATAGTCAATGTCAGTTTCTTCATCCTCAATTAGAATGGCATTAGGTATTGGTAAATGAATATTTGTACGATCTTGGGGACCCCATTCCTGAAAAATCTTTGTAGGAAATGTTTTCTCATAATGACCATGCACACCATAATTAAAACATTCAATTGATCCTTCAGAAAGAAATTCATTCCCTTTCCTAGATTTAACTAGATGCATCCTTTTTCCATGTAAGTTTCTTGCTTTATGATCTTCATTTCCACATCTATAGCATCTTTCTGTCCCTTTTAAACATCTTCCTATGTGTTTCTTTCCACATATTTGACACAGGTTTTTTTTAGCATACTTACCTTTATGATTATTACTTGGACTTCCATAGGGATTTGTTTCTCACATATACGATGAATTATAAAAATTACTAAGGTTTAGGTGATCAATCATGACTCCAGTTAGTTGGTTGAGGATAACCACAAGAGTTCTCATTGCAGCTCCCATATCATTCAGTTTTTCTTTCATAAAACCGTCACAGTTTTCTTAAAATCCACTATTACTTTGGTGCCTGCTAGATCCAGCCATTTACTAAAACCAAAAAGGTCAGTGTGAGTATATCAGTAAAATCATCATATAATAGAGAGGAAGATAAACACCAAGATATTCTTATCCAAGTTATCTCAAACTCATTCTAACTTTCAAAAAAACAATGACTCCATCTAATATACCAACCATTGTGGTTATACACAACTTGTCACTTTATTTAAACAACACTCTAACCTCTAAAGTTATCTAAACCGACCTTTGATGCCAACTATAAGGACCTCGCCTTAAACATTACTTATTATTTAATTAATGAATAATTCACATTGAGGACCTTTTCAGGTTTAGAGTTTTAGAGAATTAGGACATAACTATTACATCTCAATGGTTACAAAGTAGAAATATCTACTCAGCTTCCATTTTATCACAAAAATAAAAAAACTCTTGAAAAAAAGAGTCATGTCTAGTTCCTTTTTTTAGATTGCCTGACATTTCCTTGATCCCATCCTTGAACCTATTCAACTTAACGTTCTGTGAAAAACATTTAAAAAAACTTGGGATGAGCATAAAAAGATTAGTAATGGTTATATCAATACGGAAATAAAACATTAGTCCATGTATACATACGAATCAATGAAATAATACTTTACTCATAAATCATAAGCAATTTAACATACCTCATTAAATCATAAGATTTACGAATAACTCATAGAAATCATAAGACATAAAGGTAACTTGAGGGATTAATAACATTCTTACATTGGGAGTAACCCTCATGGTCACATTTGGAATACCCATCACAGTATATTCCCAAAATCTCTTCAGGGAAACCTTAACGTTTAACTCCTTCGCGTTACCCAATTCATTGGAGAGCAATATCGGGCTCACCCGCCCTTAGTTTATCACGAAACCACCTGTATTCATAAACAATTTCCAAGAACCATAACATAATAAAAGAGTATAAATTAAGAAAAAAGGAAAGATAACATTACCACAATCTAATAACAATATAACATTTTGTGATATTGAAATAATGAATCCATCCTAAAAAACCATTTAATAAACAGATTTTTGAATCAAAGTGTCCCATACCCATTTGAAGATTTTAAATTTTAAACCTTTAATATCCATATAAATAAATCCTTGAAACCATTTTGATAACATGGATATTAATGAGAAATATTTATAAGAATAAATCACTAAAACATTTAAAATGATATTTTTGTTAAAGGGTATTTAACAAAATGAGATACACTTGAATACAATAATTGAGGAATAAAATTTAATCAGAACTTTATAATATCATGAGAATAAAGGGATTCATGATATAATATTTCAAAGGAATGTATATACACCATATAAGAGTGAATTTGTGCATAACAACAGTGAAGTCGCAATAGAAATGTAAAATGAGATAAAATCCCTTATAAAGAAGGTATCCTTAAATTAAGAATAAGTAAATATCATAATTATGTGTGAAAAATATACATACACCCAATATTAGTGGATATTAAGTGTAAACCCATCAATGGTCATTCACACATTTTCAGAGAATGACATATTCAATAACTACATGTTGAACCCAAAGAAATCAAAATTGGGTGAAGAAGTTCCCTTGGTAAAATTCGACATCCTAACAACGTCACTATAAAATTTATAAAATTAGTTTATGAGAGAGAAAATGGTATCTCATCGCTTGGACATTAAAATTTACATTAATAAGGATATATGAGAATATATCCCAAAATACAAAGATGTAAATTAAAAGGCATAACAAAATAAGTCTTTTAAAAAGAGTGTTAAAGGTTCCCTTACCGGTTTGGGAAACTTTCGAAATGTACACCCTCTAAAAGAAGGGTCATAAAATAGAGATGAAAATACCCATAAATGATAGAATATTATTCAAATAGTATAATAATGGGTAGTACATACAACACACAAAAATAAATAGTGGAAAATGTAGCATGGATCTCATGGGAATAAAAAGTGAGATGAAAATCCCCTTATGAAAATTCGGCAGCCTAACGACGCCACATAAAACATCCAATAATTTATTGATTAGATAAAATAGGGTATCTCATCATATCAACATAAAAATTACAGTACGAGTAATATAAATGAACATCCCCCAACATATGAAATATGAGCTTAAAATAAATGACATAAAAGAGAGTACTTAAAAAGAATGAGAGAGGTCGGATCCCTTACCTCGGGTCCGACTTGACTCGATCGTTCTTTAATCTCCTTAATAATAAACTTGAGTTAATTTATACTTTCTTAAGAACCTTTTTAACGTTCATTATTCCTTTTATATCAATTATTACCATGTTATGCACATTATGTAATCATTTAAGTTAATAACGGTCTTTTTGTCGATACTTGGTAATTGAGTCAAAAGTGAACTTCTTATATTTACTAGTTGTTCATATAGTAAAATATAAAATATCTCAAGAATTATATTAATCATTTTTATATCATATATACCATATATATATACAGTAAATACATGAATTAATAATATTACATAATCATTTAGAGGTAAGAAATGAAATGCATCGTTCATGGAGATAGTTGGTTGTACGTACGCGTGAACGCTAATTTCATTTCTATTTCATGATTTAATGGAATGAAATAAAAATGATATAAAGGTATATTATAATTCCCATATGGTATCATATATAATATCATTAACTTTAACCTTTATACGTCCCACATATGGCATTAACGAATCAAATCACTTTGAGGGGATGGTAGTCCGCACTTTCAAAAATGAAGATATCATGTTTACCCATAATGGAACCCATAAAGGTATTCCATAAATGAAATATACAGAAGATTAAGGAAAACATAAACATATTATATATCAAATAAAAATATAATGACATCATAATGGCCACCTTTGGTGGAGCTAAAATAATATTGAACAATCATCATTTCGTGAGGCAGAAATTTGCCATCCACAGAAACAGTAGTTCTTTTACGATTAGACGGTGTTGTGTGGAAGTGAAGCTCGAATAATTCTTACAAAAACATCCTAGTATATTTATGTTACTGTTGTTGTTACAAAAAAAATGAATAAAAAGATTTTAGGGGGTTGGAGAAGCAAAATAAAACAAAAGAACATTAAAGAAGACTTTACCTTTAAATCGGGTAACTCCCTTTGGTTTGAACCAAAGGGGGTTTCTTGAAGAGCTTTCTGCCCAAGGTTAGGATTCATTGATGAATACAGGGATTTGGAGAGATCAAATGGGAAGAGTTTGGCTGAGCCAAAGTCTTGAGAGGTGTGGGTAAGGGGTTAGAGGTGGGGGCCTTCTATAAGAGGAGAGGAGGGGCACTCTTGGAAAGTTATAAAAGGTTACTTAATTATATAATGATTTTAGGATTTTAAAGGTCCCAAAATTATATATTTCTAGGATAAGGTGATAATAGTTCTAAATAAACCCATCCAATAGGTTTTGGACAAGTTTAGGACTTAGAGTTTATATTATCTTTTCATTTTATTTAAATCGTTAAATTATGAGGTAATTGCTGCATCATCATGGTGTCATGAATAATTTAATTTATTTAATGTTTAAAATTTATTAAAAAAAATATCATGATGTAGTAAATCTTTTTATGTTTATAATGAATATTTATAGTAAAAAATATGACTTCTATAACCCCATGTAAAAATTGTTTTAGTAAAATAACACATGTTTGTGACATTTAAATTTTAACTTTAAATAAAATGTTATTAATGTCATTTTACTACCAATGTGGCTCCATGGGGTCCCCAAGTTGACCCATAGATTTTATTGGTCTGCCATGACACATCCAATAAGGGTAGGACATGTGTCAATGTCATTTCATATTATTAAAACATTATTTTTTACCTTAAATTACACTAATTACCTCTAAATGCGATTAAAAACATAAAAGTTATTATTCACGAAAAAATTATTTTAATCCAATTGAACCAAATTTTACTTTCTAATGGAAACCATGTATTTTGGATTTTTGAAATTCAAAACACAGAGGTGGTAAAATTTCATTTAAACAAAAAATCAGTTTTTAAACTACCACTTAGTGGTTTCACTATTCATCAAAAATTGATGTTTTTCAGAAAAATACAAAAAATTCACTCTATGTAATATTTGATATTCTGAATTCAAAAATTATGTCTATTTTAAAAATTAAAAACATATAAGTTGAATTAGTTAATTTAATAATTAATTCCTGCTGTCAAAATAAATAGCATGTTTTTAAGAAACAATATCTATTAAAAGATTGACACTAGTTTAAGTCCAATTTTTAATTGAAATTAGTTCCAATGACCACCATTGGATTAAATGGTAAAAATATATCCTAATTTCACTTTAAACCAAATTAAAAAGATGATATAATCATATAAATAAATTATATTAAAAAGTTGTTTTGAATAAAAATACAACATTTTTTACTTATTCATTAAAAATGAACTTTATCGTTAAAATACCATAAATTTACAAAAAGTATATTTTGATGTCCCGATTTTAAAGAAGAATTTTATTTTGTCAAATAAAATATTCAAAAAGTGGATTTAAAAGAGGTTCACCATCAAAAGGTGGTTAATAGACCTTTTAATGTATATTAGAATGTTTATGCTTAAAATTGGATTCATTCTCATTTTTAATCCTATAACATTTATTGTAAAAAGTAAAAATATTTGAAATATATATATAATAATTTTGTAGTTAGTTCTTATCATTCCCGTCATTACAATGGTTAGGCGTAAACTACCATTTAAAATAAAATTATTTTATTATTAGAGTGCAACGTAAGATTTCAAAGAAACTCGTTGTTGCGTATTGGGTACGCCATCGAGCATATCATTACCTTTAAAGTAATATTAACATTTTATTCACAAATATTTATAAACCTTATAATGTAATTTTATTTATTTACCTGGGATGTTACAATGAGAGTACATGCTAATAAAAACTATGGTTTACTAAGGTAGAATAATAAGAATCATATGATACTATTTTCTACCATCATATATTTGTATCGAAACCATTTCCTCTAGTGGTTCCACACTCGTTAATGTTTTTATATGTCATTTCCCAAGGCTATGAAAATGGTACCTTGTTCTATGTTTTCAAGAAACATAAAATAAATAATTCTCATACTTTCATAAAACATTTTCACAAGTGAAGAATCATTTCCCCATGCTTTAAAATATATTTTAGAGTTAAAAAAATAATCATGTCATTACATCGATCAAAATGTGTCCAAAAACAATTTTTAATGAAACCATTATTTAAAACCAATTTCAGAGGTCAACCGAGGTATAATATTTAAAAACACATTATACATTCATAATAAATAAAAAATTTGAAACCAAACTAAATGAGTTTATAGAAAAATTAATTAATTCATGATATAAAACAATTTTATTGATACACATACCAAAGAAATATAGAAAACCTTATCAAATTGAAAAATAAAGATTATAATCAATGAGATCAGGGCCTCATAAGCCTATGTCAATGATAAACATCAAAAATTCCTCATAAAACCATCATTATAAAACAATAACAAATAATTTTTGTTTTAATGGATCAAGGGGAATATATATTTGTGATATATCTAGCGGAAAGAGAGAAATCAATAAGAAAATACAATCATACCTTAAAGAGAGAAACCAATATCGATCAATAATCTCTAATGAATCGTGAATTTAACCCGGGTGACTGTCCAATAAGGGGTGGTTTGGGATAATAAAGGATGTATAAGATATTTGAGTTAAAAATAACAAATGTAATTGGGTTAATTTTACATTTTAAAATTTTTATACTGGGTTACATTGTTATACTTCATAGTTATAAAAACAATGTACAATCTATTCAGCAACAACTATAGCATGAAAAAAATGATACGTAGGAATATGTAAATGGAACGAAAAACCAAGATAAGACCATATAAATAACTAATAGAACCAATAGATCAATTTACACCATAGTTTTTATAAACCATGCATAGATAATTAACCTAATTATCTTACACAAAACCCCAAATATTAATCCCCCAACTCCCCAAATCCCACAGAACCTCAAAGTGGATAAACAAATCCCAATAAGAGACAAAACTATGACTTGGAGTGTGTCAAAATTCTCCCCACCATTTCACTTTCAACCCCTATAAATCATTTAACATTTTTCTACTATAAAAGTGAGGTCAACATTTTACCTTATCAATTATTCCCACTTCCATGTATCATGGTTGTCTGGCTAGCACTAGAATAATTCAAGGAACAAAGAAATTAATCTTCCATGTAGAACATTATTTTAGAGATGTATTATATTAACTTTATTCTCAACCACTAAGGTTCCAATCGAAAGATAAACATCCTCATATTCCATGATATGGTAAGGATCTTGTTGATACATATTTTATTCAACAATATGAAACAAGTCATGAGTCTATATCACGAGATATAGTAATTTGAAATCGTAAGAGACATTTACTTTTTATATGATGACCTAAAAAGGTCCTTGAAACATCGGTGCCAATGTATCATGCTTACCCAAACGTGTCGAATCCTTGAGAAAAACCTAATCCCCAACCTCAATCTCTAATAAGCGATGAAAAAATTTCCCATAGTATTATTAGTTACTATAGGCTATCTCTTAGCACTTTTAAATCAACTAGACCATTTCTATAATATTTTTAAAAAATTTCTATCCCACAAAAGAATGCTTTCCAATAACCAGAAAACATAAAGAAATATACATGGACACAAGTACAATGATTAAAAGGGTTCTATTTTAATTATGTCCTAAAAACTATTTTTATAAGAAAAATATAATAATGTCATTTTTTTACTAACAAACACTACAATATTGTATGCATACCTAAATCAAATACTTAGGAATCTTGATAGTTCAATCATTCTTCTAATAAATCCAATAGTGTTACACTTTGTTTAACATCAATCAATCACCATTACCCCTTAAAACACATTAAAATAAGAGGATTTATATCATGGATCCTATTCAAGAATATATATATATATACTTAACTTTATTGAGCTTGATGATCATTCAAACATATTTTCCTTCAATCCCTTATAAATTCATCATATCCTTAATAGAAAGGAAATGAGTTTTTTCATAGATCAGTCAATGATCACTGAAATTTTATCTCTCTTACTAGGATTAATTTGTAAAATAATTAAAAAATTATATTTACATTTCATCCAACTTGTACACTATAATGGGAAAGTCTAGAACATGATGAAAAACATCGAGATCTCTGATGTAATCATTCTACAAGGCATCTGGGCACAATTTCTTAAATGGGATAATTGAACCTAACTAAATAATTATAATGTGCAAAATAATGTTACATACTAGTGGTCCTAGATATCATGAATCATATTTACCAATATCCACTATCCATCAACTATTGACTCTATGATATCTGTATTTCCAGTCATACTTGTAAAATGTACTCACCATCGGGTGTCTAAGCCCAAATAGGTGTAATCTTCAAAAACAATTAGGATCTTAATAGAAAAAATTCAATGTATTTTTTTCATTAATAATATGACCATCAAGTGATGAATCTACCTTCAAATTTGTAAAAAATAAATATAGTTTATCCTCTTTCACATCTAAACTCATCTATACCAACAAAAATAGAAAATTCTACCCCCCACTAATTCCATCAACGCATGAGTTGGTAATTTATGACTCAATGCAACTACGAAAACATTTCCTTTTCTATGTGTGACTGAAATATCATTATGAAAATTATAAATATAATCAACCTAGATTATATATCCTAAGTTAAAGCCACTCTGTGTAAAAATTAACTATAATACATTATGATCTAAATACATATTAAACTACACACCAAATTGAATGTTTTTTTATGTCATAATAGTATGAATCACTATAGTAAACTCTAGATCATGGGGAGGATATTTATTATTAAAAGGACGTAGTTGCTGAGGTCTATAGTCTAAAACCTGATTTCCCTCCATAAAAACATATCTAAATCCCATACATGAGACATCGAAAAATACATATCCCAAACCGTGTTCAAGAAGAATCCAAAATAGTTATGAACTGATAATATTATTATTTTTCTCAATTTTTCATTGAAAACTTTCGTTCCATTATAACTTGAAACCATTTTATCTAAAGTCTATAATAGGAGATAAAAACTATGGAAAATCCTAAATAAAAAATCTATAAAACCAACCCAACCTAAAAATATCTTAATCTTAGGAACATTTCTAGGTTTCTCCCTATAAATCACTTCTGTGACCATTATAGGACTCACTACGATGCATCCATTAGATATAACATGAGCTATAAACATCACCTCATAGAAAAAACTCACATTTATAAATATTTTTATATTGGAAATTATCCATTAAATTTATGAGAAGAAAATTTAGATGGTCCCTATGTTTTTCCTTAAACAAGAAATATATCAATATATGATCCAAAAACCAAAAAAGAGTACCAAAACTAGTGAATTTAATGATTTATAAAATAAATAAACACTGTTGTAGAATTAATAAAACTGAAATTCATAAAACAGGTTACTAATTTCTTAAAATGATCGTTTGTTTTTTTATGAATATACCTCTCTCAAAGAAAAAACATATGTTAACCTAAATAATGACCAATATACGAAAGCTATTGGGCTTCTCTGAGTTCATAAAAAATCTTATCAAACCTAGTTAAAGGATACATGTTCTTAATAGTAACATTATTAAGCATTCTTTAATTAACACAATTATATAAGCTTTGATGTGATTTTTTTTTCAAGTAGAACTAATGAATCCTATGGTGAAAGAATAGTATTAATAAATAATTTGGCCTCAAAACCCTCAATCAAATATTTAATCTCTTCCAAAGTGTAAGGTCCTATATAATTATATGGAAATGAGATGGGACTTTTCCACATTGGAATGCCAACAATTACTTGACAACTCTACAGAGTGGTAACATGGAAATATTATAATAAAATAATTTAAATTACTCATTTATAATAGCAGGATAAATTCAATGTAAACACTACTAAATGTTACCTAAAAATATTACAAAAAATGGAATGAGGTCATTCCAATCATAAAAAAATCCATCTCTTCTAGATCTAGGATCCCACAGAACATGACAAATGTGAGAAAACCCATTAAATTATAGAAACTAAAAATGACAATGATAAAAATAAAATTTTTAGTAAAAAAATGATCCATTATATGCCAATAATGAGTCCTAGAAAGTAAATATAAAGAAATATAAAATATCACACTAACCCATGGAATGTGGTAATGATTAGGAACTTAAAACATTTGAAACCCTTTTCTTTCATCAATATAATTAAAGTGGAAATGTCCATAATGAATGGAATTATATATTGACGTAATCTCAAAACATCATCAAAATTAGATTATATAATAGAATAAGATGCACTGGTATAAAAAATGGACTATAGTGGATGATATAAATGTCTGAACACTCAATGAAAAAAACCCTTCTTTAGATTCCACTATTTTAGACTCCTCTATATAAATGTTTTTTTATCGTACACATCCCAGATCATTTTTTCATTATATTATGATATCCTTTTTCATGAAATTAAGATCTAACACTCTTTTATATATTAAAACAATCATGGGATCATTTGGTATGAGTGGATTCATCAATAATACAATTGTAAATTATTATCATGAAATTATTACGGTGAACAGATTGACCACAAAAATGGAAAGTGTCTTGTGCTATAATAAAATTACTCTTAATATAGAAATCTATCCCACACTGGTATAAAATGACATTTTCTAACCTGAGAAGTCCCATGAAACTACTTTTGACATAAATGGAGCACCATTACTATGATTCTGTTTTAAACAAGACAATAATAATCTTATACACTATATAATAACCAAAGACTTTCTTAAACCCTTCACCAATCTAATTTTTCCGTATCCATAGATGCTTTATCATACACATCTACAATGGTCAGCAGACACATCTTGATCACCATAAAACAAATATTATCCCTAAATCCAATATAAAAACATAGAGATTTATGGTAGTCCTTAGAAAATATATCTTGTGATATGTTAAATAAAATAGTTAAATGAGTATCATACACTATATATTGTTACCTAATAAATTTTACAAATATTTTTACATGGGTTTTAACGTTAATATCATTTAATACAAAACATGGATAGAAATATCCAAGTATCCTAGGAAGAATACATATGTAAAATATTAATATAAAAAATTAAGAATCATTATTTTAATCTCAATAAATATCACCTAATTTCATTTGATCATCAAAAAATTAATAGGATTATCTGAGTAATAAATATTAAAAAGAGGTAATCTAAAATTCTTATTATTGGAAAAAAAATGAAAATGAAATATAATTCTTAAGATAATAGTATAACATGACATCATATGATATAACTCTCATGAATAATCCCATGCTAGAATAACATAAATGAAGTGGTCTAATTAGATCATAGAAACCTATTAAATATAAATGAAATTAAAAAAATTTCCCAAACATAAGTCAATGATAAATACCTAGACAACATCACCGGGTGAAAAAAGTCCCATAGTGGATTATGTTTACCCCCTAATCTCATAAATAATGTATCTTGATAGAAAACATTCACCCAATGTATTTGAGCATGATATGGGTTAAACCATCCCAAAATGTTCATGATTACGTGTCCTGAAAGATTGAAATCCATTAAAAGTCACCAACAATAGAATTACCCCTGTAAAAAATGGGTTGTCTAATATATCCAGATATCATAATAAAAATAGACTTTTCAAAGAAGATATCTATGAAATGACCATAAGGAATGTATTACCATGTTAATTAAAGGGATAATAACATATTTATATATTATAGTGACATATACATAGATTTTAGAAGCACAATATAACATTATAGAGATAGAGTTAGTCAGTTCGAGGGTGTTTTCATAACTAGAAGAAATGGGTGGTTTAGAGAGATCCATTACATTGAGTCTAACTTGTCACATATATTATTTATATTCTGGAATAAAAAATTATCTTTATAATCTAAATTATTAATAACCTTTATCATGTTAATTACACATTTTTCATCATCTTATATTCCATTACTTATTAATTTAGGTTTTTGTCATTCTTTTTTACAATATTTTTCTCATTTATATAAAATCAAATTAGTAAGTGGAATAAGGTCAGATAGATTACTAGTTAGTCATCTAAATAGTAATATTAATGATATAATTATCATATCTAATCATCAACTATAAAATTAAATCCAACCCATAAATATGGTTATGAATAATGAAGTACATTATAATCATGAAGAACATATGATGTATGTATGTGTGACTAACATTTCTCTTCTATAATGGACATGATAAAATGCAGGTAAGTATTATATTATATGTCAAAATTATTATCATATAATAATTAATAAATTATTTCTTATAATACTGGTAAATATATCATCCATCTTAGTTCAAGTTGAAATAAAATCGCATCGCTCCATGAAGGTGGTAGTCCACCCATATTCATAATTGGTGTTATCATTTTTCATTGAATGGAATTGTGGTAAAATATATTATTTGATAATTTTAAATAATGATAAATATTTCACTAATATAAATATTAACATTAAATCCATCCATAGAAATAGTTAAGAGTGCTTATATTGGAAAACAAGTTACATCGGGATCTTGAGCCGGTAGTTCATCATACCCACAATTGATGGTTTTGTTCCCCATTTAATGGATGATGATATATACGTATGATAATAAATTAAAATAATAAAATGTCAGTATATGGTAGATATATATTTTATTATATATCCATGTTTTCCAAATTATTATGGGGATAGACGAAAAAATAAAACCAAAATTCTCATTTAAGAATAATACCACTTCTTCAAACAACCATATTATGTTTATAATAAAAGCCTTCTTGGGAGTATTTTATAATCAATAAATGGAATATAGTACATGGAAATGTATTTATGTAAATGATTTGGGTATTTATTCAGAAATCCAAAAGGAACATGATATTTTAGAGTCTGAGAGAAGAGATGCCCTTTTATAAGTGAGTGGAGGGGTAGTCCTGAAATTTCGTAAAATGTTAGATTAAAATAATATTATTTTAATGATAACAGAAAATAAAAATAAAAATTTCTAGGATAGGATTATTATTGGTTGAAACTTTCTCATCCAATAAAATTTTACAAGATTACATGATGTTTTTATCCATATCCTTTTCAACCCATGTTACTCAATTGATAAGTTTCCTTCAGTAATAAAGTTTTTTTTATTTATGGGTAACGATAGTTACCATAATAGAAAAATTGGCTTATTAATAAAACATGGTTTATATTTTACACATTATTAAAATAACATGGAAAAACTTAGGATTTTTGGTATTATAAATAATTTAATAAAATATGATTTATTATAATAAATTATAAAAACAATTTTGGTGCTATTCAATTATTTTTCCTTTGAAAATTACATTAAAATAATTGAATTATAATATAATATAATAATAATTATCTAATAGTTTATTTTTATCTAAAAAATTCAAGAAAAGTTTAATTATTGGAAATAATATTACTTTTAATATTTTTGAAATCATTTATTTTATATTTCTTTTAATTCAATAAATGTAGTGTCAGTGTTACCAATATAGTTAGGTAAATTATATCATCACTAATAATTATGATTAAATTAAAATTTTAAAAAATTAATTTATTTTTATAATGAACATTTATAACCAAACATATGTTATTTTTATCTCTATAAGAAATATTATTGAAATTAAATGCCGGAAAGTAATATTGTTTCCGTTATCTATGACCTAAATATTATAAATTCCAAAATGAAAAAAACATTCCCCAGGTTTCCTTATATTCAATGATTATACTAAAATGGGTGAACAAAACTCTTAAAATAAGATCAATGTTAGTGTTAGGATCAATATTTAGTCCTTATCAAATAGTTTTGGATAATAACTACTCGATTTGCCCTTATTTTGGTGACAATTACATAATATTGTTACTATTCATTATGACTAAAAATGAAAGGAACATATTTACAAATTATATACCTCATAATTCAAAATATTGATTTCATTTTTTATGATTAAATTATATTAAATGAAATATTGAAATTTAAAAATATTTCCCTGAGATGCGATAAAATATAGATTTTATGAAAAATTCGTTTTATATCAAAAAATTAACTTATTCAAAAATATAATTTCGAGTAGATTTAAATTTATTTAATTACATATAATATAAATAAATAATACATATTTTACTTTTAAAAAAATTAATAATAATAGGACTTTTATATAACTTAGTTTCATAAAATTAAATGAATGTTTGACAAAAGTGATATTTTCACAATTCACAGAAAAATAATTATTTTAAGAAAAATATGAAAATTTCACCATTAGATAATTTTGATAATTTTATTTCAAAATTGATATAAATTATATAAAATAAAATTTCTATTTGTTTCAAAAATTATTTATCGTATTCACTCAGAAAATAATCATTTTTAAGAAAACCTATTTTGGAATAGTAAAAGAAGATCATTTAAAATTGAGTGACTATTCACTAAACAATTCTCAATACAGATTAGGAATTTCATATATATATATTGTTAATTTTTTAATAATATTACTACATTATAATGTATTGGATAGGTTATGATGATCGTATTAAAAAAATAATATTTTATTGTTATTTTTGGCTCGGTGTTCCGTTTCATATACACTATAGAATATAGTTTTCATGTTTTTTTACTCAGAATGTTATATTTTTCCCCCTTAATAAATTTTTCCTTCAAATTTCTTATGAAAAATAATGGGTATAATTTTCAATGTAATTTTTCTTCATGGATTCCAGTAGATCCTAAGTTATATCTTTGTATTTATGTTCCCTCCATAGTATATTGACTAGTTCATTTTTATTGTGGAGTAAAACATTATCCCTCTTTTCCAATATCTTCACCAAATGATCCTCAAAAGAGTGTCCAGTTTAATACCATACCATATCATAATTAAATACATGTGAGGTATTGTTTTCATATTTCTTAAATAGAGAAGCATTAAATATGTCTTGTAGTTGAGAAAGGGTTGCGGGAATTCTAGTTGATAAGCCACATCTCTATTATGATCAATAATGTAAATCAGGATAATATACATGGGGATTATATTTAAATAAAATTAAAAAATAACATTACTCTCTACTATATATATATTAAGAGAAACAGTTTATCACAGACCTCAAACAAGAGCTCTAGTATAAAATTTTTCGTATAGCTCTTCCTTATACTCAGAGAAGCCATGATGTGTTGTTGAATGGTCTTTAATATATCCACCATTTTAGGTCCAACAACATGTTTTCCCCAACTTCATCCTTAAAAAATGTTTTTCTACACCTCTTCCTATAATGTTTTTAATTAGGACACATTTGGATTCTGGAGTGGATGTTATTTTTGTAATATAACTTCACCAAAGTAGGATGTTGACCTCAACCTCCTTTTAAGTACATAAATATTGATCACAACATGTGTTTTAGTTTCTGGATAATATATTTGGATTGGAAATATTTCTTTGGTTGATAAGTCATTATAATATTGAACTCATTATTTAGAAAATTTTTGATATGTATCTATTACATGGAGGTAAATCTAAGATGTCGATCAGATACAATTGACAGTGGTGTTCCATAAATCATCACCACCTATCTGCTATATAAAATAGCACGTTTTATAAATAAAAAATTCATGTTGAATTGATATAATTTAAGATTTATTATCAATAGGATTCACCACAACCCATATTTAATTTCTTCTTGTTAATATATTTATAAGTCCAATGACAAACTTTCAGGTGATGTGTTCTCATTTCCATGTAGGTATTGGTTATTTCGACATCATCCCCTAATAGTTTATTATTTTATCCTTCACTTGCGGATACTCTAGAGATTTCTATGTATATTATTTGATATCCTTTTAATATTTTCCCACCAATAGTTCCTTCAATGATATAAATACATCATTATACTCTCTAGGAATACGTAGAAGGTCGACCAAAGTAACTCATTCAAAAACTCAATCATTAGATAAGGATTTCATGGTATATATAGTCATGAACAAAATATTATAACTTCTTAATTTTCAAAATTGAAATATGGGGATTTCTATTTTTATAGATTCCATTCTTCTCTGAATCTCCCCATCATCTATTTGAGAATAATTGGTATTATCCAAAAAGGATTGTAACATCCCAGGTAAATAAAGAATAAAACATTTTCATATTTATCAATATTTACGAATTAAATATTATTTTTACTTTAAAGGGGTTGCTATGTTCGATAGCGTACCCGATACGCAACAAAGAGTTTCTTTGAAATCTTACGTTGCACACTAGTAATAAAATAATATTATTTTAAATGGTAGTAAACACGTAGCCATTGTATTGACAGGAATGAATAGAAATAACTAAAATATGATTGTATATGTTTTTTAAATGTTTTTAAATTTATCCAATAAAAAATAAAGGATTAAAATAAGAAGAAGAATTCAATTTTAGGCATAGATACTCTAATATTCACTAAAAGGTCGAACTATCACCTTTTGATGGAGAACCCTCTTTAAATATAGTTTTGCTCACTCTTATAAATTATATTGGACCAAATAAAACTCTTTTTTATAATCGGGACATCAAAATTTACTTTGTGTAATGTTTTGGTATTTTTACGATAAAGTTCAATTTTTAATGAATAGTGAAAAATGTTGTATTTTAATTCAAAACCTCTTTTTAATATAATTTATTTATATAATTAAATTATATTTTTAATTGGTTTTAAAGTTAAATTAGAATATATTTTTTCCATTCAATCCAATTGTATTCATTGGAATTAATTTCACTTTGAAATTGGACTTAAACTAGTGTCAATCTTTTGATACATTTTGTTTCATAAAAACACGCTATTTGTTCTGACAGCGGGAATTGATTATTAAATTAATTAATGTAACTTATATGTTTTTGAAATTTGAAAAATAGATATCATTTTTGAATTTGTAATATCAAATATAGCTTAGGGTTAATTTTTTGTATTTTTCTGAAAAACTTTAATTTTTAATGAATAGTGAAACCACTAAGTGGTACTTAAAAAACTGATTTTTTCATTTAAATGAATTTTTACCACCTCTGTGTTTTAAATTTAAAAAATATGACATAAATGGTATTTATTAATAAGTAAAATGTGGTTCAATGGGATTAAAATAATTTTTTGGTGATTAGTTACTTTTAAGTTTTTAATCGCGGTTAGAGGTAATTAGTGTAATTTAAGGTAAAAATAATGATTTAATAGTATAAAATTAACTTGACACATGTCCTACACTTATTGGATGTTTCATGACCGACCAGGACAATCCAAGGGTCAACATGGGGACCCCATGGAGCCACATTGGTAGGAAAATGACGTTAATATCTTTTTATTTAATGTTAAAATAAAAATGTCACAAACATGAGTTGTTTTACTAAACCAGTTTTTTAATGGGGCTATACAAGTCATATTTTTTACTATAAATATTCATTATAAATCTAAAAATATTTCCTACATCATCATATTTTTTTAATAATTTTTAAATATTAAATAAATTAAATTATTTATGACACCATGATGATGCATCGATTACCTCATTATTTAACGATTTAAATAAAATGAAAAGATAATGTAAAATCTAAGACCTAAACATGTCAAAAATCTATTATATGGGTATATTTAAAACTATTATCACCTTATCCTCGAAATACATAATTTTTAGACCTTTAAAATCCAAAAAACATTTTATAATAAAGTAAACTTTTATAACTTTCCAAGAGTGCCCCTCCTCTCCTCTTATAAAAGTCCACAACTCTACCACCTTACCCACACCTCTCAAGCCTTTGGCTCGGCCGAGATCTGGTCATTTTTTTTCTCCAAATCCATATCCTCATCCTAGAATCCTTAAATTTGTTAGGAATATCTTCAAGAAACCCTTTTGGTTCAAACCAGAGGGAGTTACCCGATTTTAAGGTAATGTCTTCACTTGTGTTCTTTTGTTTTATTTTGCTTCTCCAACCCCAAAAACTCTTTTTATTCATTTATTTTGTAACAACTACAGTATATTAAATATACTAGGATGTTTTAATATGAATTATTAGTGCTAAACATACACACAAATACATATAATGGATAAATAACATACTATTTCTGTGAATGGTGAATATCTGCCTCACGAAACGATGATTGTTCAATATTCTTTTAACACATTTAATGGTGGCCATTAAGATGAAACTATATTTATATATAATATATATTATGATTATGTTTTCCTTATGCTTCTGTATTTTTCATTTGTGGTATAACTTTATGGTTTCCATTATGGGTAAACGTGATATCTTCATTTTAGGAAGTGCGGACTACCGCCCCCTCAAAGTGATTTGATTCGTTAATGCCATATGTGGGATGAATAAAGGATGGAGTTAATGTTATTATATATGATGTTATTGTAGAATTATAATATACCCTTATATCATTATGGTTTCACTCCATTAAATACGAAATAGAAATGAAAGTAGCGTTCATGCATAGGTACGGCTTACCGCCTCCATGAACGGTGCATTTCATTTCTTACCTATAAATGTTATATACTATTATAAATACATGTATATTCTGAATATATATGATATATATGATATAAAAATCATGAATATCATTCTGGATATATTGAACCTTGAACCACATAAACAATATGTAATTATAAGAAGTCCATTTTTGACTTAAGTACCGAATATCGACAAAACGAACTATATGAAATTAAATGATTACATAACATTTATAACAGGGAAATATGTTATATAAAAGGAATAATTAACTTGAAAACGGTTCTTAAGAAAGTATAAATAAACACTAGTTTATTATTTAGGAGAATAATGAGCAATCGAGTCACGTTGGACACGAGGTAAGGGACTTCGTCTCAATCTCCTTTCATTGAGGCAGATTTTGTTCTATTACAAGGATTTCTTTTATATAGGGTATAAACCCCTTTGAATTTTAATTTTAAACTAAAGGAATATTTTTCTATGAAGCATTTTACAAAATGACAAGAAGGAATGTTTCTTTTAACGTACGTAGTGAAAATGACCATTTCCGCCACCGTGAGTATTATTTGGTCTTTGGCTTCCTCAACAAGCCGTAATGTATTTAAAATGAAATAAATACCATATACTATTTTATGTATTTTGGTTTTGAAAATGGTTTTTATAATGGATATTTTATGTCAATATATTTATGTGATATATTGTGATCAAAGTGTGGAAATGTTTTCTTTCCATTCTATTTGGTTTATGTCTTATGATTTTATAATGGTACTTGGACATTTGATGGGTGGTTACATGATAAACCATATGATGGGTGGTGCCGTGAATACTAGGATGGGTGGTTACGTTATAACCTCCAATGCATTTGGTATGGAAGTCGGCCGTACGGAAATTCCATTAAGTTATATGTGTGGAATTGACCGGATGGTTATTCCCCTTAGGTATGTTTATGTTCCAAGTTACCTTTATATGTTATGTGTTATTTACATGGGTTTTATGGTAATATTTTGGTTACAAAAGGGTATGTAATGATGATTTATTTAGTGAAGAGTTTTTACTACTTCATAAATGTGAAAGGTATTACTTTGATAAAGTATACATGGTTTACTTTTTGTTTTGAAAAACTAAAAGTTTTCATTCTTTGTGTATCCCTTACTGAGCTTTTTATGCTCACCCCATGTTTTTGAAATGTTTTTCACAGGACTTAATGTGGAATAGGGTCAAGGATGGGATCAAGGAAAAGTCATGGTATCTAAAACATGGATCTATACATGTTTCTTTTTAATAGTTTTTATTTTATGGAAACATAGTAGAAGTGTCTACTTTGTAATCTTATGAGATGTAATAGTTATGTCCTAATTCTAAAAAACTCTAAACCTAAAAAAGATCCTCAATGTGAATTATTCATTTAATTCAATATTATGTAATTTTTAAGGCCGGGTCATTATAGTTGGTATCAGAGGTCGGTTTAGACAACTTTAGGAGTCATAAAATTGTTAAATTATAAATTAATTATGGTATGATTGAAATGATATAGAATTTAAAGATTACCATGTTGCTTCGCCTATGATATTTATGTGTTAAGAATGATTTTTCATAGAGGAAACAGAACAACATTTCTGGGAAGGCATACAGAGGGAAGTGAACTTTAAAATCAGTATCCTGAGATGGTCAGAATCAGAACTAAATAGTTTGTTGTAGTGATGGATCAGTTGACTCAAGTTACTATCGAGGGAGTTGAAAAGAAGATTGGTGAATGCTCAAGTTTTGACACTTCATTCTAGGAATAGTGAGTTTTTTATATATAGTGATGCTTTGTGGAAGGGACTTGGATGTGTCCTTATTAATAATGATTAGGTAATTGCATATGCTTCACGTCAGTTGAAAACTCATGTGGTAAATTACCCTACAGATGACTTGGAATTAGCTGATGTTGTTTTTGCTCTAAAAATTTTGTGGAATCATTTGTATGGAGTAAAGTGTGAAATATATACTGATTACTAATGTTTAAAGTATATATTCACTCAGAAAGAATTGAACATTAGATAAAGGAGATGGCTAGAATTAATCAAGGATTACGATTGTACAATTCATTTCCATCCAGGAAAAGAAGATAATGTGGGTGATGCAATGAGTCGGGAAAGTAATGCTTCATTAACCATGCTACATTTGGAACGAGATCCTTTGGTTTTTGAGTTGATGAACTTTTGAATAGAAATTGTTGGTGTTGGAAGTTCTTTTGTTTTGTTTTAGGTATCAGTGAGATCATCCCTATCAGACAAAATTAAGAAAACGTGGAAGAAAGACAGTGGGTTATAGAAAAAGGTAGAGCTGGTTCAGAAGTGTAAGTTGCCTGGATTTAAAATTGATAATGACTGTGTTTTGAGGTTTGGGAAGAGATTATGTGTTCCTGGTGATTCACAGTTGAAGAATGAGTTGTTATGTGAGACTCATAGTTCCCCATTTACAGTTCATCCTAGCAGTACTAACATGTACAGAGATCTGCAGGAGTATTACTGGTGGGATGGAATGAAAAGAGATATTGCTGATTTTAATGTGAAGTGTTTGACTTGTCAGTAGGTTACAGTAGATAGGCTGTTACCGAAAGGGATGCTTCAGCCTTTAACAGTGCCAGAGTGGAAATGGGAAAATATATCCATGGACTTTGATGTGGGATTATCGAGGATATCTTGAGGTAATAATGCAATCTGGGTTATTGTTGATCGATTGACTAAATCTGCTCATTTCCTTCATATTCAAGATAATTTCCCTCTAGATAAACTTTCTCGATTGTATCATAATGAGATAGTCCGTTTGTATGGAGTTCCCCTACCGATTGTATCTGATCGTGATCCCAGGTTTACTTCTAACTTTTGGAAAGGCCTTCAGAAGTCGTTGGGTACTGAATTAAATTTTAGTACAACTTTTCATCCTCAATCAGATGGGCAGTTAGAATGAACAATTTAGACATTGGAGGATATGCTACGTGCTTGTTCGATGGATTATTAGGGAATTTGGGACCAATATCTTTCTTTGGTTGAATTTTCATATAAAAAGTGTTTTCATTCCAGTATACAGATGGCTCCGTTTGAGGCATTATATGGGAAGCAGTGTCGAACTCCAGGTTTTTTGGATGAAGTGGGTGAAAGGAAGATGATGGGACCAGAATTAGTAGAATAGATGGAAGATAAAAGTTCTGTTGATTCAGAAACACATGAAAACAACTCAGAGCAGACAGAATAGTTATGCAGATAACTGGAGGAAGGATCTATCTTTCGAGGTAGGTGATCATGTTTTTCTCAAAGTTTCACCATGGAAATGTGTGATACGATTTAGTAAAAAAGTAAAGCTGAGTCCAAGGTTCATTGGACCATATGAAATTCTAGAGAAAGTAGGATCATTTTCTTATCAAGTGGCTTTTCCTCCGAGTTTATCTCAGGTACACAATGTTTTTCATGTTTCGATGTTGAGAAAGTATATTCCAGATCCATCTCATGTTTTGATCCCAGAGGTAGTTCAGTTTGAAGAGAATCTCTCTTATAAAGAACAATTAGTCCAGATTCTTAACCGAAGAGAGAAAGGGTTGCAGAATAAGGTAATTCACCCGGTAATGGTTTTGTGGAAAAACCAAATGGTTGAAGATGCAACGTGGGAATCTGAAAATGCTATGAGGGATAAATATCCCCACTTATTTTGATAAGTGAATAAAATTGCGAGGACACAATTCCCAAAAGGGGGGAAGGATGTAACATTCCAGGTAAATAAAGAATAAAACATTTTCATATTTATTAATATTTACAAATTAAATCATAATTTTACTTTAAAGGGGTTTCTATGTTCGATAGGATACCCGATACGCAACAAGGAGTTTATTTGAAATCTTACATTGCACACTTGTAATAAAATAATATTATTTTAAATGGTAGTTAACACATATCCATTGTATTGGCGGGAATGAATATAAATAACAAAAATATTATTATATATGTTTTGTAAATGTTTTTACATTTATCCAATAAAATATAATGGCTTAAAATAAGAAAAAGAATTCAATTTTAGGCATATATATTATAATATTCACTAAAAGGTTGAACTATCACCTTTTGATGGAGAACTCTCCTAAAATATAGTTTTGGTCACTCTTATACATTCTATTGGACCAAATAAAACTCTTCTTTAGAATCGGGACATCAAAATTTACTTTGTGTAAATTTTTGGAATTTTTCCGATAAAGTACAATTTTTAATGAATAGTGAAAAATGTTATTTTTTAATTTAAAACCTATCTTTATTCTAATTTATTTATATTATTAGATTATATTTTGAATTTTTTTTAAAGTTTAATTAGAATATATTTTTACCATTTAATCCAATTGTGGTTATTTGAATTAATTTCACTTTGAAATTAGACTTAAACTAGTGTCAAACTTTTGATACATTTTGTTTCATAAAAACACGCTATTTATTCTGAAAGTGGGAATTAATTTTCAAATTAATGTAAATTATATGAATTAAATTTTTTAAAATAGAAATAATTTTTTAATTCAGAATATAAAATATATCTTAGGGTGAATTTTTGGTATTTTTCTGAAAAACTTCAATTTTTGATGAATAGTGAAATAACTAAGTTGTACTTAAAAAATAGATTTTTTCATTTAAATGAAATTTTACCACCTATGTGTTTTTAATTTCAAAAATCCAACATACATGTTTGTCATTAAGAAGTAAAATTTGGTTCAACGGGATTAAAATAAATTTTTGGTGAATAGTTTCTTTTACGTTTTTAATCGTGATTAAAGGTAATTAGTGTAATTTGAGGTAAAAATAATATTTTAATAATATTAAATGAACTGGACACATGTCTTAAACTTATTGGATGTGTCATGGACGACCATGAAAATACATGGCTCAACTTGGGGACCCCATGGAGCCACTTTGGTAGGAAAATGACATTAATATCTTTTTATTTAATGTTAAAATAAAAATGTCACAAACATGAGTTGTTTTACTAAAATAATATTTAAATGGAGTTATACCAGTCATATTTTTTACTATAAATATTCAATAGAAATATAAAAATATTTCCTACATCATGATATCTTTTTATAATTTTTATAAATTATATAAATTAAATTATTTATGACACCATGATGATGCATCGATTACCTCATTATTTAACGATTTAAATAAAATGAAAAGATAATGTAAAATTTAAGACCTAAACTGGTAAAAAACCTATTGGATGGTATTATTTCGAACTATTATCACCTTATCCTCGAAATATATATTTTTGGGACATTTAAAATCTGAAAAACATTTTATAATAAAGTAAACTGTTATAACATTCCAAGAGTTCCCCTCCTCTCCTATTATAAAAGGCCCCCACCTCTACCACCTTACCCACACCTCTCTAGCCTTTGACTCAGCCAATCTCTGATCATTGTAACTCTCCACATCCCTATCCTCATCCTAGAAGCCTTATCGTAGGTATGGAGATCTTCAAGAAACCCTTTTGGTTCAAACAAAAGGGAGTTACCTGATTTTAAGGTAATGTCTTCACATGTGTTCTTTTGTTTTATTTTGCTTCTCCAACCCCCTAAACTCTTTTTATTCATTTCTTTTGTAACAACTATAGTATATTCAATATACTAGTATGTTGGTATAAGAAGTATTTGAGCTACACATACACTCTACTACAGCTAATGGTTAATGAACATATTTTATATATGGATGGTGAATTTCTGCCTCACGAAACGATGCTTGTTCAATATTATTTTAACTCCTTTAATGGTGGCCATTAAGATGTCACTATATTTATATATTATATATATTATGTTTATTTTTTCTTTATGCTTCTGTATTTTAAATTTGTGGTATACCTTTATGGTTTCCATTATGGGTAAACGCAATATCTTCATTTTAGGATGTGCGGACTACCGCCCCCTCAAAGTGATTTGATTCGTTAATGCCATATGTGGGACGTATAAAGGATGGAGTTAATGTTATTATACATTATGTTATACTGGAATTATAATATACCCTTATATCATTATGGTTTAACTCCATTAAATACGAAATAGAAATGAAAGTAGTGTTCATGCGTACGTATGGATTACCGTCTCAATGAACGGTGCATTTCATTTCTTACCTCTAAATGTTATGTAAAATTATAAATACATTTATATGCTGGATATATATGATATATATATGATATCAAAATCATGAATATAATTCTGGATATAATGAACCTTTGACCACAAAAACAACATGTAATTGTAAGAAGTCCATTTTTTACTTAAGTACCAAATATCGACAAAACGAACGTTATTAAATTAAATGATTACATAATGTTTATAACAGGGAAATAAGTTATATAAAAGGAATAATAAATTTGGAAAATGTTTATAAGAAAGTATAAATTATCACTAGTTTATTATTCAGGATATTAAAGAGAAATCGAGTCACGTCGGCCACGAGGTAAGGTACTTCGTCTCAATCTCCTTTCATTGAGGCATATTTTGTTCTAATACAGGGCATTATTTTATACGATGTATAAACACCTTTGACTTTTAATTTTATAAAAAAGGAATATTTTTATATGAATCATTTTACAAAATGACAAAAAATTATGTTTCTTTTAACATACGCGGTGACAACGACCTTTTCTACCACCGCGATTATTTTTTGGTATTTTCCATCCTCAACAAGCCGTAATGTTTTTAAAATGAAATAAATACCATATACTCATTTATGTATTTTGGTATTGAAAATGGTTTTTATAATGGATTTGTGATGTCAATATATTAATGTGATATATTGTGATCAAAGTGTGGAAATGTTTTCATTCCATTATATTTGTTTTATGGCATATGATTTTATAATCGTACTTGGACATTTATTGTGTGGTTACGTGATAAACTATATGACGGGTGGTGCCGTAAATACCATGACGGGTGGTTATGTTATAACCTCCAATTAATTGGGTATGGAAGTTGTTCGTATGGCTATTCCATTATGTGATATGTGTGGAAGTTGACCAGATGGTTATTCCACTCAAGTATGTTTATGTACCAAGTTACCTTTATATGTTATGTGTTCTTTATATGGGTTTTATGGTAATATTTTGGTTACAAAAGGGTAAGTAATGATATTTTATTCAGTGAAGAGTTTTAGAACATCATAAAGGTGAAAGGTATTACTTTGATAAAGTTTACATGGTTTACTTTTTGTTTTGAAAAACTAACAGTTTTCATTCATTGTGTATCCCTTACTGAGCATTTTATGCTCACCCTAAGTTTTTGAAAGGTTTTTCATAGGACTTAATGTGGAGTAGGTCAAGGATGGGATCAAGGAAAAGTCATGCTATCTAAAATATGGAACTAGACATGTTTCTTTTTAAGAGTTTTTATTTTATGGAAACTTAGTAGAATTGTATACTTTGTTATCTTTTGAGATGTAATAGTTATGTCCTAATTCTCTAAAACTCTAAAACTGAAAAGACACTCAATGTTAATTATTCATTTAATTCAATATTAAGTAGGGTTTAAGGTCGGGGCCTTATAGTTAGTATCAGAGGTCGGTTTAGACAACTTTAGGAGTTAGAAAATTGTTAAATTATAAATAAATTATGGTATGATTGAAATGATATATCATTTTAAGATTACCATGTTTCTTCGCCTAAGATATTTCTATGTTAACAATGATTTTTCATAGAGGAAACAGAACAAATTTTATGGGAAGGCATACAGAGGGTAATGACCTTTCAGTTCAGTATCCTAAGATGGTCAGAATTAGAACTAAACAGTTTGCTGCAGTGATGGATCAGTTGACTTAGGTTACTAATGAAGGAGTTGAAAAAAATATTGGTAAATGCTCCAGTTTTGGCACTTCCTTCCAGGAATGGTGATTTTTTTATATACAATGATTCTTTGTTGAAGGGACATGGTTGTGTCATTATGCAGAATGATTTGGTAATTGCATGTGCTTCACGTCAGTTGAAAACTCATGAGGTAAATTTTCCTACACATGTCTTGGAATTAGCTACTATTGTTTTTTGCTCTAAAAAATTGGAGGCATCATATGAATGGAGTAAAGTGTGAAATATATACTGATCGAAAAAGTATAAAGTATATATTCACTCATAATGAATTGAAAATGAGATAGAGAAGATGGTTAGAATTAGTCATGGATTACGATTGTACAATTCATTACCATCCGGGAAAGAAAATAAAGTGGCATAGAAGTTTGGAACGAGATCCTTTGTTTTTTGATTTGATGAAAACTGGCATAGAAGTTTTTGGTGAAGGAAGTTCTTCTGTTTTGTTTCAGGTATCAGTGAGATCATCCCTATCAGACAGAATTAAGCAAGCGTAGAAGAAAGATAGTGGGTTGCAGAAAAAGGTAGAGGTGGTTCAGAAGTGTAAGTTGCATGTATTTAACATTGATAATGACTGTGTTTTCAGGTTTGGGAAGAGATTATGTGTGCCTGGTGATTCACAGTTGATGAATGAGTTGTTATGTGAGACTCATAGTTCCCCGTTTTCAGGTCATCCTGGAAGTACTAAGATGTACATAGATCTTCAGGAGTATTAATGGTTGGATGGAATGAAAAGATATATTGCTCATTTTATTGTGAACTGTTTGAATTTTCAGCAGGTTAAAGTAGAGCGGCAGTTACCGAAAGGGATTCTTCAGCCATTACAAGTGCTAGAGTGGAAATGGGAAAATATATCCATGGACTTTGTTGTGGGATTACTGAGGACAGGTCGAGATAATAATGCAATCTGGGTTATTGTTGATTGATTGACTAAATCTTCTCATTTTCTTCCTATTCGATATAATTTCTCTCTAGATCAACTTTCTCGATTGTATCTTAAAGATATAGTGAAGTTTCATGGAGTTCCCCTATCCATTGTATCTGATCGTGATCCCAGGATTACTTCTCTCTTTTGGAAAGGCCTTTAGAAGTCGTTGGGTACTGAATTAAATTTTAGTATAACTTTTCATTCTCAATCAGATGGGAAATCAGAACGAAAAATTCAGACTTTGGAGGATATGATACGTGCTTGTTCAATGGATTATCTGGGAAGTTGGGACTAATATATTTCTTTGGTTTAATTTTCATATAATAACACTTTTCATTCCAGTATACAAATGGATCTGTTTGAGGCATTATATGGGAAGCGATGTCGAACTCCAGGTTTTTGGGATGAAGTGGGTGAAAGGAAGCTTATGGGACCAGAATTGGTAGAAGAGATGGCAGAAAATGTTTAGTTGATTCAGAAACACATGAAAAAAACTCAGAGCAGATAGAAAAGTTATGCAGATAACCGGAGGAAGGATCTATCTTTCGATGTAGGTGATCATGTTTTTCTGAAAGTTTCACCATGGAAAAGTGTGATGCGATTTGGTAACAAAGGAAAGCTGAGTCCAAGGTTCATTGGACCATTTGAAATTCTACAGAAAGTTTGATCATTTTCTTATCGAGTGGTTTTACCTCCGAGTTTATCTCAGGTACACAATGTTTTTCTTGTTTTGATGTTGAGAAAGTATATTCCAGATCCATCTCATGTTTTGAGCCCAGAGGTAGTTCAGTTGGATGAGAATCTCTCTTATGAAGAACAACCAGTACAGATTCTTGACCGAATATAAAAAGTGTTGTGGAATAAGGTAATTCACCAAGTAAATGTTTTTTGAAAAAACCATATGGTTGATGATGCAACGTGGGAATATGCAAATGCTATGAGGGATAAATACCCCCACTTATTTTGATAAGTGAATAAAATTGTGAGGACGCAATTCCCAAAAGGGGGGAAGGATATAACATTCCAGGTAAATAAAAAATAAAACTTTTTCATATTTATTATTATTTACGAATTAAATATTAATTTTACTTTAAAGGGGTTGATATGTTCGATAGCGTACCTGATACGCAACAAAGAGTTTCTTTGAAATCATACGTTGCACACTAGTAATAAAATACTATTATTTAAAATGGTAGTTAACACGTAGTCATTTTATTGGAGGGAATGAATATAAATAACTAAAATATGATTATATATATATTTAAAATATTTTTGCATTTATCCAATAAAATATAAAGGCTTTAAATAAGAAAAATAATTCAATTTTAGGCATAGATACTCTAATATTCACTAATAGGTTAAACTATTTCCTTTTAATGGTGAACCCTCTTTAAATATAGTTTTGGTCACTCTTATAAATTCTATTGGAACAAATGAAACTCCTCTTTAGAATCAAGACAACAAAATTTACTTTGTGTAAATATTTGGTATTTTTCCGATATAGTTCAATTTTTAATGAATAGTGAAAAATGTTGTATTTTAATTCAAAACCTCTTTGTAATCTAATTTATTTATATGATTAGACAATATTTTTATTTTTTTTTATGTTCAATTAGAATATTTTTTTACCGTTTAATCCAATTATGGTTATTGAAATTAATTTCACTTTGAAATTGGACCTAAACTAGTGTCAAACTTTTGATACATTTTGTTTCATAAAAACATGCTATTTGTTCTGACAGCGGGAATTAATTATTAAATTAATAAATGTAAATTATATGTTTTTAGTTTTGTAAAATATACATCATTTTTGAATTTGGAATATCAAATATAGCTTAGGGTGAATTTTTGGTATTTTTCTGAAAAACTTCAATTTTGATGAATAGTGAAACCACTAAGTGGTACTTAAAAAACTGATTTTTTTTTTTCAAATAAAATTTTACCACTTCTGTGTTTTGAATTTCAAAAATCAGACATACATGGTTGTCATTATGAAGTAAAATGCGGTTCTATGGGATTAAAATAATTTTTTTGGTGAATAGTAACTTATATGTTTTTAATCGTGATTAGAGGTAATTAGTGTAATTTATCGTAAAAATAATGTTTTAATAATATGAAATGATCTTGAAACATGTCCTACCCTTATTTTATGTGTCATTGACGACCAAGACAATCCATGGGTCAACTTGGGGACCCCATGGAGCCACATTGGTAGGAAAATGACATTAATATCTTTTTATTTAATGATAAAATAAAAATGTCACAAACATTAGTTGTTTTACTAAACCAATTTTTAAATGGGGTTATACAAGTTATATTTTTTACTATAAATATTCATTAGAAATCTAAAACGATTTCATACATAATGATAGTTTTTTTATAATTTTTATAAATTAAATAAAGTAAATTATTAATGACACCATGATCATACAGACATTACCTCATTATTTAACGATTTAAATAAAATGAAAAGATAATTTAAAATCTAAGACCTAAAATTGTAAAAAACCTATTGTATGGGTGGATTTATAACTCTTATCACCTTATCCTAGAAATATATAATTATGGGACATTTAAAATCCAAAAAACATTTTATAATAAAGTAAACTTTTATAACTTTCCAAGAGTGCCCCTCCTCTGCTCTTATAAAAGGCCCCCACCTCTACCACCTTACCCACACCTCTCAAGCCTTTGGCTTGGCCATTCTTGGATCATTTTGTCTCTTCGCATCCATCTCCTCATCCTAGAAGCCTTACCTTAGGTATAAAGATCTTCAAGAAACCGTTTTGGTTCAAACCAAAGGGAGTTACCCGATTTTAAGGTAATGTCTTCACTTGTGTTCTTTTTTTTTATTTTGCTTCTCCAACCCCCTAAACTCTTTTTATTCATTTCTTTTGTAACAACTCCAGTATCTTAAATATACCAGTATGTTTCTATAAGAATTATTCGATCTATAATTACACAAAAATACATCTAATGGTTAAAGAACTTATTGTTTCTGTGGATGGTAAATTTCCGCCTCATGAAACGATGATTGTTCAATATTATTTTAACACCTTTAATGGTGGACATTAATATTTCACTCTATTTATATATGATATATATTATGTTTATTTTTTCCTTATTCTTCTTTATTTTTCATTTTTGGTATACCTTTATGGTTTCCATTATTGGTAAACGCGATATCTTCATTTTAGGAAGTGCGGACTACGTCCCCCTTAAAGTGATTTGATTAGTTAATGCCTTATGTGGTACATATGAAGGATGAGCTTAATGTTATTATATATGATTTTATACTGTAATTATAATTTACCCTAATATCATTATGGTTTTCTCCATTAAATACTAAATAGAAATGAAAGTAGCGTTCATGCGTACGTACGGCTTACCGTCTCCATGAACGGTGCATTTCATTTCTTACATATAAATGTTATGTACTATTATAAATACATGTATATTCTGGATATATATGATATATATGATATCCAAATCATGAATATCATTCTGGATATTATGAACCATTGACCACATAAACAACATGTAATTGTAAGAAGTCCATTTTTGACTTAAGTACCAAATATCGACAAAACGAACATTATTAAATTATATGATTACATAACGTTTATAACAGGGAAATAAGTTATATAAAAGGAAAAATAAACATGAAAAATGTTATTATGAAAGTATAAATTAACACTATTTTATTATTCAAGAGATTAAAGAGCAATCAAGTCAAGTTGGACACGAGGTAATGGACTTCGTCTCAATCTCCTTTCATTGAGGCATATATTGTTCTAATACAAGGCTTCCTTTTATACGGTGTATAAAACCCTTTGAATTTTAATTTTATACAAAAGGAATATTTTTCTATGAAGATTTTTACAAAATGAAAAAAAAGGAATGTTTCTTTTAATATACGCGGTGACAATAACCTTTTCCTCTGTCACGAGTATTATTTGGTCTTTTTCATCCTCAACAGGTCGTAATGTTTTTAAAATGAAATAAATATCATATACTCTTTTATGTATTTTGGAATTGAAAATGGTTTTTATAATGGATTTTTTATGTCAATATATTTTAGAGATACATTGTGATCAATGTGTGGAAATGCTTTCTTTCCATTATATTAGTTTTATGTCGTATGATATTATAATGGTATTTGGACATTTGACGGGTGGTTACATGATAAACCATATGACGGGTGGTGCCGTGAATACCAGGATGGGTGGTTACATTATAACCTCCAATGCATTAGGTATGGAACTCATCCGTATGGCTATTCCATTAAGTGATATGCGTGGAAGTGGACCGGATGTTTATTCCACTTAAGTATATTTTTGTCCCAAGTTACATTCATATGTTATGTGTTTTTTATAAGGGTTTTATGGAAATCTTTTGGTCACAAAAGTGTATGTAATGATCTTTTATTCGGTGAAGAGTTTTTACTACTTCATAAAGGTGAAAGGTATTACATTGATAAAGTATACAAGGTTTACTTGTTTTTTTGAATAACTAACAAATTTCATTCTTTGTGTATCCCTTACTGAGCTTTTTATGCTCACCCCAAGTTTTTGAAATATTTTTCACAGGACTTAATGTGGAATAGGGTCAAGGATGGGATCAAGGAATAGTCATGCTATCTAAAACATGGAACTAGACATGTTTCTTTTTAAGAGTTTTTATTTTATTGAAATTGAATAGAAGTGTCTACTTTGTAATCTTTTGAGATGTAATAGTTATTTCCTAATTCTCTAAAACTCTAAACCTGAAAAGATCCTCAAAGTGACTTATTCATCTAATTCAATATTAAGAAAGGTTTATGTCCAGGGCCTTATAGGTATGGTTAGTAAATCATTTGAAAAGTAATGATTTTATTCATTGCATTATGATTCAAATTTCCATAAATTTTATGTCTAAGAATATTATATCCCTCTTAATTTTTTTCATTGAATATTTTTTCTGATCTTTTCTTCTTAGTGCATCAGACACTTTATTTTCCATCCCATTATGATAATAAATTTAGAAGTCATATTACTTGATTAGATCTAACCATATACTTAAGAACACTTAATCTCCTTATATGTGAATATATACTTTAGTTTCTTATACTCTATATGTATTTAAATGTTTTCCCCATAGAGATAATGCCACCAGAATGTCATTGAAAATATCACTACAGCCAACTCTACGTCATGTGTTGAATTATTCTACTCATGAAAATTGAACCAACTAGAAGAATAGGTATTTATTTTGTTATTTTTTATTTTTTTAAATATAAAAACCATATTTTATGAATCATTATATACCCCAGAAAGTTCCCACATGATGGAACCATACAGAATAGTGTAGTGATAATTCACTTTTTTAACTATTTAATTATCACATCATAATCATTGGATTAGATTTTTTAACCCCTTTTGAGTTATTTTGGTTAGAGAATTTAAAAATAATGATAACATCCTCAAAAATCATCAATAATATTCAAAAAAATTTAAGGAAACTAGGGATATCTATTAAAGATAATGTTGTGGGCCACTCCTCAATTGACATTATCATAGAAGGGTCTATAGATATCCCTTTTGTAGTAATAACAAGACGTAAGAATAATAATTTTTACATACATAACTCACAATTACTACTATTAGAATAAATATTATATTTTTAAAAAGTATTCATCATAGTATTAATTTTTTCTAACATTCCTCCTTGATTTGGTAGTATTTAAAAATATAATCTATAAATACATCAATCAATTTATCAAAGTAATTTATAAATAGTTTAGTATTTATTTGTATAAATATTTTAGTATAAATAGATACTATATGGGATGTCAATTTGAACTCATATTAACTAATCCTTAGTCAAAATATAGTTTTGGGAAATATTCCATATTCACCTTTAATTGGTGATATCCTGATTAATGGTCGACCTTGTCTAAATAATGGGAACCACATAGTTGATCAAAATAGAAAACAAACTATTTTTGTTGATATATTTAATTTATCTTGATTTTTTCTAACATCATAGTAATATATAAAAAGGAAAACTGACCCATAATTCTTCATGAAGAAGTGGCCCGACCCACCCCACGTTGAAGGACTCAGGATTATAAATCCATTTTTAAGAAACACTCGTAAATTAATCTTAATATATAAAAACTCATTAGTGGTTGTTCTATAAGGATTAATGGATATGGGTATAGTAACAGGTATAATGTTTATTGATAATTCAACATATTAATCAATAGTAAGTATAATAATATCTTTGAATAATAAATCAGTATATTTCTTAAAAATACACATGTATTCAAGTATGATTCCCTAATGTTTCTCAATAATTATTTATTTTTATGTTTTTTCAAAATGATATATTTTCCATACATGAGTAGAATAATCCTTAGGATATTCATTCATCTCATTAGACCTATGCACAATCCGAGGATAACTTGGGATATGAGGAGTGATCTCCCTCTCTTCATAGTTGATGTTATCATACTATACAGATAACTAATTTATTCCCAATATATCTTCAAACTCCACTATAGGAAGTAACTTGTTTTTTAATAGATTATCAAGTGAACAAAAACTATCTATTGAGGAATTATATACATGGGATGTGACAATTTATATTGTTTCTATTATCATAGATAACTCAACCACAATGTATTGAGGTAGTGTCTGAATATTTACAATATAATTTAATGATTTTAAACAATTCATAGAACTTGAAAAAAATTATGTTCTCTATCATGAATAAAAAAATAATGTTCCAGTAACAACATCATTTTTAAGATATACCTCAACCGTAATGATTGTATATTCTCCTTATCGGAAGGGAGTGGATGTCATTTTCATTTATTGTATAAATAAAACCATGTATTTAAAAATTGGAAAGAATAGTTCCAATGTTCCTTACATTTCAAATAATTTTTCAAATAATGAGTTTCTATTTGAAACTTTTCTAACTCTATCTCATTTGTAGGATTTATCATTCCCTTTTTCATTGGTTTTCTTAATTCCCATATCATAAAAATTTCTCTCACCTTTTTGTTGATATGATAAATTTTATTCTATTATTCTTACAACACATTTTGATTTTATGATATTTTGTTTTCATTCCTCTAAGATATTTATATATTCATCCCCTTAGGGACACCTTTTTTTACCCTTTTTAACTCTTATCACATGATACCGGTGGGATTTAATGATCTCCATATCAATATTGATGGAACAATGGACAATATATTCATTTATTTTCAAGCCTATAATAACTAAATAATATAATAGTGTTTAATATATCCCACTAAAGAAATGGTGCACCTTTCTTTTGGTGTTGATGACAGTGATAGAGAAAAGTTGTGCAAGCCAGGTGATGTTATCCTCATAAACCCCAGTAGACTCATCATTCCTTTTCATCAATATATAGAACTCATTTGATTTTTTACGGTGGAACATTAGGCGAAAATATTAATTAAAAATTATTTTATTGAATTCCTCCCATTCTGTGGAATCAATTTCTTCATTGGACTTCATGTTCTTCATCACCATCCAACACTTATCAGATTTATCGTATATGATATGAATTGTCGAAAAATCTATTATTATGGGTATTATAGGATAGATAATATAAAACTAATTTAATTAACCAATAATTCCCCAAATAGGGGATAAATAGTTCCACTAATGGTAAAAGTCATTTTATTATAAAAATCACCTTTAACATTGTTTTTCATTATAAAAGAATGGTATTAAACATTATTCAAGTTATTATTCAAAACATGGAATAATTGATCTAGTACTACCAGGAATCTATTATCTCCCACTCTCATAATGATAAGAAAATAATTAAGAAAATAATTTAATTTACTATCACATTGGTTGTTGGTATTTTTTTCCCAATTTCATTCCATTATATAAAAAATAGAAAAAAAATATGATTTTACATCAACTATAAAACATTAAAATGGAAAACATATAAATAATGAAGGAATAATAAAAAATTGTCATTATATATTAACTTATATGTGTATTTATTTAAATATTAGTTGTCTGTGGTTATAATTCTTACAATGTTTTCTAATATAAAAAATTCATTCACATCCTTTATAATGTTTCATAATGAGTTTTTAAATTTCCAAACCCTATCTTCTAGGAGTTTGAAAAGAGATGTGTAGTAAGTCCTATATTTCAGGAACTAGTTGGTCTTTGAGTCAGTATTCAATTCACCCATTTTGGGGATATTAACCCTAGGTAAACCTATTCCTAATCCACATATAATTTATGTATCCAAAAAATAATGTTATTTCATGTAAATCACCCTCTCTAGACTTCAAAAGAATTCCCATATATTTTTCTATACGTTAAATTATTCCTAGCATTCTCATTAAATTATTCTAGTCCTAATCCACCAAAATAACTCAAATATCCAATAATAATAAATGTAGTGACCCATTTCTTTCACAAAATATTACTAACTTTTTAGCATCAATATCCATTAACAACACAATAGAATTAAAAGGACTGGATTCTTTTTAATAATAGTTACATAAAAATAAATATGAAAATAAAATTGCATTATCTTAATATCCATAAATACCTTATAAAGCCTAAAAAATTAGGTATAAACTATTTAATACATAAAAAAGGGTGATTTAAAAATCTCAATAAGTTAATAAACATGATAAGGAAACATTACAACTTAGTTAATGTTATAGAATTCTTTCATACAAGATATAGTTAAGAAGTAATATCAAGGGATAATAAAATAAATGAAATTGTACCAATTTATAATGTCAATATAGTAAATGTTACATCAATAAAAAATTACATATTCATAATTCATTCCTAACATCTCTGACAACATCACATAGTGTATCGTCTAATAGTAGATTTGGTTTACTCCCCAATTTGATAGATAACACCTCTTGAGAAAAAATAATCACCCAATGAATTTTAGTGTTGTCAAAGAGAGCCCATCAAAAAAATGTGATCATTAGGTGTTTCATAAAAAATATATCCATCATATGTCATAAGCATATTAATTACCAATATAAATAAAAAAGGACTGATAATCATACCTCCTATCGTAATCAGTAGAGGTTTTTTAATGTGGGAATTTGAGAAGTGAACAAAAGGATTATATTTATCCATAAAAGGAAGGTAGAATATGATAGGTATATACGTGAGTAAAATATATGGATAATGTAATAATATTCCATAATGTTATATATATATATATATATTTAGAAATTGAGTTAGAGAGATAATGGTCATAACCAGAGGAAAAGGATGGTTTAGATAAGTCTTTTACATTTTGTCTGAATCACCAAGTACACTCTTCCAATCCCTGAATAATAAAATTATGCTTTAAATTTTCATTTTTAATATCATATGTCTACTATATTATTCATTTCATTTTATTTATTATCATTTTATTTTTAATTACGTAGTCATTTAGGTTCATGTTAAGCGTTTTAACAATATCAAACACATAGGTCCCAAATAACATCTGATAATTGACTAAGGTAAAATATATTTATATTTAATATTCTAGAGAATAACAATAATGAAATAATTTTTATATTTATACATGAATTAAAATTTTAAAATAGTCCATTTAAATGGTTATGATGAATATACTACATTACAATCGTAGAGATGGAATGTCATACATGTGCATCAATAACATTTCCATTTTCAATGGTTGTGGTGGGAAGATATTAAGTATTATATTATCATTCCATAATTATAAATATTTAAAAAATATGTTATTATTTCATTTATATAATCATATATATCACATCAATGTGTTTCAGTGTTGAAAAATGAATCGCATTACTTTGTGAAGGTGGTAGTCCACATATATGCACGAACAACAATATATTTTTTAAATGAATTGAATGGTATTAAAATATATGATATATTACATTTAAATAATGAAAAATGTGATATTAATATATTATATTTAATTTATATTCATCATAAAAAATCTTCCTATGAGTTTATGATGGGAGAGAACCACATTAGTTCACAATGCAGTGGTTCACCTTACACACAAATGATGGATTCATTTCCCATTTGACTGAATATAAGATATGTATTGTTTTTCAATTAAAATTATATAATATCAGTATATGTTAGTTTCATTTTTATTATATCATCATGGTTGAATATTATATGAAAGAGGTGGAAGAAGGAGTGGAACAAAATATATTTTTTTAAGAATGATACTTCTTCTTCGGGCAATCTCATTAAATTTAAAAAATAATACATCTTATGAGGGATTTTTAATTAACAAAATGCCACTTTAAAATGTTAGGGAAAATAGGTAATGTATATTGGAATGTATTTTCTATTCTAAAAGTATATTGAATTATAGATAATAGATAAGAATAGATTCTATTTTATAAGTGTGGGGTGTTGTAATCATGTAATTTCAAAAAAATATTTAAATAATATAAATATATTTTCCTCAAAAAGGCTCCAAAAAGATATAATTATAAAAAATGATGAGTAATGGTTAAAATACACTCATCTATTAAAATTTTTACATGATTAGGTGTTTTTTTCTTTTAACTTATGTTATCCCCTTTTTATGATTACCACTGTAATAATGTTTTTACTCTTTAGAGTTCAAGATAGATAGTATTAAAGCATTATTGTACACTAAATGGAAAAAGGTGGATATTTTAATCCATATAAAAATATTTTTTAAGGTATGATTTATAGGAATTATAAATCAATTAATATATTATTATTTATTATAAAATAACTTCGATGAAATTTTTTAGAGCTATTATTTAATTTTGACACTGAAATTTTCATGAAAAAAATAATTAGAATCTAATCCATTAAAACATCTCTAGTATGTTATATTTTTTAGGAAATTATTTAAAACCTATTATTATATCAAATTATATTATTTATATTATTTTTCATATCATTTATTATATATTTCTATTAATTAAATAATAATTGTGTCGGTGTTGCAGAAGAAATTAATGTGATTATATCATCAAAAAATTTGAAATAAATTACCAAGACAAAAATAAATCAATTTTTAGAAAAAGACTATTTATAACTAAACATAATTTTGTTATCCATTTTTAAAAATATTATTGATATTAAAAACAAGGATTTGAAATTATTGTCGTTACCATTTATGTATATATTATAAACTTTAAAATCAATAAAATATGCAACAAAAGAAAATTATATTTTATAAATTGATGTAAATTTACAAAATAAACTAATTTAATAAGATAAAATATAATTTTTGGATCAATTTTCTATCCTCACTGGAGTCATTTTAACCATAATATTCTTAGTCACCATTACCACTATGATAATCAGTTACTATAGTTACTATTAATAATGACCAAAAATAAAAATAAAGTCAATAAAAAAATATCACTACATAAAAAAAAAATTGAATAAATTTTTAATACTCTAATTTATATAATAGGATCAATTAAATTTAAATATATGAGGCTCAATATACGATAAATATCAATTTTCTAATGAAATTCATTTTTAAATCCAAAAATGAATATATACAGAAATCTAGAATAGATATTATTAAACTTTAATTAATTATGTTAAATATAAATATTTAAAAAAATTATTTATTTTTAAAAAATTATATTAATAATTGGTCTTTAAAATTACTTAATTTATTGAAATAAAATTATAGTTTACATAAAATTTATTCTTTACAATTCAATAAAAATCACTCTTTTGGAAATGTCAAAAAATTACACAAAAATATAATTATGATACTCTAATTTCAAAAATTATATCTTCTTTAGAAGATAAAATTTCAATAATTTGGACAACCTTATTGTTATATTCACTCAAAAATTGAAATAAACATTTTTAGGAACAAAACAGATTTATGAATAAAAAATTTCTAGAAAAATTCAGTGATTGTTTACTAAGGAGTGATAAATATTGATTATAACATTATATATATATCATAAATATTTTAATCATATTTACATATATTAATTCAACAGTTATGTAATAATATCTATATATAAATAATAATATTTCATGGTTCTTTTAGTCATGGAATTATGTTTTTATATTTTACCGAACAATGATTTTTTTTAAACATAGTGTGTGACACTATAACTAAAATTTCCCATTTCTATATAGTGAAAATTTTATTATTATTTCCAAAATATAAATTTCTAGATAAAATAATTGATTTAATACTTTTTGGTAGTGGTCTATGTAAGATCTATGTACAATATATCCTGCATGATGGTGTCCCACTATATACCCATAGATTTAAGTTTACCTTTTCCATTCAAAAATATAGTACATTTTTTATTTTATATCACACAACACACTGAGATTAAACAAACTGTTAATTAATATTATTTAAATATGACCACTATAACATAGTCATCTAATTGGAAAGTAGGAATATGTGTAATTTCATTATGAAATATATATATACGTGTCACAGTGTGTGTGATTTTGTGTGGGTCATACTCTATGGAAATCTAATTATTATTTCTTAGAAAATAAGAACTCAGTTTTAATAATGTCATTTAATGCGTAAAAAATAATTTTCTTCAAAAATGGGTTTTATTTAATTTTATGATAGAATACTAAAATTAACTTCTCCTTATCTTATAAATTTATATAGGTAAAAATTATATATATTTTTAAATAATAATATCCAAATTATCTTAGTGTTTATTTTTTTATAAAAAAATTGATTATTCATTGAATGATGAAAAAAATTATTTTTTTAAACAATCATTTATATTAATTAAATATTGTAATTCAAATTTTCAATTTTGTTTTAATTTTTTTATTAACATAGTATCCAATGTACTAAACACAATATAAATTATTATATATTGATAAAAATTATATTTGATATTTTTATAATTTCATTTTTATGCTTAAAATCCCAATTTTTAAAAAACTATTTATTCATTGTGGTTAAATAATTTATATTAAATTTTATTTCTAGAACATATATAAATTGAATAATGAAAATTAGAATCTATATTTGGAAAAAAATTCAAATTTGGTAATAAAAACCATTTAATTTTATGTCAATTTGAAAATTATCCGTAGTTAATATTTTTCATCATTGTAGTGGATAAATATGGTATTTAATGTAAAAAATGATATATAAATGTAAAATTATTTCCAAAACCTAAAATTATTTAAATTTATATGGTTAATTCTACAATATCCATCATTACGAAGAGTATATGGAATATTGGGCATCATCTCCATTTGATAATTGCATTTATTTTTTTAAATAAATTGATAAATGCCAAATGTTACTATCCTAACATTAATTTCTATTATAAGTTCACATCGTGAAATTAATATGTTACAAAAATAAATAAAATTTCATTTTGAACAATCTTTATTTATTTTTTTAATTTTAATTTATTTTAAATTTTTAGTGATGGTATAATCACCATTAATTCAGACATAATTTTGGAATATTTCTTGTGAAAAACACAGAGAAATGAAATTATATGGTTTTAATAACATTAAAATATAATTATTTTTGGATAAATTAGTTTTTAATGTTATTTTTGTCTTTGTGATAATAAATAAATAGTGTATAAATATTTTATATTCTAATACCGGACCATTATTTATGACATTAATGTCCAAATAATTATACTAGTTCTTAAAATTAATTTAATTTAATATATCGTTAAAAAATATAATATTAAATATTTTAAAATTATTATAATCATGAAATAGAAAAAGAGGGATGGGATGTGGTATAAAATTTCATTCCATCACCATTTTTAAATTTTTTTATCATATATAATAATTTATAAACATTTAATATAGAAAAAAAGTACCACAGTTAAGGTTAAAAATTGTTAGTAAAGGGGTTAATCCAAAGGATAATGGTTAAAATGATATATATAGGTATATATAACATTATAAAAATTATTTTATGTTTATATTAATTCCATATCCTCCTTATATTTGAATGCATGTTTTTTCCCATTTTACATGACTTATATACATATTAAATATTAATATTTATGGTAGTTCCAAAGGAACCCCTCTCTATACTTCTAAAATGAAACAACCTCTCATCTATTCTTTACAAAACCTTTAGTCACATACCTCAACATAATCCCACCAAATTACCTTAAAAAATCCCAATATAAATTCTAGAGACCATTTTCTTCCCCAAAGACCATCCTTAGGGTTCATACGAAGAGATCTAAATGATGTTTCTTTAAGGGGAATTTAATATCTTAACCTAGATCATTAAATTTTACTTATTATTTTACCACCATAAAGTATATACTAGAAATTACAATATAATGATTCCAAGATATTACATCTACTAAGATGTTATTATTTTTATTTCAATATATATATCCATATATTTCTTTATAAAATCTGAAACAAAACAATCATTCATGTGTACATGCAAACAATCTCTTTAAAACCCGATGTAATTTGATTTTCATCAATACCATAGATGGATGGTATTAATAAGGGAAATAATTAATATATATTACATTTATGAAATTATAATTATAATAACAATTTAATATATCATAAAATTATTTACCCTTTTACTCGTTAAAAAGGACAATGTCACTCGTGTATATGTGTGAACACCACCTATATGTTGCGTGTTGATTCGTTATTCGTATCCATTTTTATGGATGATTATAAATATGTATATAATGAATATATATATATATATATGATATCAATATCATTATTATCATTATGCAGATGATTGAACCTTGATCAAGACAGAAGTACTGTAACATTGAATCAAAACATACATGAAAAATGATGTAGTTAAAAAATATTCCAGATATGTATATGGTTAAAATATAAAATTATAATAAATAAAAAATTATTATACATGAAGAGAAATCATGTTCAGTTACATGGAATCATGAAGTAAGGGGCTCATTATCTCAATTTATTTTCATTGGGTTATATGACTTCTTTATTGTCTATGTTATGTGAAGATTATGTGTGTAGTGGCCAATGATTATTTTTTATTATTTTAAATATTCATTAGGTGGTTTTAAAATTTTTATACCTAATACAATAAATACTTCATTAAAATATCAATGTCTTAATCTTTTGAATGTATTTTATCTTAATTTCCACAACCTTTTGTCATTTTTTGGTATCATATACAATTTTATTTTATTAGTGTATATACTATCCCTTTGATATATTAATCATTTACATATATTTATTCTTGGAAATTAAATAGTCATTTAATGTTAATCATTAAATGGGTTACAATTTATATTTTACCTTATATGAAATAATTTATTTTACAATGTCATTTTTTATTATATTTATTTTTTTGGAATATTTTAATTTATCCTTCATAAATAAAATCTATTTTCAATATTATAGATATTTTATTAGTTTCTATGTTTTAAAACATATTTTATTATATGTTGAACGTGTATCAAGAATTTAAAATTTAAAATTAAAATACGTTCATTTTTTTTAATTGGGTTTAATTTTCATTATATGACCATAATTTTAAAAATTGTTTTATAAAATTCTAGTGTTTAATCAAATGATTAATCAATGAAATTTTAGGTTATCATATTCATTTTAAATCGATAAAAAGGAATATTACTAATTTTCACTGAAATTTAAATTTTATATTTTCATAAAAAAATAAAATTACTGGATTCTTTTCATTTTAAATTGTGTTATCTAATTATTCCATCGGTAGAACTGTTATACACTATTTAGATTTTTATATAATTTTGTAATGTTAATAAAAATAATAATCAATAAGAAGAATTTATTTAAATTTTTTCAATTAAATATTGTTCTATTCTCCAAAAGACATTGTTTTACTCAAAAATATTATCTCTTGATGAATTTATGGTGATTTATATTTTATGCATTGATTTATTGGTCATTGAGTTTCTCATGAACAACCAACATCATTCAATAATATTTTATTGTATAATACATTTCAATTCCATGTATGTATTCATTGTTCATGGTTATTTATATTTCATAAATTGTAAACCATTGTTACATACAGTTTTATTATTAAGATCATTATTTGGTTGACTAAGGAAATATTTATATTTTATATTATTTAATTAATGCAGATATTTTTTGAAAATGAATATTATTTATGAATTAAAATGACCATTAAAAATATGATGCATCATAAATTCATTTACATATGAGTCCCAATTATAGATAATCCATTGTCCATTGATTTGTTTCATAAGAAAAAATATTGGGATAGTCTTATTAAATAGATTATTTTACATACCCATATTTGAAAAAAAAATTCAAAGAACCTTGTTAAAGATGTATGGAATTTATAATTTTATTTTATTGATAATTTAGTTATTATTATCCTTGATATTATTACATTAATATTATCTATGGATTCTTTTTTTCTTCTCATGTTTTCATTAAATTTAATGTATTTTCATGTAATCACAATTCCATATTAAATATATCTAAATTTTTTAAGAAAAATTCCACTCTATGTAGCTTATAATGAGAATTTGAGATCACCCTATTTTTTTATTTTCCCTAGGATAAAAAAGAATGAATCATTGAATGGGTTTCGAGGATGCTAAATATTTTCTTTTGTTAATTATTAATTTTATGTCCCATCTAAAAGTTGAATCCTTATTGAATCTAGTTATTCCAAACAAATAAACCAATTAATATATGGTGATGTTATCACATGTATCTAATAATAATGCAATAAATTAGAAATTGACTCTTGTTTACTAGATTTTGGGTTATTACACCCACTATTTCCATCCTTGTCCATCAATAATATATTTTTAATCCCATATTTGAATCATATATATATTCAAGTTGTTTAATATCATATCAATCCATTCAATCCACTCATAAAGCTATTGGGTCCCCATGGCACCATGAATGAATGGTGGATTCTTCCTGAAAAATTCCAAACTTTGTCCCACTTTTACTTCTCATTTTCCAACACCTGACTAGCCAAGAGTAAGGATTATCTAGATAACTGGTTATTAAAATGAAGAGGTTATTAAAATATTCCTCTATAGAAAATGTCACCCAAATTACACGCATTGATTTCTATGTTATCTTCTTTGTGGAATTTTCTATCAAGAATAACAGATAACACATTAATAACATAAAAATACACCACTACATTGATAGAAAAAAAAATATAAATTAAATCTATTAAACAATACTAATTAAAAGAATCATAAAAAATAAAAGAGTGTATAAATAATATAATGTCTAGTTATTCTAAATAAACCTAAAAATTACGTTTTTCTATATAACACAATCCCAATCACAACTCCTATGAAGAAATACCATGCCACCCTTGTTAACACAATGTCAGATAAAAATGTGGTCTAGTTAGGAATTCATTTTTACATACCAATAAATATTTGATGGTGATAATACCTATCTACTATAAAATTGAAACCAAAAATAGGTACTTGAATCAAACCTTCTGCTAGGTATTCCCTTTGATACCATTTTTGTGAAAAACTAACTTGATTCAACGAGATGTCAAAGTAGTTGGCTCACCATAGGGGGGTCATCCACATAGAAAAAAAAGAATATTATATATGATATATAATACCTAAAAATATTAAAACATATAGAAAATGGTACATATCAATGATACATAGAATCCAATACATATGGATAAACTAGAAATAACCAAATCCCAGCCCAAATCTAGAGCCACATCACTATGTTAACATCTGTGACCAACATACTAACCCACATGGATGGAAATAATGATAATGATATTTAAATGAGAAAAATTAATCCTTTCCCATTACATGTATCATCCAAAATAATATTTATATGGAAAAATAATTAGGTATGTTGTTAGGAAAACTTCCATTAAGATACCACTATGCATCCGTAAAAGTTTAGTCACCAAGAAACCATTATTTTTAAATTTAAAACAAAACCTGTTTAAAATGAAACTTCAAGAAAATATATTTATCGTAAATCAAATAAGGGAATTATTTAAAGAATAAATCTTCAAGGACATAATAAAATGACTATAAACATGACTGAAAATAGATAGGGAAATAACTAAACAAATTTGTTACTAAGAAGAGAACTAAGTGGGGATTTAAAAAATAAATCTTAAATGAAACTAGTAATGAAACCAAAATGGGATCTTATTTACGGGAATACATACTAAGGAAAAAAAGGAACACTATGTCAAGAAAACATCAATACCATGAGGTATATTTTTTCCACAATATATTGGTATCACAAACATACACCTATATGGTTTGACACTCACATTAGTTTGGATATATCCTTACATATGGTTACAAAATATTTCTATTTTGATATGTTATAACAAAATATATAAATAAACTATGCTCAAAATATTAAAAAAAATCACAAGTGAATAATAACCTCTATCACATTTGAAAATCCATTTTAGGGTTGAATCCACCTTTAGTGATTTTTTTCAAAGACTTGGTGTGAAAAACATATTTTAAATTAAAAATTCAATAAAAAAGTCATAGGCCACCCATGGTATAACTTCATAAAACACTCCTCATATATTTAAAATAAATATTTTTCATAATAAAAACAAAAATAATTTACAAAAACATCATGTCATTTATAAAATTTAACCACTTTATAGTGACACAAATCATTCAAATGAAGAAAAACTGACTACATTAAAAAATAGATTGTAATCAAATATATCTTATCCTACTAGTCTTATAATCATGAAACATATACTCTATTACCCATAAAAACATCAACATATGTAAATAATTATTAGTTTTTGTTCTAATGGCTCTATGGTAAGAGATATTTAGGATAGATCTAGGGGAAAAAATAAATCATGAAGAAATCATAACGTACATACAAACAATCAGCCTAGATCAATAGAGAATCCTGAATGAATTGATATAATAAACCTCTAGAGAATATTTGAGAGTATTTTTTAGATAATTATGGTTTATGTACATATTAGAGGTACGACATACCTATAGAATCATGATAATTTTTAATTTTTAATATATTTGGTCTGGGTTGCATGGTTAGATAAAAAATTCATTAACTATATGATATCTACCATACATTGAAAACCAAAGACAAGGCTACCAAGGAATAAAAAACTATTAAATAAAACTTAGGAAAACAATAAAATCCCCTATAGGAACTGGAATTGATATATCCTCTGGTTTCCTCATGGTTACTACTAACAATGTGCTCACCATGTTCTGGGTTTTCTTTCCCTAAAACACTATGTTTTTTACTCTAACCCCTAAATTACCTTAGAATATCACATGTGATAAACCAAACCCAAAAATGGACATGATTATATCCTAGTGGGGGTCACATAGGATGGGTAATTGATTAATCTTTTTTTTTATTATAAAAAATCATATGATCATCGTCACTTTGATCTGGGAAGAGAACATTAATTTGAGAGTTCCAATCTTTCTTTTTTATGTATATGAATTAGGAGGAAGATGAGTCCAAGACTGAAAAATAATTGGATAAATATTATTTCTATATAGTTCACAATATTTCCTTATATTGATAGGTTCGATCTATGATTATATAATATTATTTCTTCTATAAATTAAACCTTGTAAATCTAAATCCCATACATTTTAAATGACTTCATATACATGTTAAAAATGTCAAAACTATTTTGTCACTTATAACATTTAATATTTTTTATGTTATAAAATATGAACCATTAATCAAAATTCATCTATCTGGAAAATATTTAATGTACCTTTATTAAAATAATTCATTCATAAAATACCATTCCATATATTCACGTAACAAATTCTGAATATGATGAGTAAATAAAATCAGATCTTATTATTATAATGATGAATAGTAAAGAAATTATTTATTTATTATGATCATTTGGTCTTGTACATTACCATGCCCCCATGGGGGCCAACCATGGCCAAAACACCAATTAACTATAATTGGCCATGTATTAGAATATTTTATTTTATATTCCCCACTCGGAACTTATCTTGATAGCAATGAGTTTTACACATAGACAAAGAGTGGCGTATATAAAAATATTAATGTCCCTAAATAGAAATGGATTGTTCATAATAATTCCAAATTCTCATATGGAAAATTTTATGTAATATAGTATTTTTCCTTGTTTTATCTCATAAATTAGGTGCATAAGTTTTTCCACATCTTTACTATTTATATTAATTATTTCAATGAATTTACATGATAAACATACCTTCTTCTACCATAGAAATGGATTTCGTGAATATACTATGATCCTGTTCAAATGGGAAGTAGAAATATCTTTCTCAACGTGTATGAAAAAAACACTATTATGATCATTTAACAAATTCTATACCACTAATTACAAACCCTGAGAAATCTACTACTCAATAAATATAGACATCATTGTTTTAGTATTGCTTCAAAGTATGTGATCAAATGGAACACACTGATAATGGTCTATAGTTATGTTACAAATACACATGTTCTAAGATAGGAATAATCATTGAAACCTATTATATGTTCAATTCCAATTGTTATATAAGTCGTCATAATATCAGGTACTCTACACCATTACCTATAAACTTCATGAGAAAAATGTAATTGATTATAAGCCCCATGAAATTGATTGTATAACAACATCTATGTCAAGAAATAATTATTTAAATAAATCTTATATAATATATTAAAAACTTAATTAATATTTTATCGAGGTTCTTATTATAGCTAGTAACTGTTATGAACTTTTGATATGAAATATCATCTAAGGAAATTAACATTTATATAGTATATACTCATGTAATGTTACTATCAATGTAAGAGAAAAAACACAAAAATAGACACACACACACAAAAACACGCATAGATATATATATATATATATATATATATATATTTTCAATATGAGTACATGTAATAGTTTGGTTGATGAACCCACTCACAACACTCCCACTTGAACTTGTGCTAATTACAAACAACTCTCAACCCACTAGATCTCACTTGAAAACATTGCTTCTTCTTAGACATATAAATTTTTTAGGGTTCTTCCCTATTATCATCTATGGTGACTCTAGTAAATATGACCTCGCCTATATAAGGAAAATCGGTCAATAATTAAAACTTTATTTTTATAATATTTTTCATTTTGCGTGACATGGTCTCCCGGGAAATTTCCACTACTTTTGTATAATCAGAATATAATAACATGGTGTACACATCACAGTATAATTATAATATATGAGTCAAATCTATGTATCTAGAATACATCAGTTTATGTATTAAATAAAACTATATAACTAGATTACACTATATAATGGAAAACTAGATATTGTTTTGATAATCTAAAGCTAAATCTACTTCTATTTTGGAAATAGATATTTCCTAACTATGATTTTATAATTTCCTAATCTATATAGAAGTCTGCATTAGTGTATCTAAATACTGTTATATCCATATCTTCTCTACACACACAAAATATATCCATTTTATTTCTGAAGCACTTCAAGATATTTTTTATTGTTTTCTAATGGGTATCTATTAGAGATTTCTCATATAGTAACTCTTGTGCATCTGGAGAATCAACATCATCCGAGTTAATATGTCTCCAACTATTACTATTGTAAATATGATACATTTATAGAAATATGTAATTGTTTTTACACAATCTACATTCTATCAGAATATTTGTATATATAATATCCTTTAGTTTCCATAAGAAAACCTAAAAAGATACACATTTTACTATGAGACTCTATTTTTCACTATGTATTGTCATTTAAATTTCTTCACATTATCATACATATAAATTTGGTGAACAGTTTTTCCTTTCATATGACCACTTGTATGTAATCCTATATTCAACTTTGTTTAAAACTCAATTTATCATTTATTCCACTATCTATAATGAATATCCTCATAGAGATAAGGTGGAGTCTTATAAATCATTATTTATACTTCCATTTCAATAATGTTATGAACCATCCTTTTTATACAGTATTACATTGAGTAGTTTATGTAGTATATAAGTGAGTAGACTATAACACACAAATTAAAGTGATCAATTAATTCAAAGTTATTATATTTTTTATCGTGGTCTATGTAGAGCTTCTTAATCTGGTTACAAAGATAATTCTACACTAAAATTTTAAATTAATTAAATATATTAAAATAATGTCACTTATTACTCATTATTATGATATATAAATATCTACTATAGTAATTAAAATTTTAATTATTTAAGAAAACCCACCACATTCCATTACTAGAAATATTCAATAAACATCAGTATGAACCATCTCTAACAATTATAATGCTATTATAGAATTATTAGTGAATGATTTATTGGTAATTTAACCATGTTAAGAATCTTGGAATACATACCAAGGTTATAAATCAACCAAGTATAGAAACTCTACTTAATGAAATTTTTTAATGATAATAAATTTAATTACCAATCCATAAATTCAAATGTGAGGTGCAATATGATTCAATATTATTGGATTTTTCATTTATTGTAAAATTGGTTTTTATATTTAAATAATATATAATTTATTTTAATATGTTTCATACCCCCTAATATGTTATCCCCATAAAATATACAATATTTTCATAGAATAGTGACATAAAAAATCCATAGTGTCATGATTGAACACTAATAATAATTTTCATGTAATTATGGTATATAATAACAATTTTTTTAAACTAGAACCATTCCATTAGGAAATGTAATTTTATAACCACTAATATCCAATGATTCTACTATTACAACAAATATTTCTTAAACAAACACCTCAACCTTTTCAATATTATTTAATAATTGGGGTTCTTATATTTGAATAAAAATATTGGAGCCACATATATTACCCAATACATACCATTTAGAAATAAACATATTTCATTCAATGAAAAATATACTTTATGATGAAGCATCTCCTTACTTATTTTACCCATTCATGCAATTAATTTTCCAATGTTCTTTATTTTACCTGAAATGTAGACTACTTATTTCTTTTTAATACTTTGTAAATATAAATCTATTCATAGAGGGGTTTTGGGTCAGTTTATTTGGATTAGGTTTACCCTTTTATGCCTTATCATTTCCCTTCATCCTGTTGTTAATTTTTAGTTCAAAAGTGTTATTATTTTTTAAATCATGTTCTGTAGGGTAAACCAAATCCAAGATATCTGGGATTGAATTTTTCATGTTATACATATAATAATAAATAGCGAAAGCCAGTAATTTGGACATTAAAAAGGAAATACTGTTATTATTTTCTAGTTTTTTGTACAATTTTTGCACAATGGACTCCTGTCTCTCAATATAGACTACCATTTTTATTACATGTGGTCTTTACTAACACCATTTAACTAACCTATACATATAAAGTGATCAAAATATATCATATCTCTCTTTTTAGAAATCTTCTTATATTACCCTTAGATACTACATAACATCTTATATGTATAGAAATTCAAACATTACATAAATTAATATGACATCTTTTTAGATGAATATTCAATAAATTCCTCTATAATACATGCCAGAGGACTATAAATGTTTTGTGTACTTGATGAATAGATTTATTATAATCTTATTTCATGAAATATATTCAAAATCACATTAATTTATTCTCATATAGTACCCTTATTATCCATACAATATTTAAAAAATTTCATTATTAGTAAAATAAATGATTTATAAGAAAGGGTGATCTCCGATACTCAATAATGGTAAACATGGGAGATATCAATCAATGATCATTAGTGAAAATATTATATGAATAAGGGTAATGGGATACTTATATTTACATTAGAAAATCCTTCCCAAAAATTCAAATATCATAATCATGAATCATCGAATAAATATTTGGTAATTCATAATACATGAATCATAAGATAATCAAATATAATTAATCGTAATAATATAACATTGGTATATGAAAATTTTATAAGATATTTGAATTATCATAATGATAAAAAAAATTATGTCAAGGTTACCTGGTTGGATCGAAATGTAGATGTAGATACTCAAATACAATAGGGGTTAATTGTATGTTTAAAAAAATTGCCTTTTAATACTAAATGGAAATTAATTTTTAAAAATGATAAAAAACACAACTTCATAAACCCACTTTGTTTATATCTCAAAGGGATAACTGGAATTACCTATGTCAAAATATAAGAATCCAAAACATAAACATGTGAAACATAACGAATCATAAGTAGTATTTACATAGAAAAATATTATACCTTAAAGTGCATATAATCATTTTAATATTAGTGTTATAAAATTATAAGAAAGTATAATAATGTTATACATTCATTTTTTAACAAAATATAGTGGAAATAAAACTTTTATAAAAACATATAAATAGGTATACGAAATACTTTAACTCTAAGATAACTGTATCCAACAAACTATAATATAGGTTCCTTGATTTATAAATTCAATAAAGTATGTCTTACCTACCCTTGGGAATGCCCTCGATACGTGTATCAGATTATGTATTGTTATTCCTGCAATCCCTCAAACATTAATGAAGTCAGAAAATCTATCATCATATCCCATGAAGTCCTTCAACATTAAGGTGTTTGAAACCTCTGTAATCATATCCCTGAAATTCCTCAAAAATTAAGGTAGTCGGTACCTTGGTCTTCCTATCATCAAATTCCATTAATTTTACAAAGTAACAATCAGTTTCACATAAGGTAGGATTGAAAATAATTTCACGATAGATCACATTGTTCACAATTTACCATGTTTTTTACGGTTGAATAAGTTGTTCACAGTTATAAAAAATAGTGAGGGTCATTATCTATCTATAAATCACTTCACAGTATCATAATATTCATGTCCGTGAATGTATATCAAGATTGTTTAAATGTGCTAAATTTTATAGGAAAAACTTTAATGGTAAAATCCTCCTCTAGTGGTCATAATTTTCTCTGAATGTTATAGTGACATGGAGAAGTTTAACACAACCAATGGTTAGTTTAAAACAGATTACATGACCTCGTTTTGTATATGGAAATATGAAAAAATATGTCAAGTGTAAGAATGAAAAATCTGTACTAAAAATCATATCGTATTTATGAAACAAGGATCTAATAAACCTAAAACAATAAGTTAATAATGTAATGTAAAATTAAAAAAAATTAATAATCGGAATCTAGGACGATTAGAAATTGGATACTAAAAATATATACAATTGGTTTCTGAATAAATGGATATTTAGAATCTGAATTCTAATGATTTTAGGGTATGGATTTTGAAATGTTTGGAATCAGAATTATGATGAATTCATTGTCATAATTATGATGTATTCAGAGTCAAATTTATGAGGAATTTGGACAATAAATTATGTTGAATTTGAATTATTAATTCATATTAATTTGGAATCTAAATTTATTAGAATTCAGCGTCTGAATTTATTAAAATTTAGAGATTGCATTTGGTAGAATTTGCAGTCTCAATTTCACAGAATTCAATGTCTGAATTTATGAGAATTCAGAATCTGAATATCATATAATTTAGAGTCTTAATTTTAGATAATTTCGAGTCTGAATTTTAGAGAATTCAGAGTCTTGATTTTAGAGAATTTGGAGTTTGAATTTCAAAGATTTCAGAGTCCTAGAAACTCATAGGTTCTATGTTAGGTATGGATCTAAATTTTTCCCTTAAAATAATTATGGTTATAAATTTTTTATGAAAAAATTAAATATTTCATTGAAAACTGATGGTAAGGATACAACTGTTCTTAGAGAAAGTAAATTTTCAATATTAAAATAGTTTTTATAGAAAGATCAGTTTCCATTAAAAAAATTAATTTCGAAAACATAAAAGAATGTTAAAATTCATAAATATACATATTGAATTAAAAATCTCCCCCATTTGGGAATCACAAAAAAACACTTGGAAAAATAATTTAAGGAATAATGTTTTCACTTTTGGAACATGACAATAAATACTTATTTCCCTTTACATTGACCCGCAACGAATGTGATTAACTCCTCCTTAGGTTTTTAAATACCTAAGGTTCGTATTTGTGTCTTTATTAGAGAAGTTACATATTCTTTATTAAGAATATATTCATTAAGTAATCTCTTCCTTACATAATCTCGCCTTTATTTATGTAAATTTCTTCTTTATATCTTAATTTTCTTTTGATCATTTTATTCTCCCACTTTGAGATTTTTAAAAGTAGTGAATTGAATGAAGGAAAAAATAATACCAAAATTGTTACAAATATTTAAATAAATAGAATGATAAAAAAATTCATTATGATTGAAAAAAAATCATTACTAGGAAAATCCAAGAAAATATCATATTTTAAGGAATCATTAATCCTTCTTCTCCTTCGCCATCAGTTTTCTCAAGGTTGTCTTCATCTTTTTCCACTCTTTGTCATCATCGTAAATTTTTTTGACCAACTGATGCTGATCATAATTCTTCTTCTCAAGAAATTTAATTCTTCCATCTTGAGACTTCTGAAATTCAGAATTTAACTTTACCACCTCTTCTTGCTATTTGAATGTTTCTTCCAAATATTCCTTGAGTTATATTTCCCTTTTCAAATTTAGAGCAACTGAATTTATCATTAAATTCAGGTCTTAATCTTCTTGAAATCAAGATGGTTTCTATTGAATCATATTTTCTGAAAGATTTGATGTATGGTTCTTCATGGTGTCATTTGAATGATTAAATTAATACTTTAAATAATCATGGAAATCATTCATGACTTTCAAATCACTAACTACAGACTTAGGGCATTTAGTTATTTCCTTGTAAGATCTCTAAAGGGAATTATAACCAAGGTGAAAATATTTGAATTCTTCTTAATTCTTGATATACTTTTCCATGAGCATGTTGGTCAAATATAACATCATATTGATAATATGATGAAGCCACTAATATCTCGAATCAATAATTGGAAATAAAAGAATGGTGTTCACTATATTTTTCAAGGATTGAACACAAAATTCTTTTCCCAAGAAGGATAAATATTCAACAAGTAGATTCCTTTGTTAGTGAGGAAACATTATCTTTCTCTTTACCTCTCCATCAGGATGTCCCAAAAACAACTTTCTTAGATTCCACAACTATATTTTTTCTAGATAATCAACATGAAATTGTTCTCCTTTCTTTCTCTATAGATTTTTAGTTGAGTCAATAATGTTTTCCTTATGAATTTTCCATTCCTTTCTATTTTGAAAATCACAAACACCTTATCTTTAAGAATATCGCTTTTATAAGAAAATCGCTTTTATAAGAACATCACTTTTATAAGGAAAATTGCATTTCTAAGGAATGTTGATTTTATAAGGAAAATCTCTTTTGTAAGAAAACTTATCCTTATCATATTTTCATCCATGTAATTATTAAGTATAAGATTCATATTCATTTCTATAATCATTGAATCGTTTGAAACATTGATATGAAGCATTCTGTTTTAGGATCCAAATTCTGGATGAGAACTGTAATGAACTTTCACTGCGAATTCTGGATGAGATCTATAATAAAAATCTACTCCGAATTCTGGATACGAATTCTCATTATTAATTCTGATGATGAATTCTCATTATGAATTCTGATGAAGAATTCTCATTCCGAATTCGCATTCTGAATTCACCTATTAAACAGAATCTGATCATCTTTGTTTTATACACTACGAATTTATTTAGACTCAGAATTTTATTTTTTGTTAGACTCTGAACTTTCATTTTACTTACACTTTTATATTTTGTCTACTCTTTGACATTTTGTTTACACTCTGAACCTTCACTCTGAATTTTTTAGTTGGACTTAAAACGATGTCGTACATTCTGTTACACTTGTTTTGTTATAAAATGATGTCGTCTATTATATTATAAACTAACCGTTGGGTTAGTTGCACATGTACATGTCTCTCGGATTATTAAGGAAAATATGACCGTTGGAAAGGAGGCTGACCATGCCTATAAATAAGAGATCATTTGAAAGAGATCAAGAGAATATAGAGAAGTTGATCGATCTAGAGACCACACGCTGTTAAGGTGATTTCTAGAGAGAGAAATATTTTCAAGGCTTGTGCATACTGAATTGCTCGTTCTTTTTTTCTTCGTGCGACTCCGAATGTTGGTGATCACATTCGAGGACTTCTGAGGATAGGAAGACAGAGGTGCCGACTACCTTGAAGTTGAGGGCTTCCTTGCTGAGGAAGACAGATGTGGCCAAATACCATGAAGTTGAGGGCTTGCAGGGATAGCTAGACATAGATTCCGATCTTCGTATCGAGGGCTTATCGTGGTGTGGGTAAGACAGACTTGATTGAAAGTATAAATCAAGGGACCTTTATCCAAGGTTGTTGGATACCCTTCTCTTTGGGTTAAAAAACTTATATCTTGTTACTTGTAGTTTTACTACTTGCTTGTTTCCGCTGCATATTGTATTGTAAGGAAAGTATAACATTCTTATACTTCATTACTTGTATTCTGATTCATTTAGATTCTATACGCTTTAAGGTAGAATCTCATATTGTAATCTTTAGTTAAGTTTCAATTTCCGGAACCATATTTCCGGAACCTACTTTCGGAATCTATTTCCAGTTTTAAGAAAGTACATAGGACTTGAAGTTTATAACTTCATTCCTCTTTCCAAGTTTTCATTTGGTGTTAGAGGTGTTGTGAATTTTCATAGTTTAACTTTGTTAAACTTATCCCTTTCCTTTTCTTAAGGAAAACATAGTTAATCGTAATAAACATTAAAGGTTCCAAAGGAATTTTTATAGTGTAAAATTCAGCCCCCCCCCCACCTCTTGTATATTGAGCATCTACAACATTATTTCGATCCTACATTTTCTTCACTACTTTTGGAGTCTCATGCTCTCTATCTATGAATTTTATTTTATTATTATCCTCAAAATCATCATTATCATCACCCTATTTAACATCTCTAGGATGAATAAAATATGGATTGGTTCTTTCATCATTAGTATTATTCATTACCACATTTTATGCATAATCATCTTTATCAACACCTTCCTTATGATCTACACATTCCTATTCTCCTATTTTTCTTCTTATTCTTGTTGTTGTACTTCTTCCTCTACAATGGGTTCTAGAATTGAATCTTTATTTCCCAGAATTTCTATTGGAACTAATTTTTTCTTTAAGTATTATGGTACCTAGTATTTTTCAGAATCATTCTATGTGTGTTTATGCAAGGCGTGGACAATTTCGGCTTCTAACATCTTATTCTTCACCATTTTCTATTTAGCTTTCTTCTCATTCTCTTCTGATACCTAAATCATTAATGAATTGGCCACAATTAGGACTAAACAAAAACATGCATCTTCCTCCTCCTCATTCTTATTATTCTCTCTCCACTTAGCTACCACTTCATCAGAAAACATCTTTTTCATTTTGGGTTTGGGTGGAGCTAACTGAGTTTCTAGAATATGTGCCTTTTCTTTTCATTATGGTTGTTTCTATTTTCTCTTCTTTGATGATTCCTTGGAAGTTTCACCTATATCCTCTTTCATGATAATAGCTTGATCCTCAATTTCAAGATGATAATATAACTCAACAGACTTAATAAAAAATCTATTATAATTATTTATAGAATATCATCACTGAACAACATAATCATAATGATTATGGGTTTTCAACAACAAGTAATTTTAAAAGATTATAAAAAAAATAACAATAATGTTCAATATGATCTTCGGATACATAATTATCTATGACTTCATGGTGAAATTATTGATATTTATGATGGTTTGGATAACATAATTTATGTGGTTTACTTTTCATATATTTACCAATAAATTCAATATTAAAATATCTCACTTCTTAAGGGAATCCTTATCTCCCTTTCTCTAAATGAGAAATCCTTGCATCCACAAAGCTAACAATGGTTAGTTGGTTGTAAGGTGACTGATCTGGGGAAACATATCTCCTTCAAGTCATAGGAACTCAATTTATCTAACCTTCTCAAAAAATCATCCCTTTTTCCGAATATTGTGAGAGAAAAATATAGCCTCTACCTCAGATGTTTTATCTAATATACTAGCTATTTGTTGAAAGATAATGAGTATGTTTTCCCATAGCTCTTGAACGTAAATAATTCTCTTCTTCTATATTGATAAAAACTGAGAGAATCATACAATTTAATAAGGAGATCAAGATAAACCAGATCCTGATTCTTTTACATGGCTACACAAATATATTCTCATCAATTATTCTTTTTAACATTTGAAATAAAAGAATTATACTTAAAAAAATTGGTTCTTCCAAACAATCTATGTTAATTTTTTAATATTTATGTTCCTTGATTGAGCCCATTTAAATTTTCAAGGATAATTCAAGAGACATCCGGAATTTAAGGAATCAATGAAAATCGAATGATGGAATTGAAGGGTGGCAGAGCTTCGTCGCAAAAACAGGGGAGAAACTGATGTGGGACATAAAAATGGGGGGGGGGCCTTTTTATAGTCTACAAGGTGATGCTTAGAATTCCTGAATCAATCTAATGATTGATATAAGGTTGGTCTGATATGATGGTTGATATCAATGTCAAAAAGTATTTGAAGGTTCCAATATTTTGAGGTTTTATAGAAACACATGATTTATATAAATTGAATCCAATGCGGTTTTCATAAAACAAGATAGAAATACTAACAAAGTAAAAAATAAAATTACGAAGATTTATTTAAGGAAACATACAATATATATTGTTTTAAAAAAAATTGCCAATATTGATATGGTTCTTTTTAATGAACATAGTTTCTTAAATTTTTTATTAAGGAAATAGTTTTTTAAAGTTGTGAAATAAAATATTTAAGGAAATGAAAAAAATTAAGTTCTAGAATAATTTATTATGGAAATAAACATTTCAGGTTTAGAAAAAAAATTAGTCAACAAAATTTTTGAATAAATAACAAAATTTAGCACCCCTCCCCCTAAGGAAATTAGTTTCTTAAAGAAAAGAGATATTTTTCAAAAAAAAAGATAATAAGGATGATTACCCTATGGTTATCATTCGTAACTATTTTTTTATTGTATTCAAATATATCGGAGTGTAAATATTTTGTAAAAATGTCATCAAGTAGAGATTTATTTTCGATAAACGGAATAATGATATCTCCTTTATGTGTGTAATCCCTAAGAAAGTAATGAATAATATGTATTTAATTTACATGAGAGTGATGTGTATGGTTTTTTATTTGGTAAATGGAATATGTATTATCACACAATATCTTTTATTTCGAAAAACTCATTCCCTAGTCTCTGAGTTTATGTTTCCTCCTCAACACTGAAGCACATCATCTTCCAGCAGCTACCTATTCAGCTTCATTAGGGGAAAGGGGTACTAAGTGTTGCTTATTTCATGACCAAGAAACTAATGAATCTCCATGGAAATGACATGTTTCAGATATTCTTTTCTTATCAATTCTACATCCACAATAATCCGCATCTAAAAAACATTTTAATCCAAAACCATTTCCAAATGAATAAAAAAGTCTTATGTCCATGGTTCCCTTTTAATAGTGAAAAATTTATTTCATGACATTTAAATGATATTCCTTTAGATTATATTGATATCTTGAACATAATCATGTAGAATACATTAGTTCTGGAAGACTATAAGTCAAGTATAATAAAATTCTTATCATACCTCTAAAAGATTTTTGATCTACTGGTTTCTTAGCTTCATTAAGATCAAGAGTGTTTGATGTACTGATGGGTGTACATATACTTTTCTTATTGTCATATCCATAATTATTAAGAATTCATTTAATATAATTATGTTGAGATATATAGTTTTCTTCTGTTTTTTAGACATTTGAATACTATGGTGAAATGTTAACTCACCCATCATACTCATTTTAAACTCATATTTCATAAGATACGCAAATGAAGAAGTTCAATATTGCTCAGTTGATCCAAATAAAATGTCATCAACCTAAATTTGTATAATCAAAAACATATTTCCTATATTTGTTTATAAAAATTTATCAATTATCAGATCGTTTAACATAATCGTTTAGTGACAAAAAAATCATTAAGTCTATAAAACCAGGCTCTAGGGGCTTGTTTATGTTCATATAAAGCATTGGTATTTTTGAAAACACGTTAAATATGTTTTTTGTCTTTAAAACATTGAGGTTGATAAACAAAAAATTCATCTTGAACATATCCATTAAGAAAATATCACATCACACCCATTTGAAACATTTCAAAATTGAAGAACGCAGCAAAGGCTAGTCAAATACGAATAGATTTAGTAGCAGCTATTGTAGTGTATGTTTCTTTATAGTCTAATCATTCATGATGATTGTATCCTTTAGAATCTAATCAATATTTATTTTTTATAATGATTAAATTTTCATCACATTTATTTCTGAATACCCACATTTCCATAATTACAGATGTTTCTTTCTGTCTTTCATCCAATGTCCAAACATTATTCATTTCGAATTCATTTTGTACATATTGCATAGATCTAATCCAATCATCCTCACCTAACACTTCATTAGTTATTTTATGTTCTAAATAAGAAATTAATTTTAGAGGTTCTATTTCATTTCAAAAAGAACTTCTAGCCCTTATAATTTTATTTACATCAGTAATGATACTATCATTGGGATCAATCTTAAGAAACAACTAATTTGGGTTTTGTTAAACCTATTCATACACATAAGGTATAAAATATTATAAGGTAAATATTTCAAAAACATTCTCTTGATTCTCATCCTTATAATAATAATACTCCATCAAATTTTCATAATTAGGTTTTGAAAATACATTCAAAGATGTAGGTTGGGGTTGTTTAAAAACAAAGGGATTAGTTTCATCATATTTAACATGTACTGTTTTTCAACAGTAATTTTTTGTTAAAAACACTATAATACATTGAAGTAGTTGAGTATCCTATGGAAATTACTTCATCAGATTTAGGTGTTAATTTATGTAAGTTATCTTAAGTATTCTAGAACAATACTTTTAATCCATATACATTGAAGTATGAAACTCTAGGTTTTCATCTAATCCACAATTTATAATTTGTTTTATTATGAAAATGTATGATTAAAACATGATTAATATTGAAAAAGTATTATATATAGATTTAACCCAACATTTTTTAGTAATAAAATATTCATTCAACATGGTTCTCATTATCTATTTGAAAAATGGAATTTCTTCTTTCAATATCAACATTTTGTTGAGTTATTGGAGCTGAAAAGTTATGAGTAATGAGTTTCCTAGTACAAAAAGTTTCAAAATATGATTTTTGAAATTATACCCCATGTTCACTTTGAATCATTATATAGGGAATATTTTTCTCATTTTATTACATTTTCTAAAATGATTTAAAATAATAAATACTTCATATATCATTTCTAGAAAATAAACTCATTTAAATCCAGTTTAATCCTCAACTAAAGAAATACATACTATTTACCTCCAGTGCTTGTAGTTTGTGTTGAACTGAAAATATCCATATGAACTAGATATAATTCAAAAGAAGATGATACATAACTAATTCATTTAATGATTGACTTATGTGGTTTTCTATATTGACAATGATCACAAACTTTTGATGATTCAAATCTATGCTCTAAAATATCCTTAACAACTCTTATCTTTGAGAGTTATTATAGGTTACAAAGGTTATAGTGTCCTAGACTTCTATAACATAACCATTATTGATCTCCCATAGCACAAAGGGATGCTATAGCATGGTTCATGAAGTCTTCTATGTTTACTGTATAAAGATTTTCATTCCTATAGGGAGATGGAATAAACTCTTTCTTGGAATTGTGTACTAGGCATTTATCATTCCTAAAATTCACAAGGTAGCCTTCATCACATAATTAGATAATTTTTATAATGTTATTATTAATACTTTTAATAAATAAAACATTTTATATTAATTAATTCCCAATAAGAACAATGTTACATATACCAAAAAATTACCCTTGAGCATTATCTCTGAAATTTATATTTCCTATTTTTGTCTTAATAATATTTTCATAATTTTTTTACTTACCAGTCATATGTCTGGAACATCTATTATCCATGTCCCATGTATTTATGTTGGAACTTACATTATTTTCTTGAAAATAAAAAATTTTAGAATTTCAAAATTTCAAAATTATTTTATCTATAACTGTTAGAAATTGAAATCTTATGTATCAATTTTTTTTGAAAAGTATGATTTTTGAAAACCTAACTGTTGGGTTTTATTAAAATAATTTTTTTTATCCTAATATCCATCACATTGACACTTAGTGCCAAAAAGGAGCACTTTGGGGAAGAAATTAATTATGACATAAAACTTTTTTTGAGTTAGTATAACCAAATCCAGAACTATTACTAAGAGGATAAAGTTGTGAATAAATTTTTATCAAATTCATTCCTTCATGGTGTAACATTTGATAAAATATTTTTTTATGGAAAATATATTAGACATTAGTATAATAACTAAATTCTTATACTCAAAAAAATTAATTTTATAATTTTAGTTACTCTCTAATATATTTTTCACGGAAATAATATTTTCAAGATTCTTTTGAAATTTATTCTCCTCAAAGTTAACCTACATAAGGTATTTATTAACATTTTCAAAATCAACAATTTTGTATCTGAATATTTATAAGGATATGATTCTTATTTTACTAAAAAAAATCTATAATTTTCTTTCTCTATTTTTTTTATCTTACAGTTCTCATTCTCATGTTATTTTTCAAATCAAGATAATTATTAAAAATTTGATAAGGTATTATCTTTTTATGATGAATATTCTTCATTTGAATATTCATAATATCCATTATGAGAAAAATTTGAATTTAAATAAATATTGGTTATTGATTGAGAATTTTGTACCATATCCATAAGACAATGATTTACAATATGTAATCTTGTTATAAGACAATATTCGTTTGACTAGAAAATTAATATTCAGATGATTCATCTGATGAGTCACCACTACTGGTACTCTAGGTGGCATTATCCTGCCAAAATTTCTTATCCTTAGAATTGAAGTACTTCTATTTGTTCTTTAAAAAAATTATTATCTTTTATATCCTTTCAAATGTGAATAAGAAAATATTTTCTGATCTGTATAACTATTTTTTAATCCTTAACAAGTTACTTCTGAATATTTCTTATCCTATCCATATTTATTCTTATATATGTATGAAAATATTTGTTTTCCACAATCTTGTTCATCATTTGAGAAATATTTGAAAGTTCATTATCATACTGATAATTTTCACATTATTTGGATATAACAATAACCTTCATATTTCAATATCTAGTTACTCTTTCCATAGTCATGGAATTAGATGTAGTTGGAAATGAAACACTTTCATTACAATTATTTGTCTTATTGAAATCATAATCTCTCCTCATTATTGTTTCAATAAGAATAGGAGTTCAAAAAAACTCATCAAGTGTAATGTTAGATACTTTCCTATTATCATCAATAGTTTTCCTTTTCGATTCACATTCATTGGGAATGATATCAATTTTATTTTCTATAAGAACACCATCATCAAAAACTGTATCTCCCATAGATTGACGACTCTATATTATAGTCAAAAATATTTGATTCTATTTATAAATAGGTTATCCCTAAGGGAATACAAATAAATTATATTCATCACATAACATTTTTGTTCTAATTTATTTTAATTTTGATGTTCCAAAGTTTGTTACGTCATGTTTCATGTAAATACAATTGGCAGCTTCTCAAAAAGATATTTTAATATAGATATTCGTGGTCACGGGACTTAAAATAGTATTGTGTACCTTGTAGTTGAGTTGATATTTTTTATTTTACTGATTTGTGAATATTCAGATTTCAATGTCAGGAATATTTTATTAACCTGTAAGAATAATAAAATTATCCATTCCAGTGTTAATAAAAAAAGTCTTCATCCTATCTCTCTAGTACCCATAATCATTTCCATCAAAAATTGGTTGTCTGGTAGTATTTAAGTTCTTTATATAACCGAAATTCATTCTACCCATTCTATAACAAAATATCATTTCCACAAAATTGGTTAGTAGAAAAATTATATTACAAAATGAAATCATTATGAAAAACATGATTAAGTAATGTTAAGTGGGAAAATTTGGGAAAGAAAACATATATGTAAGTATAATTATTTCAAAGAACGCTTTTGAAACCAATTTTAGGGTTGAAATATAGATGTATATGCTCAAATACAAGAATGCATTAATTTATTGTTTAAAAACATTGTCCTTTTAAGCCTAAAAGAAAATAAATGTTTATAAAACATAACCAAGGTAAATTTAGAAACTCACTTTGGTTCTAACTCAATGGGATAATTGTAAGGTTTGAGGTCCACTGATAAGAAACCTAAACATAAAAAAGTTTAATATAAGGAATCATAATTAGGTTTTGAATACTGATGTATTCTTCCTTCAAGTGTATATAGTCTTATTTATATCAGAGTTAAACAGGTATAAGAAAAAATTAGAATGTTATCCATTATTTCTTTTTCAAAAGAAGTGGAAATAAATCTTGTAAAAGAACAAGAAAACAAGTATAATAAATATTTTAATCCATATATATGGTCATCCAATAACCTTTTATAATGATTCCATGATTTATAATTTCATGAAAATATATCTTAACCTTCATATAAATATCATATATATTCATTATATATATACACTTTCATTTATAAATCATTGATACAGAAAAATAGTTACAATGTCCATATAGATGGTATGTCTTACGTAAGAATAAACACTATTTTAATTTTTCAATGGATGGAACGAATCAATGTTAAATATTAATGAACCATAAAATTATCATTATTATATCATATATATTCATCAAATTCATCATCATTACCATCCATGAAACATATAAATGAGAAATGAATCAATTAGCTTTGGGGATGTCATAGTCTGCACTTATGCCTGAATAATGATATCGTTTCCCAATTGATTGTAGAGTATATAGGTAGATATGATATTATAATTTAATAACTGTAATTATGAATTAAACATAATATATTATCATTTAAACTTTCGTAATACCCATCCAAAATTTATAATGGTGAAAATTTAATTGTTTTACAACATGGAGATGATACGTCTTACCTAACACCGAGTGAAACATTCACTTATCATTTTGTGTGAATTATGGTTTATAATGATGTTTTCACAATAAAAAAATAAGAATATTTATGAAAATTTATTTGTTATTTTTTTCTAAATACCATATATTTATCTATTATTAATAAGTGTAAAAAAATATGTGATTTGGTATATTGATTACTTCTTCTTCTTCAATAAAACTGATCAAGACCACTTCTTTAGTTCTCTATGGTTGTTATTTTGGGAATATCATAGCCTCTAGAATGATTATATGTTGTTTTATAAGGGTAATATACTGATTTTTGTGGATATATAATGATCGATGTTGTATAAATAAGTGAGGGTTTATGTGCCTTTTAATAATTGAGGAGAGGGAAACCTTCTCAATTTGTAAATTATAAATTTCAATAAATTAATTAACAAGAAAAACTCATTAAAAAGTCCTGAGATAAAAATATAAGAAAATATATTGTTTTAAAACCATTAAAATTATAATTTAAAGAAGGTATTGTGTCATTTGTGACATTATCATTTTTATTAAACCTTAGTTAACAAATTTTAATTTTGAATATGACAAAACTTCCAAAATTAAAGAGTTGTAAATTTTACACATAAGGTGAAAATATTTACCTAAATGGAATATTTATGATATTTTAGATGTTATTATATTCAAATTGACTTATTTAATATTTTTTATGATTTCTAAATAATTTAATAATATATTATTTTCATTAAAATATCATCATTTTAAATTTTGAAACAATTTATTTAATCTAACTTCAAAGAGATGAATAAAATATTTTAATTCAAATGTAGTCATTGAAAAAAAACACTAATATTTCATATTGAATATAAAATTCCTAGAATGGTATTAAATAATCACATTATATCACTTTTAATAATTTCAAAATCAATAATTTTATTATTTCATTAATTAATTAAATATTTTGTTTTGGTTATGAATACATTTAAGGTAATTATATAAATAATGTAAATAAATTTTCATTCTAAATATAATTTTATTTTGAAATAAATTAAATATTAATATTCATCCTTAACTTCTTCCTCTCTCTTTCTAAACACATAATGGATATTAAAAATTAAGAGAGTGGCATTTTGTAACATTCGCTGATTTAAATAATATATAATTCATTTTCAAACACAAAGTTATGTTAAAAAATTAATTTTATATCTGATGGTGATAAATATCAAATTAGTTTTATCCATGAAGAATTATAAATAATAGTTTGGGATTTATAACAATTTTTTAATCTTGATTAACCCGGTTTACCTTTTACCAAGGTAATAAATGGTACTAGGGTTGCCAAACATATTGGCCAAAAATAAAAGGGTCCAATTAATAAAATTTTACCATCATAATTAAAAATATTTTATTCATTTAATCTATTTTAGTATATATAAATAGAAGAAATTAATTTTAATGTAATTGAAAAAAATGAAACAACCACTCCATTTTACAAAAAAATGGAAATTTTAACCATAAAATATCATTTTCCTTTTCCTATGCATAGAAAATTAATTTACATTTTTATAACAACTTATAAAGTCAGTAATATATGAATTTAATTAAAATAGTTCACTATTTTGGATTAATTTAATTTATCAGGATAAAAATACATAACACTTATTAAAACAAGTTGTCTGAAAAATAGTTCTATTTTTTTATTAATTTTTTTATTTATAATTAATTGATAACCATGGAATTATTTTATTTATATATTAAAAAAATTAATATTTTCATTATTTATACTAATTCCCACCAATCCATCATCTTTTTGAGAAATTTCCTTTTAAAAGTTATATTTTTTAGTATATCATGGTTTGTGTATAGTGGATGTTCGATGTAATTAATGTTATAAATTAAAAACATTATTTAAAGAAATATATTTCATTAAAAAATTTATGTTGTTTCATTCCACCCACCCCCACCCCCCAATGATGTTTCCATCAAAATTCATAAATGTTTATTAAAAACTAAAGATAATTCATCCTCGTTACATCTGTTGTTTCCTGCATAGCTTCTTTAAGATTGTGTTTTTTCTGAAAATATAATCGAGTGAGTTATATTTCTTGGTAGAAATTTATCTCTATGAACCATATTCATTAATTGTTTTTCATTATAACATTTATCATTTTCCTAAAATATGAGTTATGTATTTATTATAAGTGAATAATCAGACATGTAATTCCTAAGGAATGATGTGTGGAACACATTGTGATCCTCATGAAGATTCGTTGGATGTTCTAATAGAGAAGCTATTATCCTGATATGATCAAGAATTTAAAAAGGATAGATATTCCAAGCATTATATTTCCCTTATTTCAAAATCTCAAAACCCACTCTATGGAGATTTTCCTAAGAACACATTATCACCAACATAAAATTTTAGATCATTCTGTTGATTTTATACCTATCTTATTTTGTCAATTATAGACTTCTCTCAGGTGTAGTGGAATGGCTCTAACATTCTCTAAAAAAAATTCAACTATATTAGGTCCTAATAGAGTCCATTCCCCAACTTCATTACAGTATGATTTAATTAAAGACATACATCCATATAGGGATTCATAAGTCATAATATGATTGTTGGAGAGAATGAAATTTTTGGGAAAAAAATTCACTATAGAGAGATGTTGAACCCAAACACCTTCAAAATAAATATATCATGCTCTAAATATGTCTTTTATTGATTGAATAGTTATTTTTAAAATACCATATATCCATGGATGATATGTAGTGATGAAACATAACTCTATATCTAGAGTCTACTGAAGACTTCTCTTGAACAATGTTGTATACTTTGGATACCAATATGATACGATGGATCATTGTATACCCTGAAATTTTATCACAACATTAACTTATAACTAAGTATTTTGACTAGAATGAAATATTCTCTAATGGTAACAAAAATTTCTGAATTTTTATGTTACACGGCCACAACGCAAATGACATATATCCCCTTACTTGTTTTGGGGTGTTCGATGACAAAATAATGGGTTATGTTTTTCCATTTCTATTATGATTTTCAAAATGGTGGTAACATCCACTTATAATTTTTACTTTCAACTGTAACATTAAAAGACACCAATCGATGGGAATCATACTTTACAATATCCCTCTTCATGGAGTCTGACCATAAATACTCATTAAAAAATCTATACATCTCCATAATTCTATGATGAATAAAAAATAAACAACTATGATATTCATCCATCAACACCTAATTTAAAAATTATCTAGATAGAAGAGATATATGGTTCCAAAACCATATCATTCCATAAACAATCAAAGATGAATGTTGGAACATTTATCAAAAACTTATTTAGGTTTCTATCTTTGATCTTGACATCTTTAATTTTTAATTTAATCGATTTTCAAATACTCATATGATAAGGAAAACATTTATTTCCTTCCATAAATATTTCATGATCCATAGATTATATGTTGGGAAATATTTGAACATTTATTATACTCGTCATAGAATAGATATCTTGATCGTTTTGACTTAGATCATATTCCACATAACACACTTTACTAGGGTAGTACTGTATTAAGAATTTAAATTAATTAATAAAATATAAAAATCTTATATTTCACATGTTTATCTATTTTGGAGTGAATATATTCTTCAAAATTTTGTAATCATTATATACATCACACATTTATACATATATATAATTCCAAAATATAATTAATGAAACATTTACATAAACTATTTCCAAATCATGATTTGGTTACTTTTTTTCATGTACCATTAATGTTCTTATGAAATTAAAAATAACCATCTCATTATATATATGGATGCATCCTAGTCCAATCTTCGATGCATCATCATAGATTAACAAATCTTATAAATTCTAGGGTAGTGTAATTATAGTTATGATAAATGGGCTTCTCATAAATTCCTTAAAACATTCCCCACATTCCTCACATTCATCCATTCAAGAGAACATAGAACCCTTAAAATTTTACATGAGGATTTGATTTGACTGCTATGTAAAATTCTATTCAATGAACTGATTAATCTATCAAAATAATAATACTAAAAATCTGAGAAAAGGTGGTTTATATGCTCAAATTTCAAATAATCTATATATTGGAAGGTTTTGTTCATAAACCATCACCTATGTTTATATGACACAAGTATGAATCATTCTTAATCCAAAATTCTTCCATTGTATATTTTTCATAATGGTCCCCTTTTATAAGGTCATGATCACTTCTCTGAATTGATCTTCAAGTTCTTCATTGATCATTGAATAAATTTTCATATCATTTATAGTGAGTATCAAAATCTAATCAAGGTAACGTATAAATACATTATTCATTAAATCAATGATGTTAGTGGGAGAATTTCTAATTGGAAAAGTCATAACTAAAAATTCATAGTGTCGATACCTTGTATGGAATATTGTCTTTGGTATGTCCTCCTATTAACCAAAATTTGATAATTTCTAAAAGAAATGTCAATGTTGAAAAATTATTGATCTACATGTATTTTATCAAACATGTTATCAATTTAGGGTAGAGGATTATTTATTATAATATATATCATCTTATGATATTTATAATCAATAAAAAGATTTAATGATTCATATGTTGTTTTATGAAATAGAAAATGTGCATCCCACAGTGATGCACATGGCCGAAATAATTCTCGGCACAGATTCACCTAGTGTTTCTACTTTAATTCTTGTAACTCAATCAAGTACGTTCTATATGGATTCTAGGAACTACGTGTATCACCAAGTATGTGTCAAATTGAAAACTCAACATCTTAATTTCGTGGAATAATAAGAACCCCTTATGGAAAGACATCAATAAAATCCAACAGAATAAGAATATATTTGATGATAAGTTTCATGTAAACTATATTAATTAAAATCCATTTCTAAATTAAAATTATCAACCATATTATAGATGTAATTTACATCAAAAGTCTATTTTTTCATAACACTAATCATAAATCATGATTTTATTGATTATATCAAAAATAAAATCCATTTCTATGTAATTTATGTGGGATTAAAATTTATAAATTTAATAAATACAATGAATAATATAGAATTAAAATAGAGGATGAGTTATAATATTTATAGGGAACATATTTCCAAAAAAATCTACTAGATAATAATCATAGACTTGGAATGTGTTCATCATTTCATATTGGTTATTATTTTAAAATCATTAAATAATTATTAATTTCCTATTGTGATACACATTAAAATTTATAAAGATACAAAACATTGGTTATATCCATAATCAAATAATAAATTATATATTCTATAATGGATGGTAAGTGTACCTTCCACCACATTTTTATCATACCCCAAATAAAAATTCATGATCACATAAGATTTAACTTTCGTTATTGTCTTTAAATAATGTTTATGTCAATCATTCTCATTAATATTCATATTTGTTCACTGGTAATAATAATTCTTATTCTCATTTATTTTAAAACATTTAATTTTTTTGTGTGAATTATATGGATATTCCTCTCTAATATCATCATTAGTTAAATTATTATCATCACATTTTTATTGAATTTCTCGTTGAAGATCCTTTCAAAACTATATAAATTTACTAGTTCACTTAATGAAATTTTCCCTATGTTTTATTTCACAATTTTAGGGAAAAAATAAAGGATATATTTTTTCTATCTAATTTTTTATAATTAGATTTAAATTCCAATTTGATTTTACTATCAATACCATGATATTGTTTGATTACTCCAATATCAATCTCTTCCTTAATAAAACAATGGAAAATTTCTCCATAGTTACTGAAGTCCCATATGGATAACTCCCTATGGATAAATGTTTTTAGGGAGTAAAAGAATAGATAAATACTACTTTTAGGTTGGATTATAACAGCTTAAGCATGCCTCCCATTTCTTGGGAAGTTTTACTCATACATACCAATAGATTCATCATCCTTCTTCTATATGTTGAGGAATTATTTCTTCCCTTTTTTATAAAGAATAGAAATAATTTAAATGTTAAAAAATAATCTTTTAAAATCATTCCACTACATAGATTGGATTTTATCTTGTTCTCTTTTGTTCTTGTAAGATTCCAATATGAACTACCTCACCATCCAAATAATAAGAATAAATAATAACATTCTGAATTTCCGAACACTGAAATTTTGAAAGTATTTTTTCAATGGTATTAATATACTTCTAAATGTCTAGTTGATAAGTGGACCAAATTAATTAAAGATTATGTTTCCTCATGAAGGATAAATAGAATTTGGATCTGTTATTATTTTATTAGGAAGATCAGTTTGATACAAATTTTTATTAGGTTATTTGATCATAGGAAAAATATTTTTAAATATCTATGACATAACATTCAGCTTCTATGGAGTTAATTCACTACATTATTTCTTACATTCAGAATTAAAAATATTCCTTTAGCTTCCATCCATTTACTAAAACAAAAATAATAGTTTGATGAACAATAATAATTTTGGGATACCATATTAACAAGAAAAAAAATATTGAATGACTAATTTGGGACACCTTACTTTATAACACCATAGGTTTAATGTAGGTTATTCCTGATTATTACAAATATTTTTGGGTTTGCTTGTATAACTAGAAATACACATCAGGTTATTTCTAAATTTTCCCATTATTATTTCTAATGGTTGAAAAAACCATCCTTTTATACCAACTATAGAGACACATACTGTTCATGCATCGATATTACAACTTAATAGATGGATATTCATTAAATAATATTCTATCGACACCAAAATTGATTTGTTTTAGTATCTTTGACAAACTGGAAATGAAACTGATTTGTTTATATGATATCTACATCTTATACTATTTATTTTTTCATAAATGTCACCTTTTTTTATACATATAATACTAAATTCATCTCTATATAACCTCAAGAAATGGTACACTAGAAAATGGTGAGTCTATATAATGAATAAGGGTAAATGATAGATATTTGTGCTCATATAAGAAAAAAATTAGAATAATGGTATAAGAGAATGATCTTAACATTTGAAAAATATATCCTATATATGAAATATCAAAATCAAAATTCGTTTGAAAAAATTAGGGTAGTTCATAATACATGAATCTTTATGGAATCAAAGAGAATTCACCTTGATAAAATAACATAAAAAGCATACAATGATTTATTTCATACACATAAAAATATAAAATCATTTCCTTAGAAGTAATGGTGATTTTACAATGAAATGATAGTGTAATGGGTTCACTCCCAAAAGCATCATAGTTATTGGGTTTTACTCTCTAGAATAATCAAAGTGGAGAAACTCCCTCAATGAATATTGTTCACCCTCAATTCCATCTATATTTATCTTGTGAGAGATAAATATTTTCCAATGAAATTTTCGGATGATATAGGACTTTTCCATCAAAATATTAGATTCATATATATGTTATCCACAAATTCATAAACCATTTTTTATATTAAAAACCTTGAAAAGATATTTCTTCATAATTATTTGATCAACGAATACCTCATAAAAAAGTATGGGTTTCACAAAAATAATTTCATCAAATAAATAAATAATGTAGAGACATAAAATGGATGGAACCCTTAGATAATCTTCCTAGAAAATATTATGTTAAATGTTTGGTTTTCACCTTATAGGAATAGAATTACCATTAAAATATCATTAAATAATTCTAGAGGAAAATATCATTTCCATTTTGAAATATCTAATTAAAAATTAATAAAATATGAAGAAAAATATTTTATTTCAGAAGAAAAATTTAAACATGTAATGTAATATTCATATAAAAAATATTCATGATTGGGGAAAATACATTAAATCCATATAATTTAAAAATAAATTCCATCCATAATATTTTCAGAAATGTCACAAAGTACCACATTTAGAATTTAAAAATAATATTCAAGTTGAATTTTTTTTAAAAAAAGGTAAAAATTCATAAAAATGAATTTAATAAAACATATTAGAATATTAAAAACATTTTGTAAATTTTTTTTAGAATACATGGATATGGGAGAAAATATTTTTTGACTAAAGAGAGAGATGAGGCTAATTTTCCATAAAAATATATTATCGGTCTACTGAGTATATAAGATTAGAAAAATAAATAAAGAATATTTATTTAAAATAAATAAATATAGGATAATAAAATGATTATTTTTCATTATATATATATCATAATATTTAATCATTTTTGGCATAAAAATTATCAATCATGATAAACAATGAGATTGTAACAAAGCCCATTACCTCAAGTATTCCATGCATCAAAAGTACTCTATCCTCTTATATAATAAATTTAAATTTATTATACTTCTATTATAGATACTTTAATAAATTTTAAAATCATTTAGTATTCTATTATACAATTTAAACAACACCTTTATTAGTAATTCTTTATTAAAATCATCATTTTTTAGGTGTCAACTGTTTCGTTGATCATGAGTAATTTAACTCAGTAGTTATGATTTGTGTACATTCATATTTGTTCCATAATAATAATTTTATTAATCATGATATTAATTAGTTTTATATCCATTTTATAAAAATATATTTTCATCCAAAAAATTCACTAATAAAAATATTAAAAGACACTAACCATGGAGATGGTAGGTTGTATATTCCAATGGACATTGTTCACATTTTTCTACGAGTACAATGGAAAGAAGATAAATACTAATTAAAATTTCCAGGATAAGTATTTTTTAATATATAACATATATATAATATATATGTATCAAATTATTCCTCATTACTGTCTACTTAAAATAAAAATGGAAAACTAATCACATCGCTTCGTGGATGTGGTACACCACACATAAGAACGAACATTGTTATTCTTTCTAAAAGGATTGGATTGAATGTAATTAGATAATATATTATAATTTAATAAGTGTAATGAATACTTATAATAACATTAATCCCATCATTATACGCATCCAAAAACGTTTTTGACGTAAAGTAAATTGTATCGCTATATGAAGATGGTATATTTTAAATACACACGATCAACACTTTCCCTTCTTGTTTGATAGAAAAATTGATTTAAAATGGATATTTAATTAGCATAAAAAATTTAATAATATAAATTATACTGTATTTATTAGTTTATGATAATTACAATATATTTATAGGAGGTAAATTAGAGTATAAAAGAAATCGATTTGGTCAGGTGATTATCTCTTCATTGAAACGACACCATTAGATATCCTATAATGGGATATCGGGATTTTATTTTGGAACTACATGAGCCTCTAATATTTGGATATTTAAGTTTATAATAGTAATTAGAAGAATTTGGTCAATATAGGAGGCTCAATGTGGTGTAAAGGAGTGACGGATGGGGTTCTCTTTTCAAAATGAGGTGAATGGGACTTCTAGAATGTCCTAAATGAGTAATGTTTAGAAAATTAATTTTCATTCTAAATTACACAAAATGAGAAAGTAAGATAAGGTATTATGGGTTTTTAATACCATTAAACAATATAATTTAAACAAATGCGGTTTTCAATTTAATCCTAACCATATTGATTAACATTTTGTTAGTCATTTTTTTATCTTTGGTTACTATGTTTTCAATATTAAAGGGATTAAATTATTACTTATAAGGAAAAATTATCCAATAAATGGAAATTATATAAAATTATAAACTATATCATATCTGTCATTTATTATTTGAATATTTTTATTATTTTCAAATAAATTAATAAAATATTATTTTTTAAAAAATATCAATTTTTTCAATTTCACTATATTAATTAAATTTGACTTAAATAACATAAATAAAAGGATAGAATTTTAGTATTACATATTGCAAAAAAAAATAAGTATAATTCACCAATAAAATTCATTGTACACTATAACATACTCACGTTATGTCACATTTAATATTTTCAGAATCAATTAAATTATTTTTGTGTTAATTGAATAAGTACTATTTTTACATTGTGTATTAATTTTTAGTAATTGTATAATACTGAAAATTTATAAATAAATTAGAATAATGAATTTAATTTTTTAATTATTTAAAATAATATTAATATAAATTCATATCAACTTCTTTCCACTATGTGAACTCACAATAGAAATTTAAAACTAAGAGACGACATTTGTAAACATTTTTTTATTTAATTAATATATAATTACTTTTCATGGAAATGAATCCCTTAAATTAATCATTTTATTTCTAAAGGTTATAAGGGTCACAGTTTCATCCTATAATATGAATTATTAATAGAAATTAGGGCTTTTTCAATTATTTTAATTCTATATTAACTCAATTTTCCCATTACTAGGTTGATATATTTTACCATGGTTTCCATTCATATTGATGAAAACTAAAAAAGGCCTATTTACCAAAATTTATCCTAATAATTTTAAATATTTATTTAATTTTAACTCATTATTTACTTATTTATTGTATAAATTATTTTTAATGTGGCTGTATAAAATGAGACAAATACTTATTTTTGGAAAAACACATTTTTATGAATAAAACTGCATTTATTCATATAATATTCCTAGAAAAATAATTATTGAATTATTAAAAAAATTATTCAAGTAAATCAAATATAAATTCCCTTAAAATTATTCCCCTTTAGTGATTAATTTAATTTAATAAAATAAATATACATTGTGTGTATAAAATTATTTTTAAATGATTTTTAAATTTTCATTTATAATCAATTGATTGTAATGGAATTAGTTTTATACATATATAAAAACACATTTGGGATAATTTTATTAGTCCAATACATACAAACCAATATAATGGATATCTTATAATTTTAATTTTAAAAATTATGATTTTAATAGTATATCATTGTACATTTAAACTTGGTGTTTCATGTAACATAAGATATCGAAAAAATAAAATAATTTAATGGGAAATATTTCATACAAATTTTTTGGTGTTTTATTCTATTATCTATAAAATAAATTTTTTCCTTAAATTTATTTACATAACCACAAAAAACTAAAGATTATTTTTCCTCAATAAATCATTATGTTTCTATATAGCTTCCCCAAGCTGGTGGTTTGACCACAAAACATTGACCTGGTGAGTGGTCCTTCTTCATTAGACTTTTTATCTATTATCAGGAATCCTTATTAGATTATATTATTAAGAATAACCTTCCTCTAGTTGTATGATCAATTAGTTCATTATATGTGAAGGATCATATGTGCACTTTTTTATGAGAGATGCATGGAACATATCATGTACTTGGGAGAGATTAATTATAAGATCCATTCTATAACATTAATCATGATATGATCAATAGTTTCAAATTGATAGTTATATAAAGGATTTAGATTGACTTTATTTCCTAATATCCTCACCAACTCCTTTGGAGATATTGCTTGAAATAGCATGTCACAAACTTCAAACTCCAGATTATTCCAATGATTCTTAGTATAACATTTTTAACAACCTTGGGAAACTCTAATGTTCAGTTGAATGGCAATGACCAACTAGTCTAATTATTTTAAAAGTTCATGTCCTAATAGATTTATTCCTACAACTTCATTCATGTATGTTGTATTTTTTCTTTTACTTATATAAAGGATTACATAAGAATCCATCTAAATAGTGGAGTGAATTCTATTGTTTTACGAAAATTACACTAAATAAATGGGTTGATCCTAACAACATTTTAAATCCATATATAAAAAATAATATCATTTAATCTATAGTTTGAATGGTTATTTTACATTTATCATATGTCATAGGATTATATGTATTGATTGAACATATATTTATGGCCACTTCATATGAAAGTCTTCTCCAAAATATTGATGTAATCCCCAGACCATGATGATATTAAATTGATTATTATACATAATATTATATTTCTAAATAATAAATTTATTATTGAGTAATTTGATGAATGTATAAATATTATATAATTTTAATGAATTTTTATGACTACTTTTGGTGATCACCTTAAACCCAAATAAAATTATTCCCTTCAAAAGTTTTTTGGGTATTTTGGCAACATAATCCATGGTGATATTTCCCATTTCCATTCTAGTATGTTTAATGGTTGTAACATCCCCTTATACTTATATCTCATATAATTAAAATTATGACATAACATGAACTATAAAATATACTCTACAATATCACTCTATATTCTATCCCACAATAAACACATTTTCAAATCTATAATCATCATCATACTTACATGGAGAATAGTGAATTAAGAACTATGAGGATCATACACTATCTCATTCTTAATTTTAGGTACATATAAAACACATATAAGCTTTCTAAATCTTATCATGGAATTAAAATCTTGGATAAACTTAGTAGCATTTCTCATATTATTTTGTTTCTATATATCTTCCTTCTATTCCTATTTAATAATCACTTGAATAGATGGTTGAAAACACATTTGATAAAGTTGATATTTTCTCATTTCATGAATATTTAAAGAAACATAAATTTCATGAACATAAATATTGAATATTGTTTTATCTTCATCAGAGAAAAGATACCCTGATCCTTTTATATTAGAGAATCATCCAACTTGTTTTCTTTCCGAGGGAATTAATGTATTGGGCAATTAAAATACTTAATCATCATTAACGGGATTATTTGGGACATGTTCTTATATTTTTTAGGGGTAATAAAATTTAAACTTTTTATATAAGTATAGATGTCACATGTTTCTCTGTAAAGATAATACCTCTATATCATTAATGAGAAAATTACAATAGCGAACATCAAATCATGAAATGGATATTTTTTCAAAAACAATCAATTTTCATCACTTATAATCAATAAAAATATTGTTTTACATGAGAATTCATCATAGTCTTTTATTAGTTACATCACTATGTATTATAAATTCCTTTCCACTATAGGGTATTCAGTGAATACATACACAAAAAAATATTTACTATAGTTCCTTAAAACATTCCTCAAAATTTATTTATAAAAATGAAATTCATTTCCTTATGAGATTTGGTTTTGAGTGGATTTTATAACATTGAATACTTATCTAAAATTATCCAGTATTATCCTTACAAACTAAGAATCCTATGGATACCACTCACAGTGTTCGGTTTGTGCCAAATATCAAGAAAATATTATTTAAGGTCCCACTCATGTATCCCCACATGAGATTATGTGGCCCATAAATGAATATTTCTATATAAAAAAGTCACACATGTTATATTTTTCATAATTATTATTCTTCATTAGTGTATTCATTAAAATTATTAATTGATCTATATATTATTTTTTCCACATTGAATAAATAATAATGTCTTCTATAAATACATTTACCAACTAAATTGGGTAATATCTAAGGAATCAATTCATTAATTCCATGAAGATAGTTGGAGAATTTCTAAGACCAAAACACATCACTATAAATAAATAGTCTCCATACAATGTACAAATTTTTTTCCTGGATATATCCACCTACATGACCCTATATTATTAATCCAAAAAATAATAAAAAATCATTGAAAAGTATTTAGTTCCATGATGTTTATCAATTATGTCATCAATACAGGGTATAAGATATCTATTATTGGTAGTGATCTTGTTAAGTTATTTATAATCATTGTGAAGTCTAAATGATCGATATTTATTTTTAAAAACATAACATGTTCACCCCAAGGAGATGCACATATCTGAATGTATCCCTCATAAATATGATCCTATATATCCTTCCATTCTTAGAACTAAATTTGTCTAAATCTATTTGGATTCAAGGAAATGTGTGTATCACTAGGTATGAGTTCTGTTTTAAAATTAAATTCCCAATACAGTGTTAGACCAAATTTTTTTTTACAAAAACACATTCATATACTTATAAGAAATATATATATCATCAATATTGATTTTCTCACCCACCATCAATGATAAAAACACCTTTTTAATAGGAATAATGAACAATATCATAGAATAATTCTACATTATAAGATCATTTTTTTCATCACACTATTAGAACATCATAGGTCGGTTCAGAATATAAAACATAGCGTCCCTTACATGGTAATTGAGGTATGATTTAGGTAAATAGGTCAAATACATTCCCATTATAATATTGATTTCAACAAGATGATAAAGAAATGATTTATAGGGGAAAATTCCCCCAAAATTGAATTAGAGTACAATGTTAGACATGATATACGATCATCATAAAATATGGGGTCACTAATGCTAACTCAAAACTAATTTTTGAAGTGGTACTATGTTACCCATAGAATTTCATTTATATATAAATTATTAGGTAGATCCTGAATGAAATAAGAAATAGACAATTCATAATTAGATGGTATGTTCACATTTCTACAAATCATTATCATAACCCTTTTCTTAAGTATTATTTGCTTGATATATAACTTTTTCTATAGTATTAATAGGTAGTTGATGATTACCACTATCATTTGACTTAATTTTTGGGAATTGGATATAATAATTCCCATACTCTATGCATTTACAACGCTGGAGTGTGGGTGGTTTATTTTGGGGAGATTTCAATCAATTCACATCATTACCTAACATCTTCCCATCACATTAGAATTTGATCTCCAATTGACCATCCTATACTCACTTGAAATATTTACCATCTCCCTTAAACCAATTTCCCCAATGTTTCCTTCTAAACATTGATCATAAGGGAAGGATCATCTTCTTCTCTCTGTGGTTTTATATTACATTTGAATTATAATTATCCTTTTGTATCACAACCATAATGTGGATTTGTTACTCCAATCTCCATGTCCACCATGATATTATATAAAATAATTTCATTACATATACTCATGTCCTCTTTGGATGACACACATTATATACTTAGTTTTAGAACACTAAATCATTGATCTTCCTTACATTTATGTTGTATGATAAAATTAGAATTGTACCTTACATATCTTCAAATGTTTTCCTCAAAAGTAACTATAGATTCATCAACCTTACAATTTAACTCATGGAATTATTTCTCTATTTTAAAAAAAATATTATGAAGAAGGTACTTGATGAAAATTAAGCATTATATTTTTTACCAATCTATTGATTATTTTTATTCATTTTATCATATGATCTAGATAAGACCCCAAAACTGATTTGATTTTACTTAAAATAAAAATGAAAAATAATAGTCAAATTTTTTAAGCACTGAATAATTGAAAATATTTTTTCAATGGTTCTAATCCATTACTCACTAAATATTATATCAATGGACCAACTAAAATATGATGGATATTACCACATCAAGTAATCAATATAATTTTAATCCCTCCATTTCTTATTTTGAATCTAATTTTTGTTCATATAATAGAAGTTAATAATAATCCTAAAAGCATAATTTTTCATTCTTTCAAGAGAACAATTATGTCATTGTCTATTGCATACAGTATTAATATGATTACTTTTGGTTCCATCAATTGTCTGAAACAAAGAAACACAGTGTAAGCATCAATAATCATGGTGGTAAATCACATTATAATTATTAATCACATATTGGATTCCTAAATCAGAGTAACTTACTCAATAAAAATTTAGGTTTATCGAATATCATTCATGATCATTTCCAAAAAAATATGATTTTTATACTATACATAAAATTATCCATAGGGTTCATAAAAATTAATTCGAATTATAGTTTCCAATGGTTAACATAACTATTATCTGACACCAACTACAATGACTCAAATGTCTTATAAAAATATATTAAATAATTTTGGATGAATATTAATTATAAATAAGTTTTATCCATGACAAAACCCATTTAGGACATATATTATTGGATACTTGGAAATATAAATAGATGGTTAATAAAATATATTCATCATCTTCAACTAATTTTTTTGTTACTAGAACCCTTTTTAGGAATGACATACATAACACCATTCTTCCTAATATGAGGAAAAGAATGAAAATAAATGGGTGAGGTCAGGTTCTAAATAAGGGTAAAAAAAATATGATATCAATGAACACATAAGAGAGAGATGAGGATAAGGTTATTAGAACGTGATATTAACATTGAATAACCATGACTTCTGTACAAAATATCACAATATTATGTGATGACATAAATCATTGAAATTCATAAGAAAAAAATAATAATGGAATAAAAGAAAATGAACAACAAAATATTAACTTATTCAGCATACATTAAATTTTTGCACACACATAGGAATAAAATATAGTATCCTAGGAATTCAAGGATCATCTCCAGGGAAAAAATTGTTATATGAGTTCACTACCAATCCATCATAGTAATCAATTTTCACTCCCAATACTATCATATTTGACATAGTCCCTTATATAAATAGGTTAAATGTCCATTCTTGTCCTATTAAACACATGAGATATCAATTTTCACACAATTTATTATATGAAGATATAGTTCTCACCCTCCACATAATCATAATCATAAATATGTATTCTAAAAAATCATAAACAGTTCATTATATCATAACCTATTAAAATAAATATTTCATATAAACATTTCATCATTGAATAACCCATGAAGGAGGTATTAATTTCATAATAACAATTCTTTCATGAACATAATCATATCAAAAAAAAGGGTATTATCCTTAATTTATATCTCTATTAAATAATAAGTTAAATCAAGTGTTTTTGACTTTGTTGAATATAAATACCTTTAAAATATCATAAAAACATTCTTGAAAAATTAACCATTACAGTTTTAAAATTATTTAATAAAAAAGTTCACAAAAATAAAGGAAATAATATTCTATGAATCCAATCCTTTAATATTATGAGGGAACCCTCAATGAAAAATTATTAATTATGGAAGGGAAATATTTTCATACTTTATAAGTTAAAAAACATTTCATTGATACTTTTTTGGGAAAATATATAATGTTCCATATCTAGATAAAGAAAAGGGGGTTTCATTCAAACCATCTTGTCAAAAATTTAAAGATGTGGAAAATTACATTAAAATCATTGTAGAATTTTAAAAACCATCATTATACTATTTTTAGAAAACATAGACCTTGAATGAAAAAAATTTCGACCAGAGGGAGAGATAAATTCGATCTTCCATAAAAATAAATTTTCTATATCATATGTACAAAATATGAGGCATGTGAAAAGTAAATATTTATTTTTAAGAAATAAAAATATTATAAAACAATTCATAATTTTATTTAGAGATATATCCTATGATTTAATTACCAAAGGAATAGTCATAATTACTCCGGATAAAAAATAAGATTGTGACATAAAACCCTTTCTTTGAGTTCTCCTTACATCAAAAGCACTCTAAACTCATGTATAATAATGTTAAAATTATTATAATTATTTCATAGTTTTCTTAAAACATATAATATCATATATTATCCCTTTGTAATTTTTTAATAACTTATTCTTTTAAAAATTCATTTTTAAGATTATCATTTATATGTGTTAATTGCTACATTAATCATGACAATTTCATGTAAGTAGTTCTATTCCTTATACATTTAAATTTTTATAGAAAAGTAATCATGATATAAATATCATATATATTCATTATATACATATTTAGTTTCTATAATAAATTTTTGAGATAGAAAATGAATTACACAGTTCATGGAAATTGTATATTGTACTTACACGTGTACTTTGTTTTCATTTTTTCGATGGAAATATAAAAATAATGATAAATTTAAATTCAATATAACATGGTCATTATTATATTATATATATCATATATATAAATTATCTTATTCGAAATTTCCCTCAAGTTAAAATATAAGAGAAAATAAAATCACATCACTTTGTGGAGTTTGTAGTCCACACATACACAGAAATGACATAATCATTTCCAAAAATATTTTTGGGCAAGTAAGGATATGTGATATTATATATTTAGAAGTATGATTACATAATAAATATCATATATAAAAATTAATCACACATACATACCCATTCCTGAAGTATGATTATGAAAAATGAATTGTATCGCTACATGAAAACGGTATGTCCTACGTACTCACGATAAATATTTTAAGTTCTCATTAGATAAGAAAGATGATTTATTATTGTGTTTTAATAATCTTAATAATATTTAACAATATATAGGATACTGAATTAAATTATTTTATGATAAATAAATCATATTTAGGGGAGTTAAATAAGATTAGATAAGAAAATGATTGGGTAATTGGATTACCTCTCTTTTGAGATATCTCCATTACATCTCCTCTAAAGGGAAATAGGGTTAGTATTTTGTGAAGACAATAACCGAAAAAATGTGGATGTGTATGTTTAAAAGAGTAATTGGGGGTATTTAGTTAATATATAATTCTTAATTTTTTGTAAATAAATGAGATAATATGTTCCTATTATTAATTTAGGTGAGGGGAACTTTAGGAATTTCCCAAAAGATTAAATTATAATAAATTCATTCTCAAGAAACATTCATCAAAATTTAGAGGGATATAAATTAAAGGTATAATCACGATGAAATCCAATCAATAAATTCAATTAAAATATTTTTTGTTTCATTTTAATCCATATAATTTTGAATGACCTTTAGTTATCTAATTTTAAATTTAAATACAATAATAAAATTAAATTAAGAAAGCGATTTATTTTTTACATATAAATTGAAACATAGATTATTAATTTACATTTTAGTAAATTTTATGATATTTTAGACTATATAATTTCCAAATTGCCTTATTTTAGAATTTTTATGGATTTTAAATATTTTAATAAAATATTGATTTTATAAAATGTCATTATTTTTAATTTTGACATTATTCGTATAATTTTACAAAAAACACATGAAGAAAAAAGGTGGAATTAAAATATAATATTTTAAAATATTAATAAAATTTCATATTCACTTATAATATCCATCAAAAAATATAACTTAATCAAATTATATAAATATTACTATTTTAAAAATATAATATATCATTTTTTTACTAATTCAATAAATACTGTTTATGAATTATTTAAACATTTAAGGTAATTATATAATATAAAAAATATAAATAAATTATCCTGTGGAATATAATTTCAATATAAACAAATCCACCATTAATATTTATTTATGACTAGTTTTTTTCTTATGTAAACAAAAAAATCATATTTAAAACATTGAGAGTGACAATTTTTAGATATAAATGAATTAAATAATATATAACTAATTTTCATGAAAAACCGTATTTTAAAATAATACATTTTATTCCTAATGTGATAATGGTATATTTCAATTCATATAATAAGAATTATGATGATAAATTAAGTATTAATCACTTATTTTTAATCAATATTATCTCTATTCACCATTATGATGATAAATTAAGTATTAATCACTTATTTTGATTAAATGATTCTTATGAAATCTATATCTCTTCCATGGGTTATGTGCTTTTGAAAACAACTTTTTGTCAAGGGTTATTATTTGATGAAATTATTATGGAATGTATAATTTTTCTTCGGTAATGATATGATTACATGTTTATGATACCCATTTCAATTCATGGGTTATGATATTATTATTTATGACGTTTTTAAGTCCACTACGTCAAATACCCTAAGGGGGTTTGAATCAGGGAATGTCTGATTGAAATTACAGCCCATATGGATCATGATTCTCTATTAAAGAAAACACAATTCTCTCTTTATCCCATAGCTTTATATGAATCGAAATGAAATCATGGTCATGATACAATGATTTTACTAGACTCACCATCACTATTCTACATCCATGTATCACACATAGAATATGTGTCGATGTACCAAATCTACTAAATATCATAGCCAATTAAAAGGTTTGGTATAGATCAAATTAATGCACTAGATCACTACATTTATAAGATTTAGGGTCTCCTCACTATATTACCATGTTTCACTCCCTATGTATCTTTCATTGGCTCACTGTTGGTGGAAAGGATCATAGACTTCCTCTTTCTTTTCTCACTTCTCATCGATGTGATATACTCATATTTTATGTTCTTATATCTCTCTTCATTTCCATGAAATCACACATCCTCAACTGTAGTTATATTCAATATTGATGTGAATTTTTCCCGCATATATGAATTCAACTTTTCCTCTTACTATTAGTTAGAGGAAATAACTTTTTTAAAGTGTTTAATTACCCATAAGAACCAACTTCTTCTTTTGAGAACTATGTAGAACATATGATTTACGAAGCACCTCTTCTAAGGAATGCCTCTACTTCCACCACCATGTACCACCTCCATGTACTTTCTCCAGGAACATCCTCTGTATATTTCCTCCACATACCTCTTTTGTGTACCACTTTCTCTTACAACATTCATTTCTTTCAAATTCATTATTATGTGGAATACATATTCAAGGGATCAACTTATTTCTTTGTGGACTATAATTCTATGAAAAAATACCCATTAAGAGAATTGCTTCCAAAACCTGCCTCACCCTCTGTGGAATCATCTTTGTGAACAACATTCAGACATTGCTAAATTCTCAGAGGAATGATGTTTTCATATGAATATCATTTGAAGTAAAGAATAGATTAGTGCTACTTATATATGAAAATAGATCCATTAAAACAGCAAATCCGAGAATTTCCCAAATCATCACCACATATCGCTTCTTCCATGAATGGTTTCCCTATGTGGTCTACAAATATCCTTTCATTTTTCATGGTAACCAAAATCACCATTTGTTTTCACAAATGAAATAATTTGATGCTTCTAAAATATCCTTTACTTTTCAGTGAATGAATAGACATCCCGCATAACATTTTGTCTCTCAAAATTTTTATCCCAAACGTGGTCTGCATACTGTGATATGTGGTCTATATAGCATCTTCGGTGGCCGGTTAATAGTTCCCCCTTTTCTGAAATCCATTTCCCAAATAAAATTCCTAATGTTGACCCACAAAAATATGGCAAACAATGGGAAAATGTGCCACCTAAGAAAACTACATCGGAAAACACCATCAATACTCTTTCATGGTCATATGGCATTGGGAAGAAACATAATCACACCAAAAATCATATAGAGCGGGCAAGATGGGATATTTTCCCAACAGAATTTGTGGCACAAGTATGTGTGATTACATTATGATATGTTTGGGATATATATATCTCCCTCCAATGCATTGGGTAAGATTGATATCGCATGATATATGCTAATATAGTATTGGGAATGAAACTTGACTAATAAGTTGGCCTTGGGAGTGAACTATGACTAATGTGATGGTAAGAAGATTGAACCCGTACAACTAAAATGGCCATGGGAGTGAGCCATGACTTCCAAAATGGTATAATGAGTGAGCCCATACTACCAAGGTAGTCTTAGAAGTGATGCCTTGGGTACTACAGAAATCATATTATATTCTTATGTGTCTTCCATAATTCCATGTATTATTCCTAAGTTATTCTTTCGTGGCATTAGTTATTTATTTATTTATGATTCATGACATATGAAAATTCTAGATTTAATCAATGATTCATTTTTATGATCATTGCTATTGAAGGTATGATATTTTAATATTTTTTATCAAGTTCTCATACCCTCATGCTCATGATTATGCCAACATGCCATCCTTATTTACCCTTACTAACCATCTGAGCTCTCCCCTTTTTATGATTCTTTTCCACAAGTTATGAAGAAATGTATTATGTTCGATGTGTCTTTAAAGGGTTATAGTAAATAATAACCTAGTAGGAGATAATTTAGCTCATATATGTACCACATTTTATGTAACCATGATTCCAAAGGCACTTGGAAAATATGGTCCCGGGGCATCTGCTTGTGTAATGATGTATGTACTCCAAAAAAATAATGTAACATTAATGTATGAAATGTGAGGGTCAGTAGAGTTAGTATTATACAAAATGATTAGTTAAACATTGCAAACTAGTATGATTTAAAATTTTGTGATATATCTAGGTATATTTATATGGATATTTTTAGGTATGTCCCTAAGGATAAGTTTAAGGGTGAGTTATCATTTAGGAAAATGTCTTATAATTTTAGTAAAGGATATTATGAGTGGTTTCCTAGAAATACATCCATATCACAATACTAAATGTGGACATGGATCTGGTACATATGTAACAAGGATTAATAAATTTTACAAGGTATTCTGGTCATGACTTCAGGTAATATGGTCCATGACAATGACCATAATTGAAAACATGGTTTGAATCTCATAGGGAATATACTTTTGAAATTACAAAAAATCTTCATGAACCATCATGAAGGATTTAAATAGAATTCTCATATAAATAATCTATGATTACCCAAGGGTTTAATATATTAAAGAAGTTATTATAATTTATAAATCCTATAAGTAATTTTTTCATGATTACGTGATTTTCTTCTTTGATAAGTAATTCCCACACTATGCTTCAAGTTTTAGTCGATGGCGGGAACTAGGAGGAACTAGATTAAAATATAATGTGAACTATTATTTTCTAATGAGAATTCAATTAGGATAATCACTTGAGAGAATTATTTTTTTATCATTCCTAATCAATTTTCAAATAACATGGTTAAAAACATGTTACTCAGCCAACTCTCGGAACCCCATTAAAGAGAAAGACGTATTTTTCTAAGAGTTCAGGTAATAAAGACCATAAAAGAAATTATATTTGTTTCTTAATGGAACTAATGAGGAATTAATCAACTTTGATAATGTCTTAGTTGAATAATAATATGTTATGAATATGAAAAATAAGGACACTAAGTAAGTGTCTTTGAGGAAAAAAATCATGTTTTCAGTTTAATAAATGGATAAGAATATTTTCCTCCCTAAGTCACCAGTAATGGTTGAGTGTTTTTTTGTGGAATAAATAATCACTATGTAACTCAATGTCTCCATAGGAAATCTCTTGAAGGTAATATTCAAGTTGGTCTATGTAATTGTTACATTATGGATGATGAATAGACTACAATTGAATATTTAAAGGAAACAGTTATTATGTATTACAATGAGGTAGCCTTGATAATGGAACAAGGATGAAGTTGAATAATAAATTGTTTTATATATTTATATTGAAGAATCATGTTATATGAAAGGTGAAATATAAAATTATTGTCATGTACATGTTTTTTCACTAATTATTTAAAGGAATACATTGAAAGGATATAATGGAAAAAATGTGATATAGTGACATGGATATGTCCATGAAAAACACATCAATAAGGAATGAATAACTGTTTCTGAGGCTTTCTCTATGGTTTCCACATCCGTCTCTTTTTTGGAGGATGAAGACACACTTATTGTTTCCCCACATTCTTTCTTTCCAATGTGGGGCAACATTCATCGCTTATTCAGGGACATTTTCTTCTTAATCGAAATGGGATGATGGGATGTTGGTTCTTCCTTCTTTGGATTCCTCCTCAAAACACATTTCCAAGTCAAGGTCTCCCTTATATTTTAAGATGTTTTTCGTGAAACTATTCCCATTTCCATATCTTTATGGGAACTGGTTAATTACACTACCTATATCGGTACATTCCAAGGGGTCCAGTCAGTGCAGAAACCTTTGGTCGAGGGATTAGTCACGTTGGACATCATGAGAATGTATGGATTCTTAAACACTAATGTGTCTGGGTTTCATCCCTTCATTATAAGGATTCTCGAGGGCTTGGAAGACCAAGAAATCCAATATAAAATGCAGAGAATTATATTCCATAGCCATGTATCTGAGGTTTTCCTCAGCATCCCAGGTCTGAAATAGGGTGTGCCGCAGTTTTATCGACTAATGGAGAAGGATCGGACTCATCAGAACACCGATGTCAGGGCTACACGGGGTTAGTTACCCAGTTACTATTAGGAGCTATGAAGAGGTGAATTTTCATGATCTCAATGAGATTTTATGAACCATGTATGAATAAATATGGGTAATGGATGGTCAAGTTAATTGGATGGAAAATAAGATGGAGTCGACTTGTGGGTGACGTTGATGATGGGATTCAGCATCGAAGAGACCTCCTACGTAACCACATGGTAGGGAATCAAATTACATTTAGTTCATGATGGGGGTATAGAATTGGGGTGAGTGTTGAGGACATTGAACCAATGATATACTAGGGCTAATGGGTGGTTAGTATCCCGAGGTTGGTCTTACGCCATTGGGAAATACCAATGTTATAGGTCCCAAAAAATGGTATGATAGAGGATTTCCACTGGGTTATGGTTGACAACAGATTACAACTAAATGGGGTTTAGAACGAATTACCGTTGGATGAGGTCATAATGGATTATTGCTGGATGGAGGCTCAATGGATTACCTCAAGATGGAGGAACAATGGCTTACCACTATATGGGATTTACTGTGTCTTGCCGCAGGATGGGGGCAGAATGGCTTACCACTGGATGATGGCACATCGGCTTACTGCTAGATGGGGGAACAATGGCTTATCACTGGATGGGGGCACAACAGTTCACCACTGGATGGGGTTGAACCTCATTGAGGCTTGCTACGTACCATGTCTCGGAGACAAGGATCAAATCCCACACAGTTCAGGATGGTGGATGCAATTTAACTTTATGTAGGACTAAAAGGGTGTTTCTAGTTTATCTTTATGCGGGTGAAGGTGGTCCAAAGTGATGGTTGATAAAACCAATGGGTGTTGGGATTGAACCTCTGGGAGGCTTCCTACATACCATACCTTGGAAAGCATCAAAGTCCACGTAGATTAGAAGGGTTTGGTGATTTGACATAATAATGGTCAGGACCAATAGGTGTTGGTAACGAACATCAGGGAGGCTTCGTACGTACCTTGCCATGGAAAGGATCAAAGTCCATGTAGTTCGTATGGGGTTGGTGATCCGATGTGAAGGCGGTCTAGACCAGTGGTTGTTGGGCTTGAACCTTAAAGAGGCTTTCTATGTAACCTACCTTGCAAGGATTAAGTTCCACATAGTTCATAAGTGGTTGTATAGGGAATACACTTTAGGCTTCCCAAAGATGATTCCATGATCGATGATTTATCTAAGCCCACATGAGTCATGCACTGTATGGGAAACAAGAGGTAGTAAGGACCTGACGATCACATCGTGAAAGGTGCGTCCATGGGTAGTGGAGTGGGGCGTACACATGGTTAGCATCCAAAAGGGGAAAAAGGGGTCTTATGTTTGGTTAGTAGCCCAAAGTTGTAGAGATTGGGACTTAATCTAGTATGGAGGACTGGTGGTGACAAATCCCAAAGTGAGAGGGATTTGGAACCGAAGAAAGGAGGGATGTAGTGCCCATCCCCCCTCTCTAGTCTTCGTCCAGGAAGAAGATATGAGAAGTAGGGATGCCTCCTCCAGTAATAAATCCTAGGGGATTACCCCAAGCTGTTTTCCATTTCCCCACAGACAAATGTTGCTCTAATAAAGAGGATCTCATTCCATGTGTGGAATGATCTCACTCCCAAGGAGACCAGTGGGCGTGCAAAATGCCCATGGTGGGGAACCCCACCTACGTCGCACGGGGTGAGGTCATAGTTTAATGTTATGTGATGAGGACGATGGCGCTTGGCAGTTTGATATCATGCAGCTCAGACGAGGTGGCTTTACTCCGCACCCATAGGACATACATAACGGATACCCGCCTGCCCTTGAGGAAGGTAAGGAATCAGCAATGCTGTGGAGAAGGGGTTCTATGGATTGATACATTTGGGGTCCACATTATTGTGGATATGCAATGAATAAATAGGTGTTAGTGTGCCTATGTGGAGAATAATGAGGAAAGGGAATCAATAGTAAGTACAACCCATGGGATCATTAAAATACTTTATAGAAACATGGAGGATTGCACAAGAAAAAGATTTGCAGGGCAAAGGGTTTCATGGGTAGAAGCCTTATGAAGCTCTGTTGGTCCATGTAGTGGAGGGTCTTCGTGAGAGGGTATGCTTTTCTAAGTGAAGTTTCCTATACTTGGAATAGGGAATTGGTGCAAATGGAAGGTGTTTCAGTGATTGGAAAGGCATTTGCAGAGTAGAGCTTTACAATGTATGAGTGCTCTATGAATCATAGAATTGGGAAGAAACATGATTCGTGATGCACAATAAACCTTCCTTATAATGTGGATAATATGTGCATGGAGGTTACTTCACGAAGCATAGGCACTCCATAATGACCCAAGTTCCCTTGGGAATTCCCTTCTATCACAGAGGCCCATGGGCTCCGCGAAGGGAATCCCTCTTTGAAGAGGGGCTGAATTCATACTAAGGGAGAGGCACTTCACGAAGATAATGTACCTTGAGAATCTAATTTTTTATAGAGAATAATTTTCTTCGTGATATGAGAACATGGAAGGTGAATGGTATGAGGATCTATCCTTTGGGCTCTAGGGGAGCTCGGTATTTATAATCAAGAAGTGTCATGAAGCAGAGCTTGATGGACGTGAAGGTATGTGGCATTTTGTTGTAATCATGTAGCCTCCCATCTCCTTTATTGGTGATGGGTTCACAAATTTCAAAGGGTATCTGGAGCCTCCCCCCTCCTTGCTCTGTGATGGCTTCTCAAACATCAAAGGGGTTTGTCGTGCCTCCTGCCACCTTGCTCCGCGGTGGGTTCACAATGGTCAAAGGGGCTCACAGAGCCTCCCACCTCCTTATTCCGCGGCACATTCATTGAGGGGAAACTCTATGGAGGCTGCAAGGCTACAAAGTCTCCTCGATCAAGATCCATGAGGTTGCAGTCAAGTATTTCAGTTTGTTCTTGTTCATCCAAAATTTTGATGCCAATAAATGCCCCCACCCCCCAAACCGAGAGACGAGGAGAAATAGAGTGTCAAAGTCTGAGGGTCAATTGAAAAATTTCTCCAGCCGATCCCAATGGTGGCTCATGAAAAAGGCTCGTGAATCGGAGGGGAAATGAACAGTCTGAATGGGTCGTGAAGCATGCATCAGTCAGATGTGGCGTGAAGCACTTTGGGGTCCTTGACTATAAATTGTGGAGGCCAGCCTCTTGAAATTTCTCATCCCTGCCATTTTGTATTTTATTGATATCGATTTGTGAAGCTCCATGTACTCCACAATTGCTCTCCGTAAATCGGGGCTTCTACTTTATGGCGAATGACATGTTTTTTGTCTTCGCGATGGTGCACTCTATGGCTTGTGTTCGAAGGCTGGGGCAGGGATCGACTGACATTCTTAACAAACGACCTTTGTGAAAGTGTTATGAATACCATGAACAAAAAATGATCAATCTCAGAAGTTGAATAACTCACCAAGAGGCAGCCATGGGATCCTTGCGGATGCTTTCCTGAGGTAGGAGATAGGTAATAACTAATGTATAGGGGAGTTTGTGCGGAGCCATTCTGACAAAAACTCACTGGTGTCACTACTATCAGAAATCGAGAAAGACAATCCATTTTGTAAGAGGCTTTCATTGTATGAATTTAGACTAAGGGATGATGACTTCATCCCTAAATAGAGTAGGGACAATCTAGCTTACTGGTTCTAAAGCATGTCATTCCACCTCTAGTGGTTTAGGGCGGCTAATGGACATGCCCAGGAGGAAATCACACCTGTCAACGCTGACTATATGTACAATAATGTGAATAACATTGGCTGCAAGGAACTACATCTAGAAACATCCCCCCTTTGTACCACACCATTGTAAAGGCAACCCTGAGGAACTTGGGAATGGGGGGTTCCAATGAGTGGGATTTGTACTAGGGAAGCAACATCAAAGATTACTAGGCTTGGGCCAACATGGTAGTTTCCTCGTGTGAGGAATTCGGGGAAGAGATGAGATGATTGGGACTATATGAGGTGGCTTGGACCCCCCCCCCCCCCCATTACACATATATCGGTGGAATTAGTTGATGCTAGAATTGTTGAGCAGATGGTCTTCGAGGACAAATACCTTCCATTTACACTATGGAGAGGCCATCATTAGTTTATGGGATGTGCATCAAATCTCAGGGGACCCGATACTAGGGGTGATGGGTTAGGATTTCCTCCCTGTTTTGTGTGCAAAGGAGGATCCCGAGAAAAGGCCTCCACTAGAAATAGTGTTAATGAACCTGTTACCTGGAGAGGACAAGAAATCAGTGAGGGATATCCACTTCAAACAGTTGTTCATGTAGATCCTGAACATTTTGGAAGATAGGAGGATTCTAGTGAGGCCTCGAAATTACCCAAAGGTGGCCTAATGGGTCAAGGATCGCTCATACTCATGGGTCTTGGAGTACATCCAGTGGAAAACCTGGGTTTTCAGCGTCATCCCCAAGTATCAAATGGATGTTTGTTTGGCAGCATTCATTGCGGCAATCAACTACGGTTGGATCCTGCCAATGAGAGATACAGATATGGGCCTACGACTAAGCACATTTATCTTGGTGTCCATGCTGGAGACAGGAGGGCGAGTCAACCTCAGGATCCTGATTCTATCAAAGAGGTACAAGATGCTGTGGAACATCAGTGAAGGGTAGAAGTCACAGAGAATATATGGGTCATTCCACCTCTTGTAAGGGTAGATAGTGGTGCATGTCAAAGGCACCTATGAGTATACAAACCCAATATCCCCTCCAAAATTAAATTTTCTCCAAAAAATCAGAATACGACTGGGAGAATTCCATCCAATATGACGTTTCAGGTGATACTAAAATGGATCTGGAAGGTAGAGGAGTTCAATTTTCACCCGTTCTCATTTACAATGGGTGCGTTCAATGATGATGGATGTGGAACGGAGGAGAATCAGTCCAATCACCTTGAATTTCAGGGTGAACTCTTAGGGGTGTTGGTGGACCATGAGTCCCTCTATGAACCATACACCACACACCAATATGTATCTAAATTATGGTGTATGCAACGTTTGCACCCACAGGTCTACTTGGTTGTGTTCTATGAGATGAACCCATGTGTGATGAGGCAGATGCGGCTCATATTCACACGATGAGATGAGAAGATGTGAAATGAGATAACTTCACCCACAGACATCTTCGATTTTCTGTAGGATTATTCCAAAAGTAGGGAGGCAGCCTACCCGGGGGAGATGTTGAACCATCCAACCATTTGGGCTGGTGATGGAGTTCCTCCCTACATTGAGGTTTGGGTTAGACGATGACAAGGACATCCTGTGGTGGTAGGACTACAGTGGAGGCGAGTCCTGCATTGGTTGAGGTGGAGGCAATGACAGTGGATCCAGCAGCGACAATGGACCCAGCGGTACCATAAGAGTATAGTAATCTAGAGGAGAGGCCTCCAAGAGGATTCTGCATAATATCCACCGAGGCTCTGGGGAAGCGGTTGTGCCATATAGACAAGCTGGAGAATGCTATCTTCCCAGAGGCCTAGGACATCTAGGATATCAACAGGCAATTCCTCGGCCCACCCGAGATGTGGCAACACAGGAATCCTCTTGGGATGGATTTTCTAGGGATAGGATAAATCAGGGATAGCATTACAGTATCCTCGGTGGAGGTAGGGAAATATCTGACAGATTTGGAGGACTTCATGCACTTTCGGGGATCCCTGCGTCTAATGAAAGACTGGGTAAAGATGTTTCTAGATCGTACGACCCCTCATCAGTTGTTAGCTACTGAACTGAGGTAGCCCTTCCATTTTCTGGAAGAATCCGACAAGACTTCTTTATGGGAGAAGGCTGGTAGAGGGAGCCCTTGGAGGAGGGTGAAGTTGGTGATTCAAACACTGAGCCTGAAGAGTTTTCAGAGGCTCTCGAGGTAAGAACCAGAGTTCCTTCATTGGGATCTGCTTCAATGCTACATTGGACCACACACTAATATTTAAACTATGTAGGAGGGCCTCAAGCACTGAACCTATTCTCATCCCTCAGTGGATGCAGATGCGGGGCCTTTAGGATCCATGCTCATGGTTATGGTGATTACTACATCTAGAGGATTCAAGATACCCATGGTGCCTCATCCAGAGTTTTCAAACCATCCAACAATATACGAAGGGCCATTCCTCAGGGTCCCGATGGCAAAAACCTAGGAACAGGACTGAGAACTCAATATCTTAAGTCTCCTCTACAAAATTCATGACTTCCACCCATCGATCAGGTTATGTGACATCCAGGAACATCTTAGTATGCATAGTTCTTCAAATGGAATGGGATACCATGGATGGGTTGGTTGGTACTATTAGGGGTGCCTTTCTCTGGGGAATGTTGGTGTTGGTGGAAGTGGATATTCAGATAGACCAAGCTGCGGTGCTACCGATCACTAGTTGGACCGTTAGTGGGGCTGAGTCTGAGATTATTGAGGTAGGATCTGACAATGAAGATCGATCAGATAGTATAAGTCCTCCCATAACCAATCTGACACCAGATGCGGACCCAACTAAAGAGTTCTTGGGGATTTCCCTGAGTTTGAGCCTGCCAACCCAGCAGACTGGGATGAGATGACCTCTGACAAAGAGGATAAGAATATAGTCTTCCACCAGTCAAGGAAGCTGATGAATCACTTCATCGATGAAACCCATCAAGCAAAATGGATTAACTAGATTGGGATACTTGATTCATGACTGTGAGAACTTTGTGTTGGGGTTAATGCCCAGCATCCCCACATGCTCATTTGAGATCTCATGGCTGAGAAGATCTAGGAATATGACCATGATGTTGGTGTGGGTTGGCATCAGAGACAAAATGTGATCATCAAGAGGCTCTAGGAGGCAGAAAATTAAATTCGGCTACTTCACATCTTGGAGGATGAACATTATTCTTCACACAAGGAATAGTTATATATTATATCACTGCTGAAGGCCCAAATGTTAGAGGCTGAAGTGCACATGAGGCAAGCCTCCGAGGAGATTACTGTTATATGAACCAACGAGGAGTGTGATTGATTTGCATTTGACGAATTGAACCCCCTTATTGATGAGGAAGAGTGGGAACTGAACAGGTGACAAAAAATCCTGGATGCTACAAGCCAAAGGGTGGTAGAGCTTCAACGCTCTTTTGATGGGGTCAACCCATCCATGGGAGGGGTCCATCCTCAGGTATTGTTATGCATGTATCATTCGAACGCACTTTCATTTTTTGGACTACTCATGTTAGATTCATGCATGAGTTCTGTTATTCGTCTTGGTCTATGTCATTTTCATTACATTCATGGAGCATCCAACGACCAATCCCTAAGCTCACATTGGTCGGGCCCGATACGAGAAACAAGGGATGAACAACATGAAATTTAATCTGAATATAAGTGTGAAAATCATGTTGCATGCATAAAAGGTTTGAATAACAATTCCATATTTCTAGGAAGAAGGGTAGAGGCCCGACTGGAGGACGAAGACCTCAGAATAATCAATGTGTTATCTTCCCAATGTGCTCTAGTGCTTGAGCACGGTAATGCCAGGGGAATTTGAAATCAACCGGAATATAGGGGAGTGGATTGTTTGAATCATTATAACCCAAATATGGAACACTGTGGAAGTGGCATGTCAATGAATGATAACTGATGACTATATTCGAAATGCATTTACCTTATTGTGTTATCCTGAAATGGAAAAAACAAACAAGGGATGACCATTGACCCTATTTGAAACATGGGGCCTTGCTCAAAATGTCATCAATTGGTTTTTCAGAACATTGACCCAGGAAAGTAGGTGAGCCATAGGATGAGAATCCATTCTGCTAGGGGGTCCTTTTAGACTTGAAAGAGGAAAAGGTTCCGAATAATGGGTATGCAATGTGTAAAGTGTTTAATGATGGGTTATTAGAATGGAGTCTAATAATCTTGAAATCACACTACCATGGTAGAAACACATTAGGTGGGAGTATCTGTATGACCAGTTATCAAACATACTTCCTGAAAAGATGTCTCTAAAAATGACCTTGAATGATTTGTAGTTTCACGAAATACCAATAAGGATGATAGACACATAGTTTAACGTTGTATGGTGAGGATAGTGAACATCGTTTATATGTCAAACTTTATTAACTGTGGTTAACAGATTAAATTCATCTCCTAGTTTTATTTCATAGAGGTTGGAATGTGATCAGGTTTGAGGGGCTAGAAGGTTTAATGACCCTGGGGCTATTCCAAAGGTTAAATTCCTGGGCGTCACTACATATCTCATGAGAATGAGAATCAAGAAAAACATAGTTCTGAGATTGCAGTTTAATATCATGTAGGACGAGGCAAGATATGTGTGGCATGACTATGCTAGTACACATCCTACCAAAGATATTATTCCTGTGTTATTCGTTCTCAATGCAAGAAACAAGGGGTAGTGATGGGACTTTCCAAGCACATGGAGACACCTGTTAGGGGTGATGGGATGCTAGGTGAATGGCATCCCAATACCATTGAACCGCCTCCTTGACGCATATAGATGTGCAATAGGGTAACACTGAGTATATTGCAATCTCACATGAACATAAAGGAGTGGAAATGTGTGGATCATGTTACTCGAGATCTAGACCACAATAATTGTGGCATGATGATGAGGGATAACTGTTGACCTTGTTCGAAACACAACATTTGTTTCATGTTAACCTGGAATGGGGACAGAAAAATGAGGGTCGACCACTGACCTTGTTTGAAACAGGGGACGTGTCGCAAATGTCATCTGAGGTCCTCAAGGACGTTGGCCCAAGATGATAGGTAAGACAGTGTGTCATGAGGCCAGGTTGTAAAGGGGGTCCCTTCATAAATGAAAGAAGATGATGATCCAAATGATGGGATCATGAATCTTAGTCATGGAATGGGGGAACGTACCTGGGAAAATTACACACTTTGGGCTTTTTTCCACGACACATATGATTAATACAAAAATTCATATCATATAGAGGGATTCAGGTACCTTTCCATAGATAAGGGTCCTAGGGATGCACGCTTCCAACTTAATGGCCATAGAATGGGACATTATGGGGGGATTGATTTAATGGATTTTTCATAGGATGCCGAAGTGGACAAACATGGAACGCGGTTCCCATAGGGAGATCTTATTTTAGGGTCATTGAACTAGTACCAGTTTGAAAAAGTCATGGGAGGGACCTAGTGAGACTATTGCAAAACCCAACGTGAAAGAGAACCCATGAGGTACTTTCCACACCATATGTTTCCAAAAGGGTCAGGACTAGGGGATGAAATAGAGGGGACATGATTTTAGATTCCTGGGGTTGGACCCCGAGATAATTTGAATGGGCATTCCTATGATTCCCATGAGGATGGAAATAAAGTCGTATGTAGTTCAAAGAGATGTTGCCTAGTTTAACATCTTGATGAAAGGAAATAGAGTGATCTTAGTTTATGGTCATAGAGATCAGACTATAGATGGTAGGGAATGTGGGAGACACAAGGTGAGGTAATTACAATGCCTAACATGAATGAGGATCTGGAGTCCCGATCACAATGTCTTCCTTGGAGGGTATTTAGGTCGATGTACTGAAAAAGAAAGATAGCATTTGCCCAAGGCAAAGTGCACGGGTATTCCTACATACCACATGAAGATGGGAACCATGACATGCGTAGTTCTAATTGTGGCAAGGTATGATACTAGTGAAAGAGATAATAAAGTCATGTGGGTATGGCCATCTTACCAAAATAAGGGACATATGATCTATCTTTTTTGTCCTTTAGGATGAATGTATGTTTTTTGGTGAATAAATTGAACAAGGATAGAAATTCAAGGCATCACCACAAGAATCAAGACTTATGCTGGTGTTGAAAAATGGTATAGTGTGTGACTCATACCAAACATGATGTCCCCTCATGTGAGGACACCCGGATGCAGTGCCGTTTTTTGTTCTGCATCCAGGATGATAATGCCACGGTTTAGGGTCATGTGATGTGACCAACGATGCACTTTACCATCGTTCAGTATAGAAGTAATAGTTTAAATTCACATGGGACTGGGCATCATAGTTTAGAGTCATACGGATCAGACATATAGAGGTGAGATGAGATTCAAGATGGAATGTGCACGGCAAGCTAAAGCATACCCGACGTGAATGAGGATGAGGCCCACATCGCACCGCGTGCGATTCGAAGAATGAAACCTTGTTCTGAGGGGGCATAAAAGGTTAGAGAATATAGGGAATGGGAGAGTATCTCTCATTTGAGTTGGACCAAAAGACTAGGTGTTTAGGCATTCCTATGTATCCCACGAGGATGGTAATCATTCCATACATAGTTCTATAAGGTGTAGTTTAATGTCATACCGGACAAAATACATTTTAATTTCATGTGGGGAATCATATAATTTAATGTCTTGTGGGACAGGGGGGTAGGAGGGAATGCCTCTTTGAAGGGGTTTACGAGGTGCGGAAATTCTAAACCCAATGTGAAAAAAGGCATAATCCCACAATTGACACACCCCATGGTCCTACAAGAGTCGGGGCCAAAAAAGAAGAAATTAATAGGTAAATTATTGGATCTCAAGATGGACTCAAATATTAGATGTCTTGGTGGTCTTACATATCCCATAAAGATAGGAATCAAGCCATACATTGTTCTAGAGAATAATGAGGTCCATTTTATCACATGAAGCAAGGAGGCAAATAAGGGATTGATACACCAATGAAGGACATGTATGACATGGAAAGTAACCTGACGTGAATGTGGAAAACATCTCATACCACACCATAAAATCCAATTTGATAACTTGGGCCATCGGTGCGAGAAGGCTGAGGGACCGGTGGCTGGGCCACTGACAAAATGTCAAAGCCAACTTGCAGTTTAACATATTGTAGTGAGGATGATAGTGATCTGAAATTATGGTCCAATATCTCAGAAAATAGATTCCTAGTTTAGTGTCATATAAAAGGTACAACTGAGTAGAGAGGGAAATTCATCATGCCTATGGAAGGCCACAAAGTGGAAATGAAGATAGAGGACACCTATTGAACAGGTTCTCAACATAGTATCCTCTTTTTTGTGACCAGAGTTTGCGAGTATGTAATTGATCATCGACCAATGACCATATTTTCAATATGATTCTTGTATCAAATTTTCAATCACAATCCTTGAAGTTGTTTGTCCATAATGGTAGGAGATCCATAATGTCGAGCATCAATGCCATTCAAGGTTCCTTTTGTATATAGAATATGGTGGAAACCCAAATGATGGGGCTGATGAAGCACGGAAGGGCATGTGCTTGAGAAAAAGACTATAAAAGGAGGGGTGTCTCAAAGAGTGGATGTGTGGTGTGAAAAAATATCCCTACATGAATAAGGAAGTGAGACCATACCATACCGCACATTCTTAAATGAGAACTCAGGCCAAGGGGTCAATAGGGTCGAGGGACCTGAGGCTAGGGATTCCAGCCAACTGTAGCAAAATGACATTTCATGTGGGTATTTCCTTATACAGTCTCCTAATCCCACTTATGAAATGATCGGTGTGGGAAACAAGGAGTAGTACTGCGGTCTTCTGATCACATAAGTGTCTGATAGCTGGAATCACACTCTTGCCTGAGGTAGGATGAATCTTTAAGAGATAGTGGGACACAATGAGCCACTACACTCCATTTTTGGGATATATGCTAGTGATAACAAATAAAAAGGATAATTTTTTTACCAAATTCAAAACATAGTATCTACACCGTGGTAACCTAAAATGGGAACAAAAAATATCTATTGACTGCTGAACATATTCTCAACGCAGGACTTGTATCAATTTGTCATTCGAAACCCTCAAGGGTGTTGGACCATAATGGTAAGAGATCCCTTGGGCCGAGAATCCATGCCATTTGGGGGTCCCTTCGGATGACAATGATAAATAAGCCCATATAAATGATTGTGTGGAGAATAAATGTGGTAGGGGAACTTAAAGTAAAGCTGGATAGTAGAAGAGGTGGGGATTTGTAAGGAGGAGGGATACATGGTGTGGTCAAGATGAAGTCGACGTGGATGAGTGAAAAACATGTACCACACCATGTGCTTTGACCCAATGGAAGGTCCCAAATATTGGGGTTGGGATTATGGAAAAATTTCTAGGCATTCCTATGTGTCCCATAAGGATGGGAATCATGCCATACATAGTTTTGAAGGCCCTGCAGTTTAGCATCGTGCAGTGAGGACGTGAGAGGAAAGGAGAGTGAGGGATGAAACATGGTGTAATAATCATAATCCTAACATGAGTTGGGCCAAAGTAGCCTATATGAAACCATGTGAGATCCTACAAGAGAAATATATCCATGGGGGGCATTTAAAGAGGACACTTGGGCTGGACTCAAGACGAGGCGTCCGAGCATTCTGAAATACCCCATGAGGATGGGAATCAAGCAGTGTGATGTTCATACTGTTTAATGTCATGTGGGACGACATACATTTTAAATTCATGCAGGAAGACATGTAGTATAATGTTATGTAGGATGACATATAGTTTAACTTCATGTGGGATGACATAATTTTTAACATCCTGCGAGACATTTTATAGTTTAAGGTCATGTAGGACTGGACAGTTTAAGATCATGTAGGACCCAAACATTTATGGTCATGTAGGGCCGGAATGCTATTTTGGGTCATGAAGGACTATATAGTTTAAGGTCATGTGGGACTATACAGTTTAATGTCATGTGAGAGCATAATTCAGTTTGGGGTCATGCTGGACCGTACAGTTTATGGTCATACGAGAACATATAGTTTAATGTTTGGTGGGATCATAATGTAGTTTGGCGTCGTGTAGGACCATACGACTTAAGGTCATGTGAGACCATATATTTTAAGGTTGTGTGGGGCCATAATACTGTTTTGGGTTGTGCAAGATCGTACAATTTAAGGTAATGAGGGACCAAACTGTTTAAGGTCGTGCGGGATCATAATTTAGTCTGGGGTCGTGCAGCACCATACAGTTTAAGTTCATTCTGGACCATATAGTTTAAGGTTGTGTGGGACTATAATGGAGTTTGGGGTCATGTAGGAACATACATTTTATGTTCATACGTGACCATATAAATATGGTCATGTGGGACCATAATAAAATTTGGGGGCATGCAAGACCATACAATTTAAGTTCATGTGGGACAATACAGTTTAAGGCCTTGAAATACCACGTGACTCAGGAAAAGTATTTTTTGAGTAACTTGGAATTGGTGAGAGGATCTATACAGTCACTATCCATGGTAACCAAAGAGAATGCACTATTGGAGTAATCCTTGTTCATGATGTATGTTCCTTCCCATTTGGGCTCCAACTTGGGTGGTTTCCTACATAGAATTCATGGTTTTCTTAAGTCCAACACCAATTTTCCTTGCAATAAGGAGCAGAGGTGAACTTTCTTGTTGAAATCTCTAGCTATCGTGTTATGATGCCTTTCTAGATTGTGCATGGCACAAAGCCTGTTCTTGTTGAGTGCTTTCAAATCAGAATGATAGATATCAGCTACTTTATCGGACCCTTTATGATCATAGGAAATTGTGAAAAATGAAAGAAACTGAATCTAGATGGGCAGGATGGCCTCTGTTCCATACAAAAGTGAATATGGGGTTACTTGGGTAGAATTACAAGTAATCGTCAGATAATCACAGAGGGCTTTGGGGAGCCTGTTTGTCCAACTCTTCTTGTTCTAGCGAACTATTTTCTGCAAAATGTTAGAGAGGGTTATGTTGAATGCCTCTACATATCTGTTATCATGTGCATGATAATGGGAGGTATGGTTCGAATGGATGTTGTACTTAGCGTACAATTTCTTCAACTCAGCAGCTCAGAAGTTCAAGATGTTATCGTTGAGGATAGCATGAGGGACTCAAAATCGGTAGATGATATTGAGGATCACAAAGTGAATTATTGAACGAGCCTTGACCTCCATGAGATGAATTTCCTATACCCACATGTGGAAAAAATCTGTAGCGGTCAAGATTAACCTAAAATGGTGATCTATCGCCAGTTGATATGGTCCCATGACATTAAGTCCCCGCACCACAAACAACCAACTATACATGGTGGAGTGGAGAGGTTCTGGCAGTCGATGCCTGATGTTAGCATGAATTTGGAACAAATGGAACCATTTATTGAACTTGATGTATTCATGAATTATAGAAGGACAAAAATATCCTAATCTCTTGATCTGGTGAGATAGTTTTGGACTAGTCTGATGAGCCCTGCAGTAACCTCCATGAATCGCATGCATGACTAGGGAAACCTCATCTTTATAAATGCAACGAAGGAAAACACCATAAAACTATTTCTTTTAGAGGATCTTCTCTTTACCATGAACATCTTGGAGGGTAAACTGTAATGTACGACGTCAGATTCACTCGCGCTCGGCCTGATCTATTGGGATATTATCATTTTGGAGGTACTCAACAAAGGAGATTCTCCAGTCAGAAGTCACTTCAATCGCTACATCTGGGAGTCCTAGGGGTCCTGACGTGGAGGCACCAGAGGTATGGATGATTACCTGTGGGTTTTCATAAATCACCTCATGTGATGGGAGAAATGACCCTCCCGAGTGCCATGTGGAAAATCAGATCATCCTTTTTGGGCTCTGTATGTTATGTAGCTAGGCTAGCCAAGGTGTCAGCTCGATCATTTTGAGATTGAGGGAAATGAGTAACTTCTGGATGAGATGGAAATTGATACATTAGCTGGAGAGTGGATTCCAACAATGGAATAATCTCTAGATTTCTGACTACATAGTCGCCGTTAATATGCTTGATGACCAGTTCAGAGTCCCTTTTCACATGAAAATGGGGCACATCAACCTCAGGGGCCAGCTCGAGGCCCATAATGAGAGCCTGATACATTGCCTCATTATTGGTGTATCCTTCTGACAATAGGAATGAATACGGCAGAATGGCTTGTGCATGGGAAATGAAGAAAATACCCAGACCTACTCTATAGAGTCGGGGGTCATTGAGATTTCTACCGGTGGGGCTTGGGAAGAACCATCAAAGTGCATTTTACAGCACAACAAGGCTTTATCTACTAAGATAACTGCTTCATTTGGGAAATAAAGGACAAAAGATAGGTTTTTTGGAGCTGTATGAGCACCAAGGAATTCTACCAATTTATTCCCTTTAATAACCTTATAAGGGAAAACCCTGATGTCTAAATACTAGAGAATCACTTCCCACTAAGCTAGACGACCTTTCAACATGGGTTGGTACACAATGTACATCATCGGATCTACTCGGGACACCAGTTGTACCGCATGGTGCTACAAGTAATGTCACAACTTCTATACTATGAATACCAGTGTAATGAAACTTTTATCTATATGGGAGTATCTGATCTCTATATCGAGGAGTGTGTGGATGAGGTAGTAGAGACTGTTATTTATCCCTTTATTATTCATTTGGGAGATAAGGGTGTTGAGATACTATTCCAGGGCGGTCACCTAATAGACCATTGCCTTTCTAATGAAAGGGGACAATAAGACCAGAATCTGGAGCAGTTACTACTTGATTTCATCGAATGTAGTCCGACTTTCTTCAACCCACTCATTGACACTGCCATTCCTCATAAGCTGAGTAAAGGTCTTACACTTGTCGTCAAAATTCATGATGAATCTTCTTATGTAGTCCATGTGGCCTTGGAAGACTTAAAGATCCCAAATGTCTCTCAAGGAGACATATGAATGATGGTCGTAATCTTATCCGGGTCGATCTCAATGCCCCTGTATCTGACAAAAAAGCTGAGAATATTTCTAGAGGTGACTGCGAAGGAACACTTCAATGGGTTCATCTTCTGGTGATGGGAACAGAAAAAGTTGAACACACTCTCAAGGTCTTTGATATGGTCTTGATGCTCGTGATATTTGACCAGTAGATCATCCATGTAACATTCCACAAACATTTTGAGTATCGGATAAAATATGTGATGCATAGCCCGATGATAGGTGATGCCTGCATTCTTTAAACCGAAGGGAATGAATTGGTAACATAAAGTACTTTTTGGTGCGCTGAAGGATGTAGACTCCTCATCCTAGGGGGATAATCAGATCTAGTTATACCCAAAGTAAACATCCATGAAGGTTATGGCTTGGAACCCATAATTAGCATCGATCAACAATTTCGTCATAAGAAAGGGAAAATCATCCTTCGGACAGTGATAGTTGAGATCCCAGAAGTCGATGCAGACTCTAATATGTATGTTCTTCTTCCTCAGTAGCACAATGTTGGCCAGCCAATTGGGGTATTGGACCTCCTTAACAAATTGTCTCTATGAAATAATAAACTTTTACCTCAAACATGGCACCATGGGAAAGGTGCATCTTTTGGGGAGGCTTCTTGAACCTGCAATAATTTGCTGGAAGACCAAGGTGGTGGATGGAAACCTGAGGATCTAGTATTATAATCTCAAAATAACTCTAGAAAAATACATTATAGTATTGTTTAAGGAAGTCTATGTATTTTTGTTTCTACTTAAGGGGCATAGTGGCACTGATTACTGTGGGTTACAGGTCTACCATGATACTGAAGTTCACATGTACCAATACATCAATCGTGGAGGAGAAACCCCCATCAACGGTTGGGGAGCATCATCTAAATCATATTATTCATTTATAGAGGGGGGATCCTTATTGGGAGAATTTTCCTCTGAGTCAGTAGCTCTCGATGGGAGGTTGGTACCTACCTGAGTGGAAGTGGACACTTCTTCGAGGAACTCATGTGCTGCAGCAACCAAAAAGATAAAGGTTGTTGATCTGATCCCATCTGGTCTTCATCCCAAGGGGCCATTCATGATGATATGGAAGCAATAGTGGAAGGTCGGATTGAGTCGGTTAATTCTGTCGCAACGAAACCAGCAAGTATGACGTATTCCTACTACCACGGGGTGGACATCTCGATACCATAATGGGAGTAGGAGGCTCCAGGATAATTTGATCCTGGTTTGTGTAAAATTATGAGGCAATCATTCATTGTCACATTTACGTCGGAATTTATTCCCACTTCAATCTAGAAACAACAAATCATTTTCTCTTGTTCAGAGATGTAGCCCCCAATTTATGGATTTGAAGGATGTATGCATCATCTAGATATGCCCACGGTTCGAACATAGTCATATCATGCTTGACCTTGTTAGCCTGAATCTGCTTGTCCTTTTTCTTGTAATAGTTGGAATCTAGATATCAAGCTTCACAAGAGGCAAAAAGGGAAGCATCACCTTGAAGTACACCCACTCAACCATTAAGGATGTATATAAGGCACTGGTGTTATGATAAAGGAACAACCACATGCAGGTGGATCCAGGACCAACCCATCAACACATTGTAGGCGGTGTATCGGGAGACCACCATAAACTCGCTTCTGGAAATTAGACCACTGAACTGGGTATTCAACTGGATCTTACCGATTGGTGTCTTCTCTATCCTATCATAACGTTGGATTCTAAGGTCAATGGGATGCATATCATCCTCGAACAATCCCAGTGTTTGTAGTATCCGAGTCAGGATTAGGTTGATTCCAAATCCAATGTCGAAAAGATAGCAACGAACCTACATGCCATTAAACTAGTTGGTGATGTACAGTGGGAGAATTTTCTCTTGTATGGTAGAGCCTTCATATTCACCAGATAATGAGATGATGGCCTAGAATTCAGAATGCTCAACCACCTCAGCATGGATGGCTTCTATGACTACTACCTCTATCTCAACCTGGAGGAGGCTTCCTAAAGCCTCAGTGAGGGTTTCTTGTATATCCAATGATAGGAGAAGGGCCTCAATGATGGAGAGAATTTCTGGAATGATGGAATGAGGCCTGAGGACATCATACCTCCATGCCTAGAGTGAACTTATGCATCGAGTAGGTCGCACTAAGACAGGAGGTAAGGTGGGCCCTACCGATTGGGCCGACGGCTGACTGGTGCTAGAAATATCCCGCTGCTCACTTGTGGAAGCCTGTGAAGTGTCTACCGGATGGGTGCCAGATGACTGAGATCAGCCTGTTGCCAAACCTAGCTGGTCACGGTGCAGTTGAGGTGGCTCTGCCTGATCCAATAACACAAACGTCGATGAAGGAAGAACTGCTGTTACCCGATGATAAGGCTCTGTATGTTGAGCTATGTGATGGTATTGATGTTAGGTTTCGATCACATTCACAACCTGGCTGGATGTACTGATGAAGGCATTGTGATGGCCAATATTTTCATGGCTCCATCGATGCTGATGATAGCTGGTGACGTTGGGAGGATCCACTTTGTTCTCCTCATCATCAGGAATTATGTTGGGGGTTTACCAGCTTTACAATTTTAACCGAGGCTTACTCTTGACCTTCACCTGAAGGGTCATCCAGTACTAGATGGATTCTGTTAGGAATCACCATCTTGAGGGGCATGAAGTCGTAGAGAGTACGAGATGACGATGAAATTGTCCGGGGACTTTGTTTTCCCTTTCCCTAATGTTGCCTGCTTTTCTGAGAAGGGGACTACTGAGACCACAATGTAAAAGTAGTATATTTGGCCTCTAAAGGCTATCGTCAATTCAAGCATGCACAGATAACACCATATGCATGAGAAACTTCTTTATGATCCATCCAATCGTCATACTTATGGGACCCGTCATTAGAAACCTAATGCAACTCCCCTTCACTGTCGCTGCTCCTATCATGCCACACAAAGGCACATGCCACCTGTGTCAGAGCTGGGCCATACTAGACTCCGTTGTTATCCACCTAGTCTTGAAGCTAGTCTTTAAAGAATTATCATTGTTTGAGGGTGTTCCCCAGGATCTGGTGATAGGGGTAGGAATTGGGGAGATTAGCGAGGTTCCCCTCTTCTGGCCACCAACATTCAGAATAACGTACAATCCCATGCTCCATGACACTTCGGAAATAACCAGGGACATGTTACTCATTGAATGGATATGTCTGGTTCCTTCTGTCTGGGAAGGGGGACCTTGATGATGGACCATGAATTGGGGCTGGATGGACATGTCGAGGAGGTGCAGCCCGACTATCAATCCTAGGTAGTGGTGGCACATTGCACAGGGGAACCTGCTGATTCATAGGTGCGTTCTGTTGGGCTGGAGGCTGCGCTTAAGAAGTAGGGCCCCAACAAGGCTATGGAGGTGGCTCCACCAGTGACAACTCTAGTTTTCTGGTGGCCTCTATTTGAACCATTTTGGTGGGATCGACCCTGACGTCCTTTCTCATGGGGATTAAAGGAGTAAATGGATGTGCCTGCTTAGCCTGATATAAGGCATCATCTAGGCGTTTTGTCTTATTAGAGAAGTATCAAAACCCCCCGAGGTAGTTCTAGGTGATCAAAGAGGGGACTAGTTCTGTCTTGACATTCCCTATACACATCATCAAACGTTTCTTTTGATTCATCGACATGTCAGGGGAGTATGTGAGCCATTTCCACTGGGCGAAAAAGTTTGCATCGTACTCATCAAGTCTCTTCATGCACTTGATGTGGCCTATGATACTCATCGACCATGTGGTGGAACTGAACTGGTAGAGGAATTTCCTATGAAGGTCTTCTAATCTAACTACTGAACTGATGGGGTGTTGGTTGTAGCAGAAGAAGACCAACCCCTCGAATTTCGAAGTGAAACAGTAGAGTTTGGAATATTCTTGTTGTGCTGGGGTTCCCAACATTGGACCCCACCTTGAGATAATTTGGTACAGGTGTTGTGGCGGGTACCCTATCATGTTGAAGGGGGAAAATGTGGGATTTCTGAAACCCGATGGTGCTGGCATATCATCCACCCATGTCGGCTAAGGCTTTCCATCAGGAGGGATTTCCACCTGCCGATCTCTAATGTATCGAGGCGGGCGATGAGTGTCACCATTGGATCTTCTTGGTGGGGATTCCTGTCTTGACGGGGATCCCTGACCACCATTGAATTGGCAGGTTCATCAACATAATAATTAGGCCCAACATCTCGTGGAACGGTAGGTGGAACTACCTGTGGAGTAGTTGGGAGAACCTGAGCTGGGTTCCGGGGATTTTCACATTGTTCCGGAGGATTCCATGACAGATACCGTGCCATTTTGTTGTAAGTTAAATCCTAATCCCTATCTTCATGGGCAGGATGGTTACTATCAACTGGGGGAAGTTTACTAAGGGGATTTTGTGCCAACCCCTACTGCCCCAGCCAAGGATCACTATAGTATGGTCTTTTCTCTGTATTGAATTCATCAATGACATCATCGACCATCTTCCTGTGTTCGGAAAATTGCTGATGCAGCACGGCTTTCTTTGGATCATCCTTTGTCTTCTACACTGAGCCAAATGGGTCAGAGGATTTGACAGCTCCAAGGTGTTCCATTCCCTTTCTGGGACTCTGGCTGAGGACTAGTTCCTTGGTGGGCACAAGAAGACACAATAGATTTATATGCTGGTGAGTGACCCTTAATAATAGATCCCGCAGTTGCAGCCCTACCTCCTAGGGTAAGTCCCCATCATGAAGCTCCAGCTCATTATCTCCCTCTGATAGGTCATCCATGTTAACCACAACCCTTACAAGAAGCATATCCTTTATGTCGTAGGGAAAATCAGGCTGGCGCTGGATTGAACTGAATTGGGGATCTGCGTACTGCCCCCATCCAAGGATTTTCACATGGGGAGAAGCCTCCTTGGTTATCCGATGGAGCACTTTAATGCTTTGGATGTATCGTTGTTGGAGGGTCTTATGGCGTCCTGGTGACTCAGGGCACTGGGCCACAGGGTGTGCGACTAAATCGACCAAACGACATTGTTTCCCAACATACTCGATATGCACCTAACTCTAGGGGTATGCCACTCGTCGATGTCGAAGAAGAAAATGTAACCCCCAGACCCCAGTTACCCAGAGTCGGTGCATTATTTTAATAGATTGGCATGATTACAAGGAATCAAGTCCCGAAGGACGGATCGGTTTTGTAGTATTGTAAAATAGATTACATACATTAATATTAAATTACAATTTCAAATAGAAATCATAGAATAAATAGTTCTTTGAGAATTCCATTATTCCCTTTAGCTTAACCCTACATATCAATCATAATACACTTCATGGAATCCTAGGAAAAATAAAACATAGAAATGGGTGAGCTCAAATGCTCAGTAAGGGTAAGCAATACAGCAGAAAATGACATAAATATTAAGCATGGTGAATAATTGAAACCACATTCTTTTACCAATAATAAACATGAATACATTTATGTCAAGAATATGAGTTGAGTAAATAATGCCATAATAAAACATAATCATGGGTATTCTACTAGTCGAATGACCACATAAACCATCAATATTATTTCTATAAAGAGGGAATGTATAATTCTAAACATTATAAAACATTTATCAATGCCTCATCCAATACTTATAAAATGATTAAGTCCTCAGCCAAAACCATAAATCAAATTGGGAAAAGGCCTCGGCCAATTCCACGTCTAGTTGTCTCATGAGACCTACCGATGCATCTAGGAGCTATAGAGAGCTCCACCCATCTTATACTATGTCCAATACATTCCTTATATGAAAAGGATCAAACATAACAAAAACATTCATATAAGAACTGGGATACAAAATTTCAATACATTAACCATAATACATGAATGGTATAAAAATAAAACATCCATAGTCAAACATATCACAAAACCTTCAATACAATATGGATGTTTTGTGTCATAATAAATCAACTTCAAAACAAGTTTAAAATCCATTAAATTATTTGACATAGATTGAAATGATCTATAAAACTCTTTGATTGAAATATCCCTTTTCATGAAAACATTTAAAAGTCACACAATTTAGAAAGGAAGACATTTAAATGAATTTTTCAATCAAAGTGTCACATACCACATTGAAACATTTTAAAGTAATTGTAATTTTAAAACATTAATCTCCCTTTAAATAAATCCTTAAAACCATTTTACAAACATGGAATTTAATAAGAATGATTTAGAAGAATTAATCATCAAAATATTTTAAATTTTGTTGACATAGATGAAATCAAAACTATTTTAGAGAAATTTTTCATTTTTTAAAATCATTTAAGAGTCACATAATTATAAAAGAAAACTTTTACTTTGAAAATATTCTTATAAAATTGTTAATGAAGCTTCAACAAATTTATAATGGTGGGAAAAATCCGCACCTGCCATATAAGTTAAAAAATACATTCAAAACTTAATTTTGTCGAAAAGGATAAAGAAGACCTCATTTGGAAAACGACAGAAATATTCCTTTTCAAACCATTTTAAAAAAAATTCAAACAAGGGTATAAATGACCTTATCCTACAGTCTGTAAAATAGTAAGAATTATTTGAAATAAATTTTTAAGAATCATGGATGTGGTTGATAAAGAGGTCCTAGTAGATAATTACGTATAAACAACCTCAGATAATAAAGAGATTGTGAAATAAACCCTTACTAATTTGGTAACTTACGAAACATACACCCCATGAAAGAACTATCATAAAATAAATATTTAAATACACATAAATTAAATTTTATTTTAAAAATAATACAATTATGGGTAGTACATACACCACACAAAAGTTAATAGTGGAAATATGGCACAAATCTCACGGGAATAAGGAGTGAGATGAAAACCCCTTACCTTGCGCTTTCCTTTAGTCGAGGGTTCATTTAACCTCCTGTATGAAAACTATTTTATGTTATTAAATTATACCAGAATTGTATTAATATTTATGATATCATACATTATTAATTTATGAATTTATAATACCCATTTAATAATAATTTCCATGTTATATTAATATCTCGTGTTATAATCGCTTTCTTTACCGTACATGTTTTAACTTTTTACTCTTGATTGTATTACATAGATCATGATTTAAATAATTACAGAATATAAATCATGATTTATATATCACATATATTTAGAATATAAATATGTATAATAGACATATATAAGAAATTCAAAACACCATTTATGGAGACGGTAGTCCGTACATATGCAGAAATGTTGTTTTATTTTTCATATAGTATTGAACGGAATTAAGTGAATAATATATATGTATATACATAAATAATTATATATATATAAATATATATCTCCAAGTAGAATTATTATTTAATATATGACATACTGATTAGTAATAAATATTTTTATAATCATCGATGAATGGTGAACTTGGAAATGAATCTCATCGCATCGTGGAGACGGTAAACCGTATGTACGCACGAGCGAAAATATCATTCTTTTGATATTAAAATAAAATATAATTGGATTTTATATCATATATAAAAAATCCTTATCATGTTATATCTATTATTTACATCAAATACACATAATTATTATACCCATCCAAAAAATAATGTATTGATTAATAATTACACCACGACGTGGAGAACGTAAGCCGTACGTACGCACGTGTGGTGACATACCATTCAAAGGAAGGATAGAATACTGAATATGGTTGTACCATTTTTATAATAACATCAAAGTATATATAATATATTGTAGTTATTATTTTAGAATGGAAATAACAAAGAAAGAAGAATTTGAAGAAGAAAGGAACTTGAAAGGGGGTGGCGAAAACATTACCTCTTCTTCGGGTTCTTCCTTTTGATTTGATCAAAATGGCTCCTTAGGTTGGATTTCTGACTAATGGAAGGCCTATAGGTTGAAATGAGGGAAGTTTCGAGGATAATTGGGAAGGGTTTTTCTGAAAAAAAAGGCTTTGTAGGTATGAAATTTCTTTAATAAGTTGTGTCATTTTATAAGGGGAGGAGGGGCTCTTTAGGAAAAACTTTAAGTATTAATTTATAATATATTCATATTTAGTTTTTAATGGCTCAAAAGTGGATTATAAAAAGTATAAGCTGGTGATGGGTCGAAATCCTTTCATAAAATTGATTTTAGACAGGTTTGGGTTACTATATTAACCTTATCTTTTAGTTTTACCTCTTATTTAATTAGTTTGACACTTACCATGTCACTTTGTATTTTTATATTATATAGTCAATAAACGTACTATAAACTTCCAAGAGTCCCCAAAGATGTCCATTAATGATAAACATATAATGATATATGTCCTTTGGCTGAACATTATATTTTTAGGAATAGAATATCAACTAATAATATAATATTTGTTTTAAGAAACTCATTTTTGTCAATTTTGACAGTATTTAATAATTGATTTTTGTTAAATACTTAACAAATTTATTAATTCAAACCAAATTAATTTAAGCAGTCCTAAAATTTAATATGTACCAATAGAATATGTGGATGGAATCAAAACTCTATATTATATTTATTTTAACATTTATAATAATAATTATTTGATTCTTTCATTAATAAGGAAAATACTACATCATTATTGTGTCATAAATAAATTTAATTATTAAAGGTATAAAAATTATAAATAAAATTATATTATGTAGAAAATCGTTTTATCTTTCTATTGAATATTTATATTCAAAAATATAACATATATAACCATATGTAAAAATTGTTTTTCTAAATGATATATGCTTAAGTCATTTTTGTAGTTACTTTAACTTAATTAATATAAAGTGTCATTATCACTTACAAATGGATCCATGGGGTCCCAAAATCGACCCAATGATTTCCATGGTTGTATATGTATCAACCAATATGGTTAGGACACGTTTTAGTGTTATTTATTACCATTATAATATTATTTTTTTACCCTTATTTATCGGATTTAGCCTTTAACCATGGTAAATAAAATATTTACAGAAGTAATTATAAAAAATGTCTAAAAATAAAAGTTAACTATTTACACAATTTGGACCTCCTGATTATAAATATGGAATCCATCTTTCTGAATTCATAACACATAAGTGGCAGAAATTAATTTAAAATTAATTCCCGTTGTTAAAACAAAAAACGTGTTTTTAAGAGATAATAACTATCAAAAGATTCGCACTTGCTTAAGTCCAGTTTAAATTAGAAATTACACCCAATGAACAACATTGGATTAAATGGTAAAAATATAATCTAATTATACTCTAAAATCAATCGAATTCATAATTTATCACTATTAATTATTTCGATTAAAAAAGTTGTTTTTAATTAAAATTTAGAAATTTTCTCTATTCATCAAAATATGAAAGTTATCCGAAAAGTACCAAAAATTCACCCTAAGCTAATTTCGATATTTTGAATCCAAAAATGAAGTCCATTTTGAAATATGAAATGTATTAAATTTTAAAAATTGGGTATTACTATTCATAATGTTTAGTTCGATAGTTTGCGGTGTGTTTTAGAACTCGATGTTGCATACAACACATGCTACTACATTATTCAAAGAGAAGTGTACTGTGGAAGATTGGGGTGTTACATTCTACCATCCATCAATTAATTTCTTCCTAATAATATGAAATTATTTTTCAAAAATAAATGATTGAAAATTGAAAATACCTTTTTGAAAACCGTCATCAGAAATTAGGATAATCAAATTTAGTCTTAATAAGTGGAACAAATTATGATATCTATTAGGAGAACAATGGTGCCAATTAGAGACATATAATTGGAGGAAAAACTTAAATATATATAGGTATTGATTGAGGTCATCAATCACAAACAAGTGTAAAATTCATGGACTTAAATTCATCAATCTATGAAAATTTAAAATACCATCAGTTCAACAAAACATATGGTATTAGGATAACACATTTTTTGTTTTAAGATCCCTTCAATATAGTATAAGAATTAATTTATTCATATAATAAGAGAAGAAGAAAAATATATACGTGACACATAGAGTCCCTTGTTTTAACTAATTTTTTTACAAACTCATCTTTCACTCTGAAAGATGATAGAACATAAAAATAATATTATATTTATCTTATTCGTATAGGGTTCAAAAAAATGAATTTATAATTCATCTACCAGAATTTTTTTTAAAAAAGAATACATTTTTCAATCCATGACATCACGTGGGCCAGTGGTAGGTGATACACCCTTGTCACCATTCGGTGGCGGGTTCAAGTCTTGCGGCCTTGCCGGATGCGATGGGTTGTCGCCTGACCTCCGGGATTTCCTTTTTTGGAAATCCAAAAATAATCTCAAAATAGAATTATCCAAAATACTTCTGTCCAAACTCATCGTCCAAAATTTATAAGGAAGTTAATCACAATGAAGATCCTTTTTTCCGCGTAATAACATGTGAACACACTCATCATGTATTATTTTAAAACACTGCAACATCCTGAATAACCATGAAATCTTTTTGATTACATTAATGATCCCTTATTCCTTATAGAATACTATATATAATCCCTCTATCCAAAAATGTTTTAAACTCCCACAATGATGGAATATACAAATCATTAATCAGTTTCAAGGTAATCAAGAATATCCAATATAATATTTCCAAATCAATCGTGTATTATTCCAAAATCACTACCTTTGTATCAGAACCATATTATGGTTTATCTTTCTCTCAACCATATATTTTCCAAAATTTTAACCTGTTATTGAGTCCCTTTCCTTGGTTCCACACAATCTCAAGTCCTTAATGAAATAGTACTACAGTAAAATCCTTATATACTCCATAATTATTATAACTAGTACATTGTTGATAAAACACTCATATGACATAATTCTCTAATAACAACAAAATAACTCTAATCATTCATCCTAATCTGTGGTAGTATCATAACTTGATTATTATCCAATAGCATCATTTGGGGAATATTTTGATGATTTGTACATTGGTTCGCGTAGTGTCCCAACACTTTATAGACGAATCATTTTACATTTGAAACCTTTTTCTGACTCTTGTTGTGATATACTTGGTGTCCTTTTTCTCCACACTTATAACAAACTCTAATTCCTTTCAGGAATGTTCTAGGGTGTTTCTTCCCACAGTTATCACATATGGAAAAATACTTCATTACCTTCTTCCCTTTATCTGTCTTTCTCTCTACCATCCTTTTCTTCTCTACCTTTCCTTCAAATCCATATGACTCTGAGAATTATTTACTTATCTTATCAACACACGATACTATTTCTTCATATGATGATAATACATTGGAGACTCTTTCTCTTCTAAATTCTGGATTAAGACCATGATTGATATGCTCCTTCTTACTCTTTGGATCATGCATATTGCTGGAGTTATCATTCCTTCTATTGGGTTCCATTTCTAAACAATGGCATACACTAGGTCAGTTTATGAATTTCAATGAATAACTCAAAACGTGTAAAATACCTAATGTAAATTGACGATTTTATGGATATAATCCATAATCATAAAAATGTTTTCTTTGAGGAAGTATATACTCATAAACAATTTATAATGGTTTGTAAAGAAAATGAGAATTATCCTAAGAATATCCCCTAGGTGTGTCGTAACCAAGAGTGAAATAAGGCTCGTTGTTGTGCACCAGTTCCCATTTGAGTCTAGATCAATGTGGTGTTTTCGGGTTTTACCCCTAGGTACGTCTATTCTAGAGCCTCCTCTACCTGCTCGTATCCAGATAGGGATTTAATGCTTGGAAAACTCGCAAAATATCTACAATACCAAAATTCTAGGAAGTTCTCCTATTATAATCCTCAAAGTATATCTTAGAGTACTATGCTCTAATCAGAGTTTATCTAAATATAGTTTCCATGTTTATTTTTAATCTTCCTATGATACTAACTGTAATGCCCAGACCCCAGTTACCCAGAGTCGGTGCATTATTTTTATACATTAGCAGGATTACAAGGAATCAAGTCCCGAAGGACCGATCAGTTTAGCAGTCTTGGAAAATAGATTACATACATTAACATTAAATTACAATTTCAAACATAAAACGCAGCATAAATAGTTCCTTGAGAACTCTAATATTCCATTTATCTTAACCCTGCATATCAATCATAATAAACTTCTTGGAATCCTGGGAAAAATAAAACATAGAAAGGGGTGAGCTCAAATGCTCAGTAAGGGTAACAAAAACAACAGAAAATGATATAAATATAAAGCATGGTGAAAAATTGAAACCACATGCCTTTACCAATAATAAAAATGAATACTTTTATGTCATGTATATGTGTTGAGTAAATAATGCCATAATAAAACCTAATCACTAGTATTCTACTAGTCGAATGACCATATGAACTATCAATATTATTTCCATAATTAGGGATTTTATAATTCCAGGTATTCTAAAACATTTCGTCATGGCCTCGTCCAAGACTTATAAAATGATTAAGTCCTCGGCCAAAACTATAAATCAAATTGGGAAAAGGCTCTGTCCAATTCCACATCTAGTGTATCATGAGACTTACTGATGCATTGAGGAGCTATAGCGGGCTCCACCCATCACTTACTTTGTCCAATAAATTCCTCATATGAAAAGGATGAAACATAACATAAACATTTGTATAAAAACTAGGATAAAAATGTCAATACTTTAACTATAATCCATGAATGGTATAAAAATAACACATCCCTAGTCAAACATATATCAAAACCGTCAATATAATATAGAAATTTTGTATCATAATTAATCAACTTCAAAAAAAGTTCAAAATCCATTAAAGGATTTGACATATATGTAAATGATTTTTAAAACTCCTTGATTGAAATATCCCTTTTCATGAAAACATTTAAAAGTCACAGAATTTAAAAAGGAAGACATCTAAAGGCATTTTTGAATCAAAGTGCCCCATACCACTTTGAAACATTTTAAAGTAATTAACAGTTTAAAACATTCATGTAACTTTAAATAAATCCTTAAAACCATTTTTCAAACATGGAAATTAATGATAATGGTTTAGAAGAATAAATCTTTAAAACATTTAAAATGATGTTGACATAGATGAAATCAAAACTACTTGAGAGGAATATCATTTTTTTAAAATAATTTAAGAGCCACATAATTATAAAAAAACATCTAAATTGAAAATATTCTTTTAATCTTGTAAAGGAAGCTTCGACAATTTTATAACGGTGGAAAATGGCTGCACCCGCCGTATAAGTTAAAAAAAGACATTCTTACCTTAATTTTGTCGAAAAGGTTAAAGAGGTCCTTGTTTGGAAAATGACGGAAAGATTCCTTTAAAACCATTTTATAAAAATTCAAACAAGGGTGTAAATGAGCTTAATTCATAGTCTGTAAAATACTAAGAATGATTTGAAATAAATTTTTAAGAATCATGGATGTGGATGATAAAGAGGTCCTAGTAGATAATTACGTATAAACATCCTCGGATAATGAAGAGATTGTGAAATAAACCCTTACCAATTTGGTAACTTTTGAAACTTACACCCCATGAAAGAACTATCAGAAAATGAATATGTAAATACATATAAATTAAAGTTTATTACACAAATAATACAATTATGGGTAGTACATACACTACACAAAAGGTAATAGTGGCAATATGGCACAAATCTCATGGGAATAAGGAGTGAGATGAAAACCCCTTACCTTGCACTTTCCATTAGTCGAGGGTATGTTTAACCTCCTGTATGAATACTATAGTATGTTATTAAATTATACCAGAAACATATTAATATTTATGATATCATACATTATTCATTTATAACTTTATACTACCCATTTAATAATAATTTCCATGTTATATTAATATCTCCGGTAATAATCGCTTTCTTTATCATACCTGTTTTAACTTGTTACTCTTGATTTTATTACTTAGATCACAATTTAAATACTTCGAGAATATAAAACATGATTTATATATCATATATATTTATTATATAAATATGTATAACAGACATATATATATAATGGAAAACACCGTTTATGGAGACCGTAGTCCGTACGTACGCAGAAACGCTGTTTCCGTTTTCATATAGTATTGAACAGAAGTACATGAATAATATATATGTAAGTACATAAATACTTATATATATAAATATATATATCTCTAGTAGTGTTATTTTGTCATATATTACAACTTATTAGTAATATATATTTTTATAATCATCGATGAATGGTGAACTTGGAAATGAATCTCATCGCGTCGTGGAGACGGTAATCCATACGTACGCACGAGCGAAAATATCATTCTTTTGACATTAAAATAATATATAATTGGATTTTATATCATATATACAGAATCTTTATCATGTTATATTTATTATATACATCAAATACACATCATTATTATACCAATCCAAATAATAATGTGTTGAATAACAATTACACAACGATGTGGAGACTGTAATCCGTACGAACACACGTGTGGTGACATGTCATTAAAAGGATGGATAGAATACTGAATATGGTTGTAAAATATTTATAATAACAAAAAATTATATATAATATACAAGAGTTATTATTTTAGAATGGAAATAACAAAGAAATAAGAAGTTGAAGAAGAAAGGAGCATGAAAGAGGGTGGGGAAAACATTAACTCTACTTCGGGTTCTTCATTTTGATTTGATCAAAAGGGATCCTTAGGTTGGCTTTATAACTAAAGGAAGGCATGTAGGTTGAATTGAGGTAAATTTATAGGATAATTGGGCTGGGTTTATACGAACAAAAAGTCTTTGAAGGTATGAATAATTGGTTAGAAGTGGTGCTCTTTTATAAGGGGGAGGAGGGGCTCTTTAGAAAAAACTTAATGTATTAATTTATAAAAATTCATATTCAGTTTATAATGGCTCCAAAGTAGATTATTCACTACGGGAAAAATGGGTATTTGCGACGGGGATAAATCCCGTCGCAAATAGCCCCGTTAAAAACTTATTTGCGACGGGGGTATTTGCCCGTCGCAAATAAGTAGCCTTTTGTGACGTGATTGCTTTCCCTATCGCAAATGAACTGGCGCGTTTGCGTGCCAAATCGTGGGAAACATATTTGCGACGGGAGGTTATTGCCCATCGCAAATAACCTGCAGAGGTAAAAGGTATTTGTGACGGGCATATTCCCCCGTCGCAAATAGTATGTCGGCAGGTGGTTATTTGCGACGGGCCCCGTCGCAAATAACTATTTAACCACTGACCGTAATAAATGATGGCTAAGGTATTTGTGACGGGTACCGTCGCAAAAAATATTATTTGCGACGGGTAGCCCGTCGCAAACGGACCCGTCTCAAATAATCTAACCTATAAATACCCCCATCCGTTTTTTTCAATTCATTCTCAAACTCTATCTTCTTCTTCTCTCAAAATTCTAGTTCTAGAGTTGGGCGTTTCTCAAGTTTAATTTTTTTCTTCGGAGTTGATTTTGAGGTTTTCAAGAATGACCAGAGATCAACCTCAGATCAATTTTAAAGGAAATTATATTCATTTTAATTTAATATTTATTTTAAATTTTTTATTAGTTTCAATTATTCTTAATGAGTTGTAATTTAATTATGTTTACATTGTTTTTTACTTAATAAATTTAAATTATTAGTATTGTTCATAGTTAATGGTAATTAAGAATAATTAGTAATAATTTTTAATAATTAAGAATAAATATTAATAATTAGTAATAAATACCAATAATTAGGAATAATAACATTATTACATTATTAGTATATTTTATTATTAGTATTAAAATAATATAATTTTTTATATTATTTATACAATTCTTTTTTCATCTGTGTGTTTTCTGTCTCCATATGTATTATTTGAATGTGGAGACAGAAAACACACAGATGAAAGGAGAATTCTATATAATATAGAAAATTATATTATTTTAATATTAATAATAAAATATACTAATAATGTAATAATGTTATTATTCCTAATAATTGGTAATTATTCATATAATTATTAATAAGTAGTATTAATTACCAATAATTAGCAATAATTAGGAATAATTTCCAATAATTAGGAATAATTATCAATAATTAGTAATAATTACCAATAATTACCCATAATTAGGAATAATTACCTATAATTACCGATAATTATTGATAATTACTAATAATTAGTAATAATTAGGAATAATTTGTAATAATTACCCATAATTAGTAATAATTACCAATAATTACCCATAATTACCGATAATTAGGAATAATTAGTAATAATTAGGAATAATTTGTAATAATTACCAATAATTAGTAATAATTTCCAATAATTACCCATAATTACCGATAATTACCAATAATTAGAAATAATTACCAATAATTAGGAATAATTAACAATAATTAGGAATAATTACCAATAATTAGGAATAATTACCAATAATTACCAATAATTAGTAATAATTACCAATAATTGGTAATAATTAGAAATAATTACTAATAATTACCAAGAATTATTAATAATTAGTAATAATTACCAATAATTAGTAATAATTAGTAATAATTAGTTATAATTACCAATAATTAGTAATACTTAACAATAATTAGTAATAATTACCAATAATTAGGAATAATTCCCAATAATTACCAATAATTACCGGTAAATAGTAATAAATAGTAATAATTAGAAATAATTAGGAATAATTACCAATAATTAGTAATAATTAGTAATAATTACTAATAATTAGTAATAATTAGTAATAATTAGTAATAATTACCAATAATTAGAAATAATTAGTAATAATTAGTAATAATTAGTAATAATTTCCAATAATTGGTAATAATTACCAATAATTAGTAATAATTAATAATAATTACAAATAATTAGTATTAATTACCAATAATTAGTAATAATTACCAATAATTAGTAATAATTACCAATAATTAGTAATAAATAGTACTAATTAGTAATAATTACCAATAATTAGTAATAATTACCAATAATTAGTAATAATTAGTAATAATTACCAATAATTAGTAATAATTAACATTAATTAGTAATAACTAACATTAATTAGTAATAATTACCAATAATTAGTAATAATTACCAATAATTAGTAATAATTACCAATAATTAGTAATAATTAGTAATAATTAATAATAATTAATAATAATTACCAATAATTAGCAATAATTACCGATAATTACAAATAATTAGTAATAATTAGTACTAATTACCAATAATTAGTAATAATTAGTAATAATTCTCATTAATTATTAATAATTAGTAATAATTACCAATAATTAGTAATAATTACCAATAATTATTAATAATTACCAATAATTAGGAATAATTACCAATAATTACCAATAATTACCGGTAAATAGTAATAATTATTAATAATAGTAATAAATAGTAATAATTAGGAATAATTACCAATAATTAGTAATAATTACCAATAATTAGTAATAATTAGTATTAATTAAAAATAATTAGTAATAATTAACAATAATTAGTAATAATTGACAATAATTAGTAATAATTAACAATAATTAGTAATGATTACCAATAATTAGTAATAATTACCAATAATTAGTAATAATTACCAATAATTACCAATAATTAGTAATAATTAGTAATAATTAATAATAACTACCAATAATTAGCAATAATTACCGATGATTACCAATAATTAGTAATAATTAGTACTAATTACCAATAATTAGTAATAATTAGTAATAATTACCATTAATTAGTAATTATTAGTAATAATTAGTAATAATTAACAATAATTAGTAATAATTACCAATAATTAGTAATAATTACCAATAATTAGGAATAATTACCAATAATTACCAATAATTACCGGTAAATAGTAATAATTAGTAATAATTAGTAATAATTAGTAATAATTAGGAATAATTACTAATAATTAGTAATAATTACCAATAATTAGTAATAATTAATAATAATTAACAATAATTAGTAATAATTAACAATAATTAGTAATCATTGAACTCTGTTATCTTGGACAACATTACATAACCATGTTCAAATGTCGGTGGTTGGATACAGAGAGAGGCGTGCGTGTTCATCCGACTCATGGAATCATCGATATTAAATGTAAAAGTGTTCTCGTAGTAAATGAACCATTCTTATTGTCTCAACAGACACATCAAGTTTATTACGCAAAGTACTATGCTACATCAAGAGACTTGACTGATTGGTGGAGTGTAATAAAAATCAAAATTCGAGACAATCAGTTTAGTCAATGTGAATGTTCTTTCAATGATGTGCAAATAATTGAAGTTTTTCAAGAGAGTACTCAAATCAATCATTTTTACAAAGAGACATGAGTATCGATGACGACACCCCACATTTAAGAGTCGGTGATGAAGATGATGTTAATGATGTCACATATGAATTTGAAATGGTAAGAGATGAAGCAACTGTAACTCGAATGGATATCGATGATGTTGAGGAGGAATATGAAGATGACATTGACATATATGAAGATGATGATGAAGATGAACACTAATAGAATTCCATGGTATTTATATACAATCATAATATGTATATATGTATATATAATAGTAATTATCAATTATTTTCTAACAAAATTAACATTTTATATTTCAGATGGACGACGCCACATGTCGTGAGTTGGCGGATGCTGACCTGTCTTTCGATGCGGATGAGTTGCTGGCAGATGACCCTCAGCCTATAGGTGCTCCAGGGAGTACGTGGAGGGGGCACGGTCTTGCACGATTGATGATTCCTGACCCCGTCCCCGAGCGACGTCCACATCTTGTGTTTGATCCACGCACACAGAGGTGTGATAACCTGTGTGATAACCTGTGGATTTGACTAAGATTTCATTAATATATTAACATCATAAATGATTATTATTTTCACAGTTTTCCGCATATAGCAGTTGGACAGGGCAGCTCTATTTTGCGCAACTATTTCTCTCAGCCGTGGACCACATGAGAGCAGATTCCCATTGATGTGCACCAGGCCATGTTCGGCCATTGGTTGGTACGTACGTAAATAAATAATTTTTATTTTGAAAATTATTTCATTTCTAACTTGATATTTTGATATATTTGTAGGGTTTATGGTATCCGATCGAGGATACCATGCATGACGTCATCCACGAGGCATGGGAGGTGGCCATGTGTGATCGCCTTCGTCATTTTTTGCACAATTTAAGAAAATCTGCCATGAAGAAAGCAGGGGTGTCAGATTTTGAAGAGTCATGTAGAGCACACCGACCAGAGTACATTTCATCCCATGTATGGGATGGATTATGTGAGCACTGGTTGAGTGGTGCCTTTCAGAGGAGATCATCGGTGGGGAGGCAGAATCGGGGGAGACATGAGGTGACTAATCGAGCTGGGAGTCGTTCTTTCGGTACTCATAGACAACATCTGGTACTTACATTATTTATAGATATTTTATATAACTATAAATATTAACAGTTTATTTTTTATTCTTATAGGCTGTCGAGCACCCCGATATTACGGAGTACGACGTGTATCAGAGGATGTATAGTGATCCTGCTATTGGGGAGCTCAGAGGTGATCGTCAGCATCACATCATGGTCAGTATTATTTGTTTTCAAGTTTAAAAATTAACTGCATATAATATATTCACAATTTTAATTTTAAATTGCAACTACAGGAGTCATATGAGGCCGCAGCGTCACAGGCCTGACCTGAGAGTCAGGCTGAGTTATCAGATCAGACCACTGGCCGTCAGTTTGATGAGGCGGCATGGATGCAGACCACCCAGTATGCCTTCAAGAAGGGCCGGGTAGTTGGTATCAGCTCTCGACTGACTCCCGGAGATTATTATGGCAGTGCTGCGATGTCGGCGTCCAGCTCGAGAGGAGCTCATGCATATTCTTCTGCTACACAGTATGAGGATCAGTTGCGATCTCAGACTGCACTGATAGAGAGTCTCCGACGGGAGTAGGAGCAGATGCGTCAGCAGCATGATGAGGAGCGTCGACGCCAGCAGCAGCTGTACGAGGAGCAGACGAGTCGGTGGCCGCAGCAGCATCAGGAGCAGATGGAGTACATGCGCCGACTCACCCATGCTTTAGGGATGGAGTTTCCTCCACCACCATCTGCAGATCCCCCCCTCCCCCTCCCCCTACTTCAGATTAGAGTTTTTTTATGATATAAAATTTGTGAAATCAAAATATGATTTTTTTTCTATTCGTAGTTTCTGTCTCATTATAAAATATTAATAATATTTTATTTTGAAATAAAAATATTAATATGAATAATAATATTATTTTTATTTATAATATTAATTTATATATATATATTAAAATTTTATAATATTATAATTTAATTATATTTTTTTTGTAATACTTGAATTATTTTAATATTTGAATGTATAATATTTCTATTATTTTTATATTAATTAAAATAACTTATTAATATTTTTTAATTTTTGAATTATAATTCTAATATTATTATATTAATTAAATCATTTATTAATATTCTATTATTTTTTATTTTTGAATTATAATTCTATTATTATTATATTAGTTAAAATAATTTATTAATAATTTATTATTTTTTTGAATTATAATTCTATTATTATATTAATTAAAATCATATATTAATATTTTATTTTTATTTTTTGAAATATAATTGGATTATTATTATATTAATTAAAATTATTTATTAATAATTTATTTTTTTTATTTTTTTTATAGTATTTGCGACGAGATACTATGCCCGTCGCAAATAGTATTATTATTATATGCGTTAAAATAATTTATTAATTGTTTTTTATTTCTTTTAAAATAGTTTTTGCGACGGGTCCCGTCGCAAACACTATTTGCGATGGGGCCCGTCGCCATTACTATTTGAAAAGTTTTTTACAAATATACGGAGTACTATTTGCAATGGGGAATATCCCCGTTGCAAAAAAAAGGCTTTAGCGACGGGCCCATTGCAAATAATTGTTGTTGCGACACCATTTTCAGCAACGGGCCATTTGCGACGGGATTATGTCACAAATGACCCGTCGCAAATAACTTTTTTTCTAGTAGTGATTCAAAGTCTAAGGTGGGTATGGGTCAAAATCCTTTTAGTCAATATATTTTATACTGGTTTGGGTCACTATATAAAACGTATCTTTTAGTTTTCTCTCTTAGTTAATTATTTTGACACTTACCATGTCACTTTTTATTTTTATATTATATAGTCAATAAACATATTATAAACTTCTAAGTGACCCCCAAGTGCTCCATTTATGATACACCTATCATGATATAAGTCCTTTGGCTGAACATTATATTTTTAGGAATAGAATATAAATTAATAATATAATATTTGTTTTAAAAAACTCATTTATGTCAATTTTGACATTATTTAATAATTTATTTTTTTAAAGTCTTAACAACATTATTAATTCTATAAAAAATTAATTTATTAAATACTATCATGTCATATGTATAAAATAAAATTTGTGTATGGCATCAAAACTCTAAATTATATTTATTTTAACATTTATAATAATAATTATTTGATTATTTCATTAATAAGGAAACTATTCCCTCATTATTGTGTCATAAATAAATTTAATTATTAAATGTCTAACAATTATAAATAAAATTCCATAATGTATGAAATATATTTATATTTCTAATTAATATTTATAGTCTAAAATATAACATATATAACCCTATGTTAAAAAAATTCTAAAAGATATATGCTTAAGTAATTTTTGTAGTTACTTTAACATAATTAATATAAAGTGTCATTATCACTTACAAGTGGATCCATAGGGTCTCCAAATAGACAAAAATATTCTCATGGTAGGATATGTATCATCCAATAGGGTTAGGACACGTTTTAGGTTAATTTATTACTATTATAATATTATTTGTTTACCCTTATTTACCGGATTAACCCTTTAACCATGGTAAATAAAATATTTACCGAAGTAATTATTCAAAATGCGTAAATATAAAATTTTCCTATTTTCAAAATTTGGACCCCCTCATTCTAAATATGGAATTAATTTTTCTAAATTCATAACACATAAGTGGAAGAAATTAATTTAAAATTCATTCTCGTTGTTAAAACAAAAAAGCGTGTTTTTAAGAGATAATAACTTTCAAAAGATTGGCACATGGTTATGTCCATTTTAAATGTGAAATTACATCAAATGAACAAAATTGGATAAAATGGTATAATTATAATCTAATTATACTCTAAAATCACACAAATTTATAATTTATCTCTAATAATTATTTCGATTAAAAAAGTTGTTTTTAATGAAAATTTAGTAATTTTCTTTATTCGTCAAAATATGAAACTTATCTGAAAAGTACCAAAAATTCACCCTAAGCTAATTTCGATATTTTGAATCAAAAAATGAAGTCCATTTTGAATGATAAAATTTATAAAATTTCAAAAAGTGGGTATTACTATTCATAACGGTTAGTTTGATTGGTTGCAGTGTGTGTTCGAACTCGAAGTTACGTACGACACACGCTACTGCATTATTCAAAGAGAAGCGTACCGTGGAAGCTTGGGGTGTTACAAAAAATGGGTCACCCAGAGGGTCTAGAGAAAGAATCTGACCTCCCCCTATGTGACTGCATTTTGTGCCCTAAAATTTGGCGTTGCAACTGGCTAAAACATTTCGGGTAAATGGTCCATTGCAAGAATATACCACAACCTCCTTGGTCCAGATTCAGGGTATGGACCATCATTGCCCCACTCATATACTGGAGGTTGTTGGGGAACTGGTAGTGGTACTAATGAAGACCGTTGAGAAGGTACGCTCTCCGATGGGGAATAAGGCAAACAAACTGACAAACTACCACATCTCGGGCTATCCTCTGAAAAGTGTAGTGACAAAGCCACCACATCACGGTAAGACATACTGACTACTGTAGTCTCTAGCGTAGGGACTACAGCTGTTGGCGGTGGACCACACTACTACTCATCCACCATTGGTCTCCAAAATAGCTCTCCCTGATCTCAAGTCATGTTAGAGAGTGCTTCTGGTGATGATGGTGGAAATTAACCAACTGTAAAATGTGGAGTTTCCAAATTTTCATCCTCTTGGATATACCTTCATAGGGAGGTGGGAATCAGAAGGACCTCAAATTCTAGATTTATGAAGTTGACGCACCTTGTTCCTGCCTCGACCCATGATAAGGTGGATCCAGTTGAGGGTTCCATCGTAATGTAGTTTTCTGCCTTAGAATCTGAGAAGCAAACGGGTTTGATCTCAGTCTGAATATTCTTGGAATTAATTTTTTGGCCTAGATGAACCGCCCTCCTCTACTAGGATGGTTCTTCGAGATAAGGTGGAATTATGGCACAATGAGGTCCATTGAGCATACTGTTGTTGGGGTGGGGAGGACTTATACCTGAGTGAGTTGTGGTCCGAGGAGAACCTACAAAGATATCAAAGGTAACACTGGTAGGACCTCCATGTCCACCAGATGATGTGCATAGGGGACCTCTCCCTGAAATTTTGGAGTGGGTAGGACCACCGCCGGAAAATATAGGAGAACGGGTGGGACTTCAATGCTTGCTTCCCCTGGTTGGGTGATCGTAAGGAGGGTCCTCATTCAAGTCAATCCGAACACAGGTAGGACCTCTGTACTAGGTGACAATGAAGAGAAGGTAAACTTCACCTCTATGATTCCTGAGGCAAGTAGGATCTTAACCGGCTGCTGTATGGACATGGGGTTAAGGCCCCACATGGTGAAGATTGATCGGAGGCATAACATATCCATATCGGTGGTCTGTGGTAGGAGGGATGACCCCATAACTGACGTAATTATCATGTTAGAGGCTTCCATATTGTGTTTCACTACCGTGGGTAAGACCCTCGTTTGGAATGAAGGTAGAACAGGGTGGACCTCCATGCCAAAATTGGAAGATGGGAGGACCAGCAATCTCCATGGTGGGGTTATGGGGAGGACCTCCGTACTAGGTGTCGCTGCTGCGGGTTAGTCTAAATCGGGTTCTTTTTGTGCCGAGAGCCTATAGAGTCAACCCAGCTTTCCTATGGGGCAGTTGGGGCCTCAATCTGGGCCAGATAATTATGTACCCCTTCTTAGTTTCCATATTAGTATAATGATACATGTCAGCGGTGGCCCGAGCCACAGTAGTTGATGATGTCGATGTTGCATGGCGGGCATCCTCCCAGGCCTTTGCCCGACGCTGGCGTCGTGTCAGCCATACCAGGGTTAGTGGTGCAAGTACATAGCTTACCTACTCTTCAGCCAGTGAGATGGGGTGTTGGCTCTGGCACGGCCTGTTGGGGGCCCCTAGAATGGTATCTTGGTCGGGCTGACCCAGACATCCCCTACCTCATCATCATATCGGAGGGAGTCATCGAGCAGCTCCAAGGAGAGGATCGCAAAAAATGATTGTATGTTGGAGTGGGGAACAATGGCTCCATGCGTGGCCCATGGGGTCTGTAGTGCTGACGAGGTGCTAATGCCTCTAAATCCTAGTAGGCCATATCCCGATTTGGATATATCCCCTCCTTCTGGTATCAGTGTATGAGGTCATTTATCACCCTTCATTGTACAAATTCTGAAGGGGTGATGTGGCGTGGGAGCCCAGTAGTAGTGGGTGTGGAAGCTGTCACAGAAGTAGTGGAGACATGCGGGATTTCCATGTTGGAATTTCCCCTACCCCTACGTCAGTTTCCGAGTGGCTATCGTATTCCAGATGCAGCAGCTTGGTTATTGAAAGCAAGGAGAGTAAACCATTATTTCTAAACCAAGGAAATCAATGTCCAGTTACTAAGTGTAATTACGCTTTCCCAGGATTGTAAAAAGGATCCACACTGACAATTTCATGGACTAAGATGTCTATCATTCAACTGCCCCAACATCTGGTGAGTATTACACCAGATCCACTATTTGTTTTGGAAGGACTCAGTGCCAGAAAACCAGATCTGGTGTCTTGTTAATCCACTGATGTCTTGAATGCTACAAATCTCCACATTGAAGAGAAGAAATTCATATTGGGTTAACCATTTATATTTCCGACACTTTCGTTGGGGAACACACATCTGTCAATTTGAGGACGATGAGGATGTGTTGACTGTTTCCCCGCATTCCAGCTTTCCAAAGGTAAGAAACATTCATTTCATATTCTGGGACATTTGATCCTTGATAGAAATTGTATGATGGGATGTCAGTTCTTCCTTTTGTGGATTCATCCTTGGAACTCATTACTTAGTCATGGTATCCCTTATAGATTAAGACGTTGTTCGTGAAACTCTTTCGAATGCCATATCTTCATGACACATGTTAATTACACTTCTTCTGTCGAGACATTCAAAGGGTCTATTTAAGGAAGCAACCTTCGGTTGGGGGAGTAGTCATGTTGGACATCATTGGCATGTCTGGATGATGGAACACTAGTGTGTCTGGGTTTCTTCCCCTTATTTTAGGGCTTCTTGAGGTCGGTAAAGCTAGTGGCATCCCATATCGAATGAGCGGAATTATATGACATAGGCATGTATCTAATGTTTTCCTCAGAATCCCATTATTGACACAGGGAATGTTGTAGGTTTATCATTTGCAAGAGATGGATAAGACTAATTAGAACACTGATGTCGGGGATAACACATGGCTAGTTACCTGATTATTTCAAGGGGCAGTGAAGAGGTGAATTGGAATTATCTCACCTAGAAGTGACAACATGAATAAGAGTCAAGATGGATAATGGATGGTCATGTGATGTGGATGGAAAATGAGATGGATTAGACTTGTGGGAAATGGTTATGTTTGTCTTGATCCTCTAAGTGACCTCCTACGTATCCCTGTTGTTGGGAATCAATGTCCCTGAAGTTTAGGATGAGGGTATTGAATCGAGGTGTGTGCATAGGATAGTGACCTGATAATATACTGAGGCTTACACGTGGTTAGAAGCCCGGGGTTTGTGTTATGCCACTGGGAGGGACCATAGATATGGGTCCCAATAGAAGGGATGATAATGGCTTACCGCTGTGTTTGGGTTGATAACAGCTTACCGCTGAATGGTGTTCACAACGACTTACTATTGGATGAGGTCACAATGGCTTACCGATGGATGGAGTCACAACGGCTTTCCGATATATGTAGGCACAATGTCTTACCGCTGGATGTGATTTTCAATGGATTACCGCTAGATTGGAGCATAACAACATATCGTTGGATGGGGGCATAATAGCTTACTGTTGGATGGGGGCACAACAACTTACCACTGGATGGGGGAACCACATTATACTGATGTATGGGGTTCAACCTCATGGAGGATACCTACATACACCTTCTAGGATACAAGGATCAAAGCCCACATAGTTTAGTATGGTGGTTGTAGTTTAACGTTATGTAGGACAAAAAGGGGGAATGTAGTTTAACGTCATTAGAGAGAATGTGGTCCAATGTGAAGGGGGTCAGAACCAATGGGTGTTGGGTGTGAACCTCGGGGAGTTTTCCTAGATATATTATATGGGAAAGGGTCAATGTCTACATAGTTCAGAAATGGTTGGTGAACCGACTTGAAGATGGTCGGGACCAATAGTTGTTGGGCATGAACCTTAGGGAGGCTCTCTACGTACCATTCCTTGGTGAGGATCAAAGTCAACATACTATGGAAGGGGTTTGGTGAAATGACGTGAAGGTGGTCAGGACCAATGGTTGTTTGGCTTGAACCTCAGGGAGGCTTCCTGTAAACCCTACCTTGGAAAGGATCAAAATCCCAATATTTTGAAATGGGTTGTGTGTGGATTAAACTCTAGGCTACCTCAAGAGGAAGCCATGGTTGATGCTTTATCATTTACCACATGAGTTATGCTTAGTGTGAGAAATAAGAGTCAACAAGGACATGATGATCACGTCGCAAAAGGTGCATCTGTGGGGAGTGGAATGGGGCTTACAAATGGTTAGCAGACCAAAGAGGAAATAGGGGCTTACTCCTGGATAGTAGCTCAAAGGGATGGAAATTGGGTCTTACTCCAGGATGGAGGACCAATGGCGACAAATCCCAAAGGGAGGGGGATTTGGCACTGATGAAATGAGGGATTCAGTGCTCATCCCCCCCTCTCTGGTCTTCGACCATGAAGAAAATAGGAGGAGCAAAGATGCTGCCTCCCATAAGAATGGATAGGGGATTAAACCAAATTGGTTTCCCTTTCCCCCATAGACAGACGCTGCTCTGATAAATATGATATGATTCCATGTGAGAAATGATCTCACATCTATATATACAAGTGGGAGTGAAAATTTTCTAAGGTGGGGAACCCCACGTACGACGCATTAGGTGAGGTCACAGTTTAATTTGATGTGCTGAGGATGATGTCGCATGGAAGTTTAATGTCGTATAGCTCGGTTGAGGTTAGTTTACTCCCCACCCCTATGACATACTTAACTGCTACATGCCAACCCATGAGGATGGGAAGTAATCAACATTGTCGTGGCAAGGGGGTTCTATGGGGTGATCCACTGAGGGGTCCTTGTTAGCATGGCTATGAAAAGAAGCAATAGCTGTTAGCATGCCTATACAAAGAATCATGTGAAAAAAAAATCAATCAGAACTACCACCCAGGGGATCTTGGAATTACTTCATGAAAACTAGGACAATCGTACAAGAAAAGTAGTTGCAGAGCAAAGGGTTTCATTGGTAGAATCATTGTTAAGATCTGGTGCTCCATGCAGTGGAGGGGATTCGAGAAGGGGTATTATTCATGATGTGAAGTGTTCTAGCCTAGGCATAGGTAATTTATGAACATGGAAGGTGCTTCACAAAGTAGAAAGGCATTAGCAGAGTGGGGCTTCGCAAAGCAAGGGATCCCTATGAAATGTAGCATTGAGAAGCAACATGCTTCGCAAAGAACAGTGACCCTGCCATAGCATGTGGATCACATGTTCATGGAGGGTACTTCATGAATAATAAGTGCTCCACGAAGACCCATGTCCACTTGGGAATCCCCTTCCTTCGCAGAGGCCTGTGGGCTCTGCGAAGGGAATCCCTCTTTTAAGAGGCGTTGAATTCAAACCAGGGGATAAGCACTTCATGAATCTAAAGTACCTTCAAGAGCTTATGATTCACAAATAAGAATTTTCATTGCGATTTGAGAGAGAGGAAGGAGAGAGGTCAAAGGATCAGTCCATTGGGATCATGGGGAGCCTAGTATTTATAGAAAAGGTGCGCCGTGAAGCAGAGCCTGCTGGGCAAGAAGACACCTGGCATATTGTCATAATCACGAAGCCTCCCGCCTCCTTGTTCTGCGGCGGGTTCACATACATTAAAGGGGCTCACAGAGCCTCACATCTCCTTGCTCCGTGTCAGGTTCGAAAATGTCAAAGGGGCTCATAGAGCATCTTTCCTCCTTGCTCTACAGTGCATTCATATAGGGGAAGCCTTGTGCCTGCCGCGGGGCTGCGAGGCCTCCACGAGGCAGCTGTTAAGGCATTCCATTTGTTATTGTTTTTCCAAAATATTGGCACCAAAAATAACCATTAATATGTTTCTTATATTATGATACGGTTGTTTGGATAATTATATATTGGATATAATTAATTTGGTTAGTATTGATTACCTTGGAACTAATTAAGGACTTGTTGAAAAGTATATTATGATATCATGGATGAAGTTTAAAACATCATCTCTTTGTGTAATATATATAGTGATCTATGAAAAATAAAGAATAAATGTTTTCCAAATGTATTTATTGTAATTCATGTTATTACCATGTTTCAAGAGAATACATGATGAGGGTATTGCTATATTTGGAAGGTGACAACCAAGACATACTTTGTGATATATGGTGGAATGATGGTTCTAATGATATTTTGACTTCAGATATAATGTTTTGGTTTTTTTTAATTTTATAAGGTTTATAAGGTTAATAATTGATGAAAATATTATTTTAAACATCAGTGGATGAATTTATACACTGATTTTGTATTGAGAACCTTGGTTAAAATTATAATTAGTGTTTAGCATTGTTTTAAGGATGGTCATATACTTTTTTGGAAATTATATTAGAACGGTTTTATAAATGGAAATTATGTTTGTAGGGTGAAAAATAGTCAAGTATGGAAAAGAAATGGGTATTGAACTGATGATCGCAGGAAGATAAGTGTTTCAAACCAACCACTAGCCTACATGATGTCCAAGTTAATGTGTAATTATTTTTGATGAGTAATTATTAATGACGAAACAATAGCATTAATTTTTATGTTTATTGATTAGTGTATTGTCCATATTTATATTGAATAATAGTTAGAGAAATTTAGTGACACTTTTAATTGTTTTATGTTCCATAAGATTTGCTAAATATGTATCTTAGAACATCTGCCATCAAATTTAATTTGTGGACTTCTATTTGTTGAAGTAATGGATGAATTATAAATAAATAAAATCACAACTAAAGAATGAAATTTTATTTATATAAATATTTTATGTAAGTATATTTCTTTATCTTCAATGTCAATTAATTAATTACACAATGTTAGAAAAATGATCTAAAGAAAATGTTTTTTTCTTAGTTTCATAATTTTTTTGAACAAATGGACTTTTAAATCATTTATGATTTATGAATTTGAGGCCCTTGACTTTTCTTTGATCGTTCACATGTTTATGGTTGATAAACTAAATAATCCCTTTAAATATTTTTTCTTTTACAATATGTGCAATATTCAATCCCAACCTATGTTCTCTTATATTGAAACTTTTTCATATTTTATTTTCGGTAACCTATATGGTTCAAACATTCCCTATTTATGGGATGATTTATTATACAATATTATGATGTGGGTTTTTATGAATAAAACATTATAATATTAATCCTTTAATAACCATTATGTTTTTTGGAAGTGAAATTTATTTTAAGGGGATATAATGTGGCACAATATGATTAGATGAATTATTTGTTTTTTCAAATTAATATAACCTTTTTGATGTTTTTTATTTCACGCAACACTAAATATATATTATTTTATATTAATGTACTCTATTTTTCTAACATTATAAGAGAAACCAAGTTAATAGTTAAAATAAAATCAACATATAATCTAGTTTTCTCTACAAGGAATATAGACGATAGCCTGTGTTACACGAAATAATGCTTTTCTTTGATATCTTGCGTTACATGGAATTCTGAGTTTTATCAAAAAATTATCTATCATAAAACTGTTATTTCATAATATAATAAGATATAACCTAATAGTTAAAATAGTTGTTATGAATATTATTATATAATTTTTGGAAATATATATTTTTAAAAATATATAAGATAAATTCATAGGAATATAATTAATTAGAAATGAATATGAAATCATACTGAATATAATGGGAAATATTAGTAATTTTGTGGTTACAAATCTATTTTACCCAAATAAATAAATTAATTACAATTATTGAGGGATACTAATGTAATATATTTTTTATATATTAAATAAAACAATTTATATTAATCTAATAAATTTTATAGTCAAAATATTTGAACAATCCAAATTTTATTCTTAAAACCCAGTATTTTTATTTAGGCATTTTTACAGCCTTTTAACAGATAACCCATTTTAAATAAAAATTGTAGAACGTTAATAAAATTAATATGTAAAAAAATTATAATTTAAAATCAGAACATAATAATTATGTTAGTATATATTTTTGTTATTTTGTTCTGTGAATGTTTACTTTTTAATTAATAGTGAAAAATAATGAATTTAATTCGGAAGAACTTTTTCATATAATTTATTTATAAAGACAAATTATATTTTAAGATGGATTCAATATTTAATTAGATAATTATTTTATCCATTAATATAATTTAGGTAATTTTTATCATCATCACATTGAAATTTGGTATAAAACATTCAAATCTTTTGAATATTTTTACTTTAAAACCCATATATTCGACTCCTCTACAAGATTAATTTTAAATAAATTTCATACACTTTTGTTAATGGAATTTGTTAAAATAGATTTAATTAATAAAATCAGAGTAATTTATAATTCATAATAAGTTCATTTCAGTTTTTGACCACAAATAGTATGGAAATTAATTAAAACTAATTACATCGATTAAGGTAAAATTATGTTACATTTGGGACTAAATGATAAATGTAGGACACAAATGACCTATACACATGTCCAAAAGCCATTATATTTATATATATATACCTGATACTCCAAGGAATGTTTTTTACAATTATTGGATCCATTGTAGCTATGAAAACATGGTCAGGGTTTTCCTATTTCTAAATATGACAAGGGTGACAATCATCTTCCATTATAAAAGGCATTTATCCTCCCAGTTCCACACAGCTCTAAAGCAACATCAGTTTGACCAAAAGCATCCAAAATATCTCCCCCAAAACTCTAAAATACTTTTTGAAGACTCTATTTTCATATAAATTCATAAAAGGGTTCCCTTTGGTAAAAACCAAAATGAGTTTCCCGATTAAGAGGTAACACCCTTCCTCAAACTCTATTTTTTATTTTTATTCTCTACTCCATAAAATATTATTATTTTGTGATTGTATAAAAATAAAATTTTGGTCATTATATTTGGTTGTTTTTATGTTATTATTGTCAATTAATCATATACATAATATCAGATAATTGGTAATGAACATATTGTTTATGAGTAAGGAGAACTACCACCTCACTAAACAATGATTGTTTATTTTTTCCATTATATCCTATCACAATGGAAAATATAATGAATACTATGATTATTTTATATAATATATTTATTATATATTTATGATTTTGTAATTTATTTTCAACAAATTTATTTATACATTCCATTTTTTGTTAATATGATAGTTTTGTTTGAGGAAGTCTGGACAACAACCCCGTCAAAGTGATGTGATTCATTCAAATATTACAAGGAATTTATAAAGATGGGTTTAATAAATATATGTCATGAACCGAATTGATTGCCACCAAAAATGGCACCAAACCCAGCCCATGACAAAGCCCAAAGGGCGTTCCCGAACCCCATGGGATGGCACAAGTGCCCGAGTATCATAAAATGAAAATTGGGAATGATTTACCGGAGTTTATAAACATAAAATATCAAAAGAATCTAATGAAACAAATCTGGATTTTTCAAACCAAACAATCTTTTACAAAAATTCAGAACTGAATTACTTGGTTTAAAATAACACAAATGGTCTATACCAAAGGTACAAATCTAAATAAGGACATCCCAAGAACCCTCGTGGCAAGGGGCACCGCCCTCAAGCCACCTCCACAAGACTTCACCACCAAGGACCTGCTAGAAACTCGAACCACTGGAACAAAAAAACTGTACCCAACCTACGACAACAAAAATAACCATGTATACATACACCCAAGGGTGTAAGTAGGGTGTGAGCCAATGCCCAGTAGGATACCACCACTAAGAGTTTCCATGTGATAAACATTTAAAGACGAAAAGCATGCATGTTTTCAAAAACATGAAAAGCTAGTTACAATTTCTAAAAGATGCAACTTTGAATAAAAACAGTTTTTAAGTGGGATATCATTAAGAATCAAAACTTTTAAAAATAATGTCAACACTACTGAATTTTCCCATCAACTATACCGTATGCCGACGGTAAGTACAAAGTAAATAATGAGCACAAGAAATAGGAAGTAACCCCTAGGCACTAGCTAGCTGTGGGTCCCAGGTAACTCGTATCTCGGTGAGGGTAACCATCACAAATATCCATTCTCGTGCACGAGACACTAGTAGGGAACATACCCATAGCCTAGTGGTCCCAAATCATCATCATCATAGTTTAGTTAGAGTTGTAAGCGTCAATCTTGCTAAGTAAAACTGAGGCCAAACCCCACGGATTCACTAGCATACTAGTACACGTCCACCCACCTAGATACCCAGGTTTTCCCCTTGTGCTCAAACAAGTTAAACAAGTCAAGAAATATACATTGAACATGAAAATATCATTTCCACATCGCAAATTCACCAAATAGACCATGTGTATACCACACAAGTCACAAAAATCCATTTTTCATTCAAAATGATTTTGAAATCTGAATTACACTAAAATAGCCCACAACACGTTTCACATTTCTTCAAAACTTCTACAAAACCATTAAACAATTTTACAAAACGATTATAAGATATTTAAACTCATATAACAGCCCACACTCATGTAATATAACACTTCTTTCATAATCAAAAATTCAATTTTTCACATCACACTCACAGAAAACACTCCACATCACTCTCACATCACTTTCACTCCTCAATATCTCCTTCAAACAATTTAATAAAATATTTCCAGGATGATACATATCACATAACAAAATTTTCAAAAATTAAATGGAACTTTTAAAAATATACTCCTACCAAAACAGTTTGCTGATATAGTTTCACCTATTACACAACCCAATAAACCATTCAAAACATTCATAAAACAATTATATAGAGTATACCCAAACTTTGCACATTAAATCCATTTCAAAAACCCTTTTTAAAGCCAAAATCACACCAAAACCCTACCAAAACATAATTGTCAGCCCAATCAACATGTAATAATCCACTTTCAAATATTATATAATCACCTTGAATAATATCACAAAAGATACCCATGAGAACACACAAATCCGTAAAACACTTTCAAGGAGTACAACAAGGTTATACAAATAAAACCATTCAAATAAACCCCCTTTTTAGGACCACATGGAACTATATCATTACCCAACCATAATTGGCAGCCCCTTTCAACAACTAATAAACCACTTCTACATTTTACAAAACTGCCACAAAAGATAACACATGAAATACATTTGAAAAATACACACTTCAAGCAAAAATTTAATTTTAAAAACAAATGAATTACTATTGCTACCAAAAATGGATTTCTCATAATTCAAAGCACATAAGGAACATGTAAAATTATTTAATCATGCAAACTAACTCATCATTAAATGGTTATCCACGGAATCACCTACCGAATGTGTCGAAACCCTCAAATATTGGGGCGAAACATCAACTGCATGACCGCCGCACCTCAAGGAAGTTAAAAGAAACCTAAAACCTCAATATTTCACCCAAAATATAGTAATTTAGAACCTATTCACGAACCCTAACTTCTGAATTTTTTATAATTCAAGAATTAGGGAAGAAACCCTAAGCAATTTGAAAGAGGAAAGGAATAGACTCACCTACTTGAAGTATCCTGAATTAATCACTCCAAAAATAATAGTTTCTGAAATTGAAAACATCCAAAATTCAGGTATTCTTCTAACAAGATATAGGAGGTAATTTGGAAACTAGAATGGAGGGAAAAGAGTAATAATTGAGGGTTTTAAGATGGGATGAAGTTACCTCTTCAATTCTGGCCGATTTGAGACACCCTATGAAGATCAGTCCTAATTCGCGATATCAAAGTGCTCCAAAGAGGGGGGGGAGGCAATGGGAGCGCGCCTGGGTTTATTAGGGTCGAGTGGGAGGTGGAATCACCGAAAAAACGAAAATAGTGAAGGATATATAAATAATTTAAAAATTATTTTTAATGTAGGAAATGGGCCTTCGGGCAGGACCAATATCTTAAATAAATACCCATATCCACCATGATTATGGATTTATAAAGGCTCCGAATTAATATTTTGGTGTTAATAGGTCAAAGGAGACCATTTAGGAATTGGAATGAAGGAAAAATATTAAAAAATGAAATAGTTATAAAAGAAACAAAATTTATTTTTAAATCTGAAATTGGGCTCACGTTTGGACCAATTCATGAAAACTCATCTATTTCTCCATAAAACCATTGGAAACCATCCAAAACAAAGAATGAGAGGAAAATAAATGAAATTTAACTTCAAAATAAGTCATGCATGTGAAAATTTTCCCCACCATGAAATCATTCCGTCCCTAGAAAGCTACAGAAAGGCCAGATACGAAAGCCAAACCAAACTGATAAACCAAGATGTACTCCATTTCCAGGATTCTCCCCCAAAGGACAAAAAACCTCCATTGAACAATTAAGGAAGGAATTATTCACAACAAAATCATACACCACTTTCCTAAAGCAATCAATCACATTCAGGCTTTATCCCAAAGGATAACACCTCAAACACTATCAGAACAAGACTCAAGCAATTCACTCAAATGAACAACAACATCGAACAAGGTTACACATACCTTGCTATAACTAAAACATTGGGCACTCTCCAATCTCAATGGTTACTCAATGAAGATTTAGGTAGCTTGATAGATCCGAATGAGACTACCTACCACCAATCCTTGACCATCGATAAATCTAAGTTATTGGTGTGGGGCAAAAAGGCTCCCCACCATAAGAACCAACAATTTTAATCGACCAGCATGGGCCGTTACAGAAAGACCCCAAAATATGAAGTGTTGGGATGACCACATGGTTAGTTTGCATGGTTTGGGAAACCATGAACTAACAGTGGAAATTCTTCTATCTACATGGTTTTTTTGTGGGGAATGGTCACTTCTAACCAAGTGCAAACCAAGTGGTCAACCTGTCTAGTCAAACTTCATACCTTTCTCTAATGACTCAATGTAAACCAAAGAGGGAGGTAATAACATTGTGTGATGAAATGGGTACAAGACCCTCCACCTATTTCCACTGAACAGGAACAACATATGATATATGATGAAACCATAGGTTTAAACTCTTCTTATCTTTCTTATTGAGGATTGGACTTTGCACAAGGTTTTAAATAACACTGGGGTTTCCCCTGACTACATTCTAGCTTCTCTCCGGGACCTATGGCTGGAGCTCAAAATATTGAAGCATCTTTGGCCTCGCAGTTAGGCTTTGGAAACCACCTGAATGAGAATTCTTCTTTCGTTGCAAACAACAACTACACCACAATCCCACCGATAAGTTTTTTCCAAGACATAACACATTCCAAACTCACTTTACCCTAAATCGATATTTCACTGAAACAAGGGATTAGAAGATGTACACACATCACACCATGTTTGTTCGGGTGAGAAACAATAGAAGTAAAGAACAATTATACTCACATTCCTCTAAAGTGGAATATTTTTTTATGTTTTTTTTCAAGGGAGAAATTCTCCCAACATAATAGAGACTCTCAGATGATTGCCCAACTTTCACCTTTACCGTCAATCGAGCACATGGAATCACGAGGAATCACCGAACATGACCATTGCGACTAACGTAAACAATGAAAAGAGAGGGAACTTTTACAACATCCCAAAACAACACAAAATTATAGAAAGTGGCCATAATATCCTCTCATGACCAGATTTCCCACACTAGTAGTTTAACATGAACTCTTTCTTCGAAGAGACTATGAAGGACTGAGAGTTCCTCTTAGACACTATCCAAATACTCATCCATGCTAACAACCCCAGAACACTTCCACCTTCGAAAAATTAGGAAACATAAGAGGCTAAGGTCACTTTCAACCATCCATAATCAATATCCGATACACAAAACCAGTAAAGGAAATGGTGTATACTCAATCTAAAAAGCTCAAGAAATAGATTCCTTATATTGATCAACTGGAGGATTTTCCAGTGGAGAAACAATCTGGGTTGCGCTTCAGTTATGCATTAACCATTAATGGGGCATACCTTATCCAATGAGAGAACCCAAGGACCCAACCAATCTGGTCCATTGGTCAAAACAAGCTATAAACCAACTCCAAACGCATGAAGGGAACTATCGTAAAGGCATCCCAAAACATTTTTCAAAAGAGACCACTAATCATCCCTACAACACAACTTACCGACCAAACACAAACCCAAAACACAGTTCAAACAGAAGGGGTTCTTGGAATCAAAACATCCCATAATATCAACATTTTCAAAAACCCATAATAAAAACCATAGAAGAATATTCATCAAGACATCGTGTTTTTCTTTAAAAGTAATTCTTTGAGAACAAACTGTTTATCAGTAAGCATATCCACCAATGGTACCCCGTGGGCCTCACAAATGCTTGTTTTTGTGCCACACCAGACACCCTCCTCATATCCATCCCAGCACTCATCCAGTCGGCCCATCAACCATCCATCATCCCATATAACCCCATGCATGTGGTCGCTAATGGAAATAGCAAAGGTTAAAACAAAAATTCTTTTCACTTTTCAAAACCAAAACGGTCAACCAACATATCCTTTTTTCCCATAACTGTTAACCATGAGATCAAAATCCCAACTCACATCTTACAAAAATTTTAAAAAGTCACAAACATTTATAAAATAACTCACTTTAAAGATATTCACATCAATTTCAAAACATCTCATCCCATTAAAACACAATCTGATTGTTTAGAAAACTCTATTGGAAACACTTTTCAAAACCAACTTCAATATAGTTCCTACTTTAAAAGAGGTGTAAGCACACCATTTTACATTTCAAAACAATTCTGAAAAGTAAGTTCCGCCATTTCATAAACCAAACCATTCCCTCTTTATTTGATAATCATTTCACAAAAACTTTACACTTCTTAAAACCAAAGTGCTAAGGTTTCAAAACCTAATCACAAAACAGTGCAAGAGGAAACTGGTTTCAGTGGGTGACTTGGAAATATGGTTGGCAGCCATATTACAATCACTTCACTATCACAGAGAGTGTTCTAGGGAATATCCTTGGCTCCACATGGCTTTCCAGGCCTTGCGAGCTCACTAGGACCATTAACCCAACTCTCTTTTCATTTCCCTTAATCATCATCGAACCAAGAAAACCGATGGACATAGATAAATCCCGACTTCTCTTGGAAACTTGAATCCCATTATGAGATGTGGTGACCAGGAACACTACCCACAAGTAGAATTCCATGTCCCAACAATCCTAACTCCAGACTATACTGACTCTTCCCCAAATAACATGACCCAAAGAGTTAACCTGAACCTCCTCTGATACCATTTTGTCACGAACCGAATCGATCGCCACCAAAAATGGCACCAAACCCAGCCCGTGACAAGGCCCGAAGGGCGTTCCCGATCCCCACGAGCTGGAAAAAGTGCCCGGGTGTCATAAAATGAAAATTGGGAACGATTTACCCGAGTTTATAAACAAAAAATAACAAAATAATCCAATGAAACAAATCTGGATTTTTCAAACCAAACAATCTTTTACAAAAATTCAGAACTGAATTACATGGCTTAAAATAACTCAAATGGTCTATACCAAAGGCACAAATCTAAATAAGGACATCCCAAGAACCCTCATGTAAAGGGGCACCGCCCTCAAGCCACCTCCACAAGACTTCACCACCAAGGACCTGCTAGAAACCCGAACCACTGGAACAAAAAACCTGTACCCAACCTGCGACAACAAAAATAACCATGTATACTTACACCCAAGGGTGTAAGTATGGTGTGAGCCAATTACTAGTAGGATACCACCACTAAGAGATTCCATGTGATAAACATTTAAAGACGAAAAGAATGCATGTTTTCAAAAACATGAAAAGCTAGTTACAATTTCTAAAAGATGAAACATTGAATAAAAACAGTTATCAAGTGGGCTATCATTAAGAATCAACACTTTTAAAAATAATTTCAACACTACTGAATTTTCCAGCCAACTATACCTTATTCCAACGGTAAGTACAAAGTAAATAATGAGCACAAGAAATAGGAAGTAACCCTTAGGCTCTAGCTAGCTGTGGGTCCCAGGTACCTCGTATCTCGGTGAGAGTAACCATCACAAATATCTACTCTCGTGCATGATCCACTAGTAGGGAACATACCCATATCCTAGTGGTCCCCAATAATCATCATCATAGTTTAGTTAGAGTTGTAAGAGTCAGTCTTGGTAAGTGAAACTGAGGCCAAACCCCACGGATTCACTAGAATACTAGTACACGTCCACCCACCTAGATACCCAGGTTTTCCCCCTGTGCTCAAACAAGTTCAACAAGTCATGAAATATTCATTGAACATGAAAATATCATTTCCACATCACAAATTCACCAAACAGACCATATGTATACCACACAAGTCACAAAAATCCATTTTTCATTCAAAATGATTTTGAAATCCGAATCACACCAAATATCCCACAACATGTTTCACATTTCTTCAACACTTCCAAAAAACCATTAAACAGTTTTATAAAACAATTATAAGATATTTAAACTCATATAATAGCCCACACACATGGAATATAACACTTCTTTCATAATCAAAAATTCAATTTTTCACATCACACTCACACAAAACACTCCACATCACGTTCACATCACTTTCACTCCTCAATATCTCCTTCAAACAATTTAATAAAATATTTCCAGGATGATACATATCACATAACAACATTTTCACAAATGAAATGGAACTTTTAAAAATATAATCCTACCAAAACAGTTTGCTGATATAGTTTCACCTATTACACAACCCAATAAACCATTCAAAACATTCATAAAACAATTATATAGAGTATACCCAATCTTTGCACATTAAATCCATTTCAAAAACCTCTTTTTAAGCCAAAAGCAAACCAAGAACCTACCAAAACAGAATTGACAGCCCAATAAACATGTAATAATCCACTTTCAAATGTTATATAATCACCTTGAATAATATCAATAAATATACACATGAGAACACAGAAATCCATAAAACACTTTCAAGGAGTATAACAATGTTATACAAATAAAACCATTCAAATACACACCCTTTTTAGTCCCAAATGGAACTATATCATTTCCCAACCATAATTGGCAGCCCCTTTCAACAACTAATAAACCACTTCTACATTTTACAAAACTACCACAAAAGATAACACATGAAATACATTTGAAAAATACACACTTCAAGCAAAAATGTAACGTTAAAAACAAATGCTTTACTATTGCTACCAAAAATGGTTTTCTCATAATGCACAGCACATAAGAAAGATGTAAAATTATTTAATCAAGCAAACTAACTCATCATTAAATGGTTATCCACGGAATCACCTGCCGAATGTGTCGAAACCCTCAAATATTGGGGCAAAACATCAACTGCATGACCGCTGCACCTCAATGAAGTTAAAAGAAACCAAAAACCTCAATATTTCTCCCAAAATACATTAATTTAGAACCTATTCCCGAACCCTAACTTCTGGAATTTTTTATATTTCACGAATTAGGGAAGAAACCCTAAGAAATTTGAAAGAGGAAAGAAATCGACTCACCTACTTGAAGTATACTAAATTAATCACTCCAAAAACAATAGTTGATGAAATTGAAAACATCCAAAATTCAGGGATTCTTCGAACAAGATAAAGGAGGTAATTTGGGAACTGTAATGAAGGGAAAAGAGTAAGAATTGAGAGAGTTAAGAAGGGATGAAGTTACCTCTTCAATTCTGGCCGATTTGAGACACCCTATGAAGATCCGCCCTAATTCGCGATATCAATGATCTCCAAGGAGGGGGGTGAGGCAATGGAAGCGCGCATGGGTTTCTTAGGGTCGAGTGGGAGGTGGAATCACCGAAAAAACGCAAATAGTGAAGGATATATGAAACTTTTAAAAATTATTTTTAATGTAGGAAATGGGCCTTTGGGCAGGCCCAATATCTTAAATAAAAACCCATATCCACCATGATTATGTATTTATAAAGGCTCAAAATTTATATTTTGGTGTTAATAGGTCGGAGGAGACCATTTAGGAATTGGAATGAAGAAAAAATATTAAAAATTGAAAAAGTTATAAAGGAAACAAAATTTATTTTTAAATCTGGAATTGGGCTCACGTTTGGCCCAACTCATGAAAACTCATATATTTTTCCATAAAACCGTTGGAAACCATCCAAAAAAAAGAAGGAATGGAAAATAAATAAAATTTATCTTCAAAATAAGTCATGTATGTGACAATATATATGAATTATATTATAAAAAATATAAAAAAATATTTATATATATATAAAAATAAATATTTTCATATTTCCTTTTACCTTCTTTCATTCAACACAACAATTAAACTGTAAAAACATTAATTTATAAGTATAACCTACCATATCCATGAATGGTGTATTCTCTTTCCTATATATATATTATATGAATTATTATAATATAAATTTAGTGAATCTAAATTATATTTAAATTCTGTTTTAAATTATGTAAATCATAACAAAATTATAAGGACCAAAGATATAACAAATTGAGACACATGTGAAAAACAAAGAGGATATTACCCAGAGTGAAATCATAACAAATGAATGTTAAATAAAGAGTAATATAAGGTAATTATAATACCATATATTGTATTATATATAATAATATTATTATTCAAATTATTTATAATAAATTATATTTATTATACATGAATATAGTATGAGTAAGAATAGATTCAAGACACAAGGTAAGGGAATTTCATATCCCTTTTTATTTTCACTAAAACATACTTTATTCACCACCCAAATCTTTTTTGAGTCATGTATACTACCCATGTACATGTTATTTTTATTCTTATAATTACAATTATATTTATTTACATATACATTCTATAATATTTTTTTCATGGGGTTAATGTCTCAAAAGTTACAAAATCTGTAAGATTGTTTTTTCTTAATTTTCCTTCTTTGAGACACATGCCATGTTATAAAACTATATTTCTATATGAGGTGTACATACTCCCATTTTAATGTTATATAATGAATATAATTCCCTTTATGAAATTTTATGTTTCATTTTATTTAAATCTATTACATGGGGTGTATTCTTCAATGTCACTATGTGATAAGATATTATCGAAATAATATCATATCCTTTTGTGATTATTTATTATTATACATATCTTCATGAAATCTTATAATCCATATATAAATAAAATTCATGAATTTTCATCTTCAATAGTTATTCATGTTATATTCATTTGTTTGTTACATTTTACAAGTATTTGGTATATCAAATTTTTATAAAAGTGTTTTTCAGAAATCTCAACTTTGCCCTATCATCAGTAGTAAATATTTATTCCTTCAAATCAATGTTTTCTAAAATAGTATTACAAGAATATTTTACTATTATTTTATAATATTTAAAATAAATCCTTGTAATTTTTTTATTTTATCAATTTTTAGTGTAATTTTCTTGTCTCTTTCAGAAGAAGGAATTTTTCTAACCTTTTTACAATGAAAAAAGAATGTTCTTCTTACCTCATATAACATGTACATATTTACCCAATTTTATTTTTTTAATGAATAACTTTAATATTTAAAAATATATGTTTGTAATAATTTTTTTAATTAATACTTTTCAATGAAATGGTCGTCAAAATGATTTCATGATTTCTTTATATGTTTTAAAAATATTTTTCATGGAATGTGTTTTTACATGTTTTTGTAAGATTATTTTTTAAGGATATTAGTTTTAAAAATATTTTCAAAGATTCATTTACATGTTTTTTGGGAGATTTTTTTACAAAATATTTTCATGTTTCTTTTATTCTTTTCCAAGGATATAGTTTTCCAAAATGTTTTCATCATTTTTTAATGGTTTTCACATAAAACAGTTTTCAAAATTATTTCAAGGATTATTTATATGTTTTAACATTATTTTCAATGAAATGGATTTCAAAATGATTTCAAGATCTAATTATATGTTTTCAATGAAATATATTTCCAAATTTTTTTCAAATATATAATTATAATCATTAAATATTATTTTTATAAGAGTTGTTTCCAATAGGTTTTTATATTTTAAAGAGTTCTTTATCAATTAAGAAAGGATATTTTCCTCCTGAAATGTTTTAAAAATTTAATTCTAAGTCATTTAACATCTAATATTACATATTTGAATATTAATAATGCGCTTAAATGATATTATAAAATGGTTCAATTCATATTATAGCTCGATTGGTTTATGTTTTAATGGAATGATTCTTATGACACTAGTTTCACTTCAATGATATATATGATCTTCATTTTGTAGGTTATGATTTGTTTAAATGATTTGGAAACTAGTATTTTCCCCTAGTTAAGATATGACAACATGTTTATGGAACCCATTTCATTTTGTGGGTTATGATATGATAGTATCTAAATTTTTTGCACCAGTATGTTTGATTTCATTATGATATGGATGAGACTTATATCTCCCTCCACAGAATTGTGTAAATTTTGTTTATCAAATTATATTATTATGACGGTCTTGGGAATGATAATTTACAACTAAGATGACCATGGAAATGAACCATGACTACACAGATGCAATGTTGATTGAACTCGTGCTACTAAGATAGCCATGAGAGTAAACCATTACTACCATGATTGTATGGGGAATGAACCCATACTACCATGATGGTCTTGGTAGTAATGCCTTAGCTACTAGAGAAAACATATTATATCCTCATGTGTCTCCCAAAATTCCATGTTTTATCCTTATGTTACACATTGATGGATTATGTTATTTGTTTCTTTATGATTCATGTCTTATTGAATTCCATACTTTATCCCATGATTCATGTTTATGATCTTAGATATGGGGGGTATGATCATTTATTTTTTTGATATTTTTTTCATACATTATGATAATGATTATGATTACATGAATCCCTCATTTACCCATACTATGCACTAGAGATCTCCCCCATTTAGGTTTTCTTTTCCCCAGGTTATGAAGATACGTGTTATGTTTGAAATGTCCAAGAAGGGTTCTAGTCCTGAAGATCTTAGTTAGCGATAATTTAGATCATTTATATACCAGTGTATATACCAGGAAAGCGTATCCAGAGGTAGAACCCCTAAACATTTATTAAGATAAATGAAAATAAAAGGAAACAAACATTACAAATCTAGCACAGTCACTTCAAATCCTCGAAATCACACCCCTCACCACCTCCATGATAGACAGACTCTTCCTCAGTCGCTGTTTCACACACCGAAATCTCATAGTGCTTCAGAACTTTTTCATACATCCTCCTCAGATTCAACTGCTCCAGCTCAAGAAAGTCATTTGGAGATTGCATATTTCTGACAATCGATCTGGTAGGAATCGACTTTTCCAAATGGGAGTAGTCCTTCTTCATTATTCCTCTCGAAGAAGCAATCACCTTTTCATGTATCACCTGCATCGCCTTGTCCCTCACATGGAAAATCTCACTTTATGATGACCTACCCATATCCCTATGATTCTCCTCATCGCTGTCAGCAAGGTCTCCCCAGTTCCCATGGTACTTCATCTCTTTATACTGAACTAACTGGTTTTACTGAAACTGATTATTCATATCAGCAATAGCCAAACAGTGAGGTTGTTCTTCTATTGTACGTTCAAAATCTATCTTACACATTACTGCATCCACCTTTAGCTCCTTCTGCATGCTTCCACTGCCACATATAGGAGGCACTTCATCCCTAGCTGTCGTGCCTAGCTCTTGAAAGTGATTCCCTATGGGTACATTGATGCAGCTGCCTACAAGATCCAGACTTCTATTCTCCTTACATCTAGCAGACCTGATCTTCTTCACATCAGGAATCAAAGTAGACCCCTTCTTACCCTTACTCATAACACCATTTCCCCCCCCCCCTTCCCTTTGAATATCCGCACCAGCATCAGACCAACCAATATGAACATTAACATCCCTCTCCAGCACACCAGATTCCTCGGTCTCCTACTGAAGATCTACAGCCGTGTGTACCCTACCACATTTATCCATTTTCACAACCACCTTTTCATTCACCTGTTCCACTCCTTGGAATCGGGTTTCAGCCTCAATTGCATCTATCATAGCAACATCACACACCTCCTATCATTGAGAACTATCAGCACCTTTTAATATCTCCACAGAACAGTTTTCACAGCATGCAGCGATAGCCTCAATCCCAAGCTCCGGCTCCTTGCAGTCACCGACATCCGTCCCACCAACATCCACTGACAGACGAACCTCAGAATGAGAGGGCTTGAGCACACAATCTCCCGAAGGCTCCCCCATATCACCATTCCCATAACCATTAGTAGACTGCTTCTGCTCAACCCCTAAAACTAGATCATTCCTCAGGCGATTAAATACCGAAGAAACCAGCATATTAGAGAGCGTGGCCCCCTTACTCAGTGCACTCCATTTCACTTTTCCAGACATAGGGTCCGATGTTGGTCCCTAACCAGGAGACCAACCAGAATTCACCTTTGGACTAGACATCTTCCCAACCGCTACCTCACCCTTACATTTAGATGTGAGGTGCCCCATACTACGACAATTGGAGAAGTAGTCAACCCAAGTCTCAAACCCAATGACCTGCTTCCATCGGAATTCCTCACCCACGGTGATCCATATCCACTCCACCGCAGGCTTTGCAACATCCACCTCAACACAGATGCGGGGATTTACCAGATGACTTACCATGGAGGTTCGGACATCGGAACTGAGATAGCGGCCCACCAAGTTTCCAATCATCGAATTATCACAGGGTTTTGAAACTGACGAGGAAGGTATGGAAATATCTCCCATGCCGTGATTGTGGAAGGGTCATGATTCATACATGAATCAAAAGACCAGCTAAGGAGGGAAAAATTACAACCATTGCAACGACGAGGGGCACTAAACCAAGCCCGAATCAAATCCTCCTTTAAAGCAAGACAAACCATAATGTGATGCTTATCAAGGAGATCGACGACCGTGCGGTCTTGCAAGTCCCATTTTCTGAAGACAAAATTGTAAAAATCACCAACTGATTGCCGCCTGTGACTGAAACAAGACACCCGTGTTAAATCAAAGTGGTACGATGCTTCAAAGAACTCTGGAATTGAAATCGGCAGCTGAGGATCACAAAGATGAAGATTAGGGGCCATCAGGCTGAGCGAGATCGTCGGAAAATCTGGAAGAAAATGAGGGTTTGAAAATTTGGTGAACGACTTTCACAGAATCGGAGGCGGCACGAGCAAATCATCCACTCCCTCCTCCTCTAGGAAGGGCGGGGAATCATCCTCATTCATCAGCTAGGGATTCATCGCGAAACCAGAACTGAGGCGGCGTAGATATATATTTTTTATACCAGTGTTTATGTTTCAATGTTTTCAAGTGAACTAGAATAATACAGTCATTGGGCACTTATTTATAAATTTTTTTATGTATTCTAAAAATATCACGTAATTTTTTTGTATGAAAAGTGAGGGTCTCTATAGATATGATGATGTAGTTCATTGAATGATTAAGGAATGTTTTTTGTTGGGACAAGTATGAAATCACCAACCTATGGAAAGGGAAAAGGGGATACTTGGAGCTTGATCATAGGTATATTTTATACCATTTTCAATTTTGTGGGAATAATATTCAACAACTAGTAATTAGGTATCATTAAATACATCATAAAATATTTAGGATTTCATTGGGTTTAATGAATGGATTTACTTTGTTCATATAACCCCTGGATGTTTTTTATTTTGGTATTCCATGTTTATTTTGACATTGTGTGAGATAAAATAAAGGGTGAGAATCTCAGGAATTTAGATTTTTTTTCAGTAATTACTTCATGGATAACAATTATGTGGCATTCCCATGATGAATGACTTCTAGATTTATGAGTTATATCATGTTGGTCATGATTTTATTATTGGGGTGTATAAGAAAGACTACATGAAGACTGAAGCTATGATGTATTTTGACATTATCTAACCCACATGAGTCGACTTTATGATGAGTGTCCCACCCCATTTCCATTTCCAATAGGATAAGGTGTCAAAATAAGATTTGAGAAGGTATAATACTCTTGGGAAGACTTATCTGATATCAACCTATAAAAAAATTCATCATCAATACACTATATATAATCACCAACCACCATAAACATATACGCATAAACCACATAACTATATAAAATTAAATGAATTATAAAAAAATATTCTTTTACATATTAATAATGAAAAACCCCTAAAGGGAAAAAAATATAATAGATAATATCACCAAACACATCTGATATGAAATATGAGAAAACATATATATTCATTATTAACTTCTACGAAGAGAATGGTAGTAAATAAATCTCTATCACATATCAATATGAACATTCTAAAACATCTCTATTAGATTCATGTAGACCTAAGTCACCACCAAATCATGAACTATCTGCACATGTACAACACATGTGGGAGAAATTCCCTCGTAAGGGTGAGTATACTCTTAACATGTAGGAAATGTAAAAAATGTAATATAAAACAAAAATCTTGCTAACCCATAATAAGAAGATTATAGTAAGTATCCCCAATGTAAAAAATATATTCAATGGTGAAAAAAATTGTCGAAAAAACGTATTCGCAATCGTCAATTCCTATATTTATAAAGAATAATAATTTAAAAGAAACATAACATCCTAGTGGAACTAAATTCTAACAAATCCTAAAGTAGATACCCAATAATAAATATAAATATAAAATATTTTTTGTGATCGATGTTTCAAAATTTAAATATAAATTAATAGTAACCATCATCATAACTACCCATACCTCAGGACTTTCATGATTCGTCATTGTAACTATTGTGAGGGGAACATGCCTCACTAATGTGTTCATGTAATTTGAGGGGATTCTAAACCATGTAAGGGTTCCACAACTCCTTTTGTGCATTATGGATAATAATATGGTGTTTCTAACTCTATTTATAGAGAACATGTTTCCTTTTATGTATGGATATCTTACCCCACTTTGTTTATAAAGAACCATGTAGTGGAACTAAAATAATACCAGGGGTTTCCACCATCATATTTTCTCCATCTACCTTAACCACTCTCCCCATGACCATTTCAATATGGTATGTGAGATCTTATACCAAAAATTTCTTTACGATAATCCCTATATGTTGAAGATATATAAACCATTTCATTTTATATAAAAACATTTGGAATATCTATTTTTATGTCTAAATATAACACCTAAGTGAGAAAAAATGATACCACTAAAGATAGAACAATATAAAAAATATAATATATATTATCGGATATGTAAACCTCAAATCCTTTTGAGTTTGTTATACTATACTATATCTCATATATAGTTTGACTATATGGAATTTGTAGTATATAACACACTGTGTATAGAAACATTCACTTTATATTGGAATGTACTATCTGTATATATTGGTTTTATATCTCCTTAGTTCAAGACATGTACTCTTATATACACTAAGTTCATCCTTCCATAGAATAGTTCATGGAGGTTCAACCTATATGAAATTTAAAATAGGTCACATGGCATGTGAGAAACTCTAAACACTCAAATATTTATCCCAAATTCATAGAGCCATTCCATATAGATATACGCAACATGTTATCTTACAATACATTGTGCGTGACTATTAGAAAAAATATATATTCAAAACCATACATTTATTAAATTTGTTATTTATAGATAATATTATATATGATTTTATAATTTTTTATTGAAAATCCAATTTAAAAAAACAAATATTAATTTTTCTTACCATGAATATTCAATAACTAATTTAAAAAATATGTTTTTAATTATATGTATTGCATTATTAATGTAAAAAAACATATTTTGATGTATTATATAAAATTAAAAACATTAAAATCCATTAAAAGTTTGAAATTATATTCCCACATTATAATTATTTTCAATCACCAGACCCTTATTTATTTTGGTTTTACAAAAAACTATGACGATAATATAATTTATTTTTTAGATTTTGAAAATATTTATTTTCTTTTTTAAAAGTGTTATTAAATATTTTAATAAAAAATGTTACAAATTAAACCTAAATATTTAATAATGTGATAAATATTGTGCATAAAGAATATTAAGAAAAAAACTATATATTTTTCAATTCAAAAAAATATTATATATTTTTAATTCATATTAGTTTTTCTAGATATTTTTATCAATTATGGTATACCATTATAGAAAAATATTATTATGTATTATAATTATCTACAAAATTGAAAATTTATTTTATTATTTAAAAATATATTAACATGAAATCAATATGTAAATGTCTTAATAGGTGATAGTGAATCAATGTTGGGTTACTTCATTCTGAAAAATTGATGATTATGAATAAGTGGTTGAAACTTATTTGGATTATTCAAAATAAAATATCCCAAATTACAACAAAACATTCTATTATTTCATCATGTTTTTAAAAATGATAATGGTTTAATGAAGATAAGTCAGAAATTAGTTAATTTTTAATGTTGAAATTTGAGTTATATGTTTTGTATTTTCAGAGGGAAATTAAGTATAATTTTATATATAATAATGATGTTCATTTTTAAAATGATAATTCTAATAAAACTGAAGAAATGATTCATGATATTAAAATTATTTAAAATGAAAAGAAACACTGACCAATCATGAATCAATTGGGTTATGCTAAAAAAAAATTTATTCTAGTTTTATGATATTTATTGTGTGATCAATTGTGTTGAAATTTGATAACATGAAATCTAAAAATTAATTATGTGATATGATTTTTTAATAAGTTATATAGCTATTCAACGATATTAGTCCAAAAAAATTATCATATAAATTTAAATTATATTATGAACACAATATTTTTTCTATCAGGATTGGGATATAAAAAGATTTATTTCTTCCCCAATAAATGTGGTTATATTAGAAGGAATATGATGGTTTTTTAATAGTATCCTAAATGTGGGATATCATAGTACAAGATGAAAGATAAATCGTAGGTTGATTTTTCTATTATATAAAGTATTAAGTCTACAAATATGGTAATTTGGAATATTCCTATATTTATATTTTATATTTTTTTAATTTTCAATTTTAAAAGATGCAAGAATATGAGGATTTCATATATAGTAGTGAATAACTATTAGAAAATTACATCATCCAACAAATGTTACATAATGGATTAAAATTTCTCAACAATTTAATCTCTTAAAAAATGAAGATATGTAAATTATAATTAGATTATACATATATAGAATGAATCTATATCAGAGCCTCAGTAACAAACATAGTTCCTAATATACTTGGTTATCAATTTATTACTAATATATTAAATTTTGTATGAGGAATAAATTTATCTTGTCAATTTTAATTATTTTTAGACCAAAATAGAATGAATAATTTTTTTATTTATAAATATTATCTGATTTTTGAAAATCTTATGTGAGTACATTTTTTTAGTGTGTAATTCATACAAAAAGAAATAATAATAATTTCATGAAATGACTATGTTCATTATAAATGAATCCCTAATGTATGAAAATTTGTATGGAAATAGAGTCAAATGTCTTAGTGATTATACAATTTAAAAATAAGTAAATTCATGTTATGAAAATCAATATGGATAAAAAATTGTATACAGGAGTCATTGATGGTTTTTTTAACGGATCAATCTCAAAAAATATTAAAAAAATGAATTCAACTGCTCACCTGAATTTGGTGTTTCTATAAATCTTATATTAAATGATCAATATTTTTTGAAGGTGGAAAAGAAATTGATGTCACTTTTATAATGAAATATAGATCACGTAACGATCAATATAAATAGATGGGTAATGTTCTATTTTTTATCATCTACATTAGAGATATCATGTGGTAAAACATAACATTAATTGATAATATTAATGTTGAAAAGAATATTTATCATAGATTAATTTGAATATTATTATATATTTATAGTATGAAGAAGGATAGTTTTAAGGAAATATTGAGGTTACTGTAAATAGTAATATTTTTTTATTTAACTTCCACCCATAAAATAATATTGACATAAATTCTGTTGGATTAATTTAAATTATCACAGATGGGGACAATTTTTTGTTGTTCGTACCTTCATAGAATCTAGGTGTCTCATTGTTATTATTCTAATGTAAAAAATTCTATTTCATTAACATATTTTAATCCAATATGCATGAAATATCATGAATAAATTCTTATGATACAAAAAATACAAACTATTTTCATTATATAAAATACTACCAATCTGGGCTATATTTTCAATTATCATTGTGTGCTATTTTTTAAATCAATTTACATAAATGTGAGGGATTTGAATGCATTGAAGAATTTTTATAATGAATCTATGTATAAAAATTATCAAATAAAAATTTAATTTTTAACTAATGAATGAAGAACATAGAATGATAAATAGTTGATGTAATATTAGGGTGTTATTTAATACCAATGAGGTGTTTTATAAATTATGAAGTTAAAGAAGATGGATTGGAGATGATATTAAGTTGATATTTTTCATCTTTTGGTTTTTTTAATCCATAAATCATGTTTTATATTTAATATAATATTGTTTATAATGATAGTTAAAGTATTTTTATTCCTTATGTGTTTTATGAATTAATTATATATTTATTTGTATGAATTCTATAAGGGTTTTGGTGCTTTGAAGATTGGGATGGAAAAATGAAAAAGAAAATATATATTGGTAAATTCTAATTTTTTAAGGGAACCCTTAGAAGGATGTGAATATTTTTTATGTCCTATAAACATACATGTAACTCTGTTATATATGAAATGGTAACCTATAATATCCTATAGAAAACATACAATTCTATAGATTCACTATAATAAATAAATATGACATTTCCTAATACATAAATTCATCATTGGGAAGATTGTTCAAAAATTATAAACTCCCCCAAAACATAAATATCACTATCCTGATATATAATAGTATCTATACTGATACATAAAGATTATTTTTAATTCCTAATTTTTATATTTATTATATATAGGAAAGATGGAAAAGTAATTAAATATAAGTGTATTTTATAAAACACGCAGTATTAATTTCCAAAATAAGTATGGGTTATTTTAGAGTTAATAAAGGTTATTTATGTAATATTTAAGGTTAATTTCTTCAATATAGAGAGACCCCAAACATAGATTAAATATTCAATACTTAAAGAAGTTACTAGAGAGTTTCATAAAATTTAATTCTAAAAGTATAAGATAATTAAAATGATAAATATAATGATGTTGAAGATAATCATGTGTGGATTAAATATCCAAAATAAAAATAATGATACTAGTAGTATAAGAATAATTTTAAATCTATGAATATCATATTCACATTCTGAACATTAAAAACTAGAAGAAAATAGAAAAACATTCGTGTATCAATGAATATTATTAAATCAGCAAGAGAGAAGATATTTCTGAACATGTTAGAGAAAAAACATTATTTTTGAAGGTTTTATTTCAAATTTTTTTGATATGGATAGTTCCAAACATTAAATAATATGAGGGAGATATTGATGAATAATTTAATGTTGATAATTTCTTTTCAAATTTGAAAATGAAAATAAATGAAGGGAAAAATATTATTGATGAGAAATATAAAATAAAATAAGGATCTTATATGAACGTGATGATTATCCAAGTGATGGAGTATAGAATATAATATAAAATATGTGTTATATATAGTGGAGGGATCAAAAAAATGTAGTGATGAAAATAAGTTCACACCTATGTTTTGTGTGAGGTCATTACAATTTTTATTTGTGATAATGATAGAGGAAATTACTAAAATTCTATATTGAAGATGATATACTGGAAAAATATAAAATATTTGGGGGAAAATGATTCAAAGGAAAAATGATAATATTTATATCATCAAAATTTAGAGTGTAGTGAAAATTTTAAGTATTTTTATTTGGATACAACTTTATTTCATCTTAACTTATGATTTATGGATATACACTACTATTTTTATACACCATTGTGATTGTATTAGGTTATATGGTCCTGGAATATTTCAAATAATAACCTATATTAGGGAATACATTAAACCTCCAATGGCCCGAAGGCCTTATTTTTTTTATTTTGATAAATCCCCCTTTTAATGGAAGAAGGGGGGAAACCCAGAGAGAATTCATAGACATAAGATAGATCATACCTGAGGAACAAAAATAGTAATACCAAACTGACAACAAGGAACTGTCTCTCCCGATAAAATGGTCGTGATTAGGTAATCCTTTAAATTAGTAAACCTTATGCATCGATTGAATTTGTTTGTTTTATTTTCTTAGTGTTTTTGTGTTAATAAGTGAGATAACTAAATTTAGAAATTAGAAGTGGTTTATTTCATAATAAATCATATAATGAAAATAAAGAATATTTCTCTGTAATTTACCAACAACATATAGAACCAAATCAACACCTGGGGTCTTCTCATTTGGAATTATAACAGTCTATGTTTTTAAAAAGATTTTGGTGTTTGAATTTTTCTACATTTAATGTTTTTAAATGTATATTTTATTTTAGGTTTTTACCTCTATAAAAATAAATTATGTTACTAAGTGTCTTTATTTATGTTTCTTAGTGAAGTGAAATTTTTTATCTAAATTTTTCTATCTGTTTTGAATAATATCATTTCTGAGAATAATAAAATAGGTTCAACATGAAATAGAATAAATTAAAAATTTTAGTATTAAATAATTCTAACCTATATAAATTCTTTGGGTATTTTTGTTCATGAAATTGTGAATAATGTTTTTAGACTTGCTTCTATAGGGAAATAATTTACTCAAGAAACTATGGAGACATTCCAGTTTTAGGGGAATGCAAAAATTGTCATTCTAAACTCACTTTTTTTGAAAAATATTTAATAAGAATGATGGAGGTCCTGGATAGAAAATGAATTTTGGACATGATAATGAATATTTTTTATATTAATTTCAAATTTAAATAAATTGAAAATTATGTGATTATAGAATTATGATATCGGAATACAAGATGATGAGTCTATTGATGGATTCTACACAATGTTCAATGATTTAGTGAGATCCATTAAATTATTTAATTATATTATTAATGATTCATTGGTGTTCAAGTAGATACATTGTATCTTACTAAATAGATTTGATTCTAATGTTTTTACTCAATAGGATTAGGATCTTGATACACATCCTTTTTATGTCTTTCAAAACATCCTATTCACACATGATATGGGAATGGAATATATTATAAATAAAATGAGTTCAACTAATAGGTAAATTCATCCAAATTAATGATTAATGAATCAATATTAAATAAAATTAAGAAGAAGATAAATATGAATATTTAAGTATATATTCTCCTAAAAAATTTAATATAAATACTAGAAACATCATACATGCCTTCTCTTTGGGAATTTGTATAGGAAATGACAATTTTTTAGAATGTTATCTTTTAAATGATTTAGATATAGGTGTGTGGTAAATTTATTTTAATATTTTACAAATAAAATTAAATATAAATGTGAAGATAATGAATATTCCTCTCTTGTTTGGTCAATGAATTATTCCATGAACATCATAAGTTTGAATTTATCATTAAGTAGTTCAAGAAGTCATTATTATATTTAAAAAACTTGTTGTTATATATCCAATATGGATAAAATATCTTGGGATAGTTGTCCGGGTTGTTGTCCCTCATGTTTTATATGTGAGAATAAATTCACTTCAATGATGGATTTCAATGAGTTATGTAGTGAAGATTCCCAAAATTAAATAATTAGAGGTTTCGTCTTGCAATGATAAAAAGATACATTGAACACAAATAGAGTTGATTTTGAAAAGGGAATTATAGAAGGGAGTTTCCCTGGGTTTTATGATTCGGAATGAGAATTGATTAATTTATAATACCTTAGATATGTTTATATTATATAAGTACAAATTTATAATGATGTAATATGATTTGAACCTCAGTATTCAGAAAGTTTAAGAATCTCTAACTATTAATAATTTTTTTGAATTATTATTGGAGAAGACACTTGAATAGGAGAATGAAATGGAATATATTAAAGTTATAATTGATGATTGTTTTAATAAATAACATCCTTAATAAATAATTTATAAATATCGTGGAATCTTTGGAAGAAAGGTTGATTACCATTAAAAGGTGAAAAAATTAAGATAATAACAATGGATCATAATAAATGAAAAAAACATTTGACATGCCAAACATTGAAGGATTTTATTATTATTTTTATGTATAAAAACATGGAATATATATGTTGAAGTGTAATGTGTATGTAGCAGTCTTTTATTTCATTATATAGAGGCCATGAAGGAATTTTATTCCATGAGTTTTAGAAGAGTACTATTATTAAATAGATTGGTGGTTTGTGAAAAAATTATAATCTTATAGTCACTATTAGTTTTTGAAGAGGATATTAGAATATTATTAAATGAATATATTAATAAGGAAATTCATTTTATTCTATATATAGTGACTGAAAGAATACATTTAGGGGTATAAAATCAATTCAAACCAGTACTATCAAGATGAATGAAATTCAACAACAAATTATTTATTTGTAGAATAATTTTTAAGCCTTGAATAAAGTGTTAGTATATGTGATAATTATGTTCATATCACACTAATGTTTTTCATGATCCTCATGTAATATCATATCTAACAACCTGATCAAAATGTGTTTATGAATATTTTCAAGGGGAGTAAAGGTACAAAGAATAAAATTCAATTCAATAAGAAGAATAATGATATTTTTACTCCAATATATATTTTTGAATCTAAAAGGGTGGGTAAAAAAGAATTACTAAGAATAATTATGAATTTATGATATAATGTATAAAATATCATTCAATGAATTTTTATGAATTTTATGATATTTCAATACAACAATGTAAATGTTCTGAAATATGGTATTAAGTGAAGATAAGGTAAAATAAAGATTCTTTGGAATGTAAAATTAATCATGTTTATAAGAATATGATTTATCATAATATAAAATGGATATTGATTAATAATTTGGTTGATCATATTTATTTTCACTCAAAATAAATTTTAAATAACCAGTCATTGAGGTTGAAGAACAAATCAGCACATTCACTAATCAAATGGAGATGGTATAAAGAATGTTTGTCCCCTATCTTTAATTTTCATTGTATATTTTTTTCCATGTGGGAGAAAGGAAATATAAATTTACTTGTCCTTATCCTATAACTTATTTGAAAATGTGGATAAAATACACATAGGGGAATAATCTAATGATCCATGATAAACCAATTTGGGGAGAGATCTCTAATTTAGTGGGAAAATATATTCATATGATGTTATCAAAAAGGGTTTTGTTTAAAATATGGTTTTTTTCAGTGTTATATGAAATATTTTAATATATTTAGTGATAAGTTTTGAAGGAAATTTTCTTAGACATGGTCAAGGGACATTTTTTCATGATTGAAAAAATGTTTGTCTCAGGAAGATAGACATATATTATTTAAATGGATGTAAATGAGTTCTTGGAAGTAGATTCTATATAAAACATGAAATTATTGGTAACTATTTTTATTTTATATATTTTCTTATTATTTATTACTATATTTATTTGATTATGATAAATTTCTATTTTTGTTATGTTTGAAAAGATATTTATGTTCAAAGGATTCAAAAATAATCCAATGTGGTGGATTTCTAAACCCATTAATAAAGAATTTGGTTAGATAAAGATTGGATTTTACCATGTGGAGTTTGTAATGAACTTGGTGAATTTTTTTTGTTTTTATGAGAAAAAGAATACAAATTCGAGAATAAATTAATTGGATATCGTTCTTCTATTGGATTGTTTTATCATTGTATAATTTATATTCCCACTAAAATATAATAAGGTTTATATAATGATATTATGTCTATATTAATGTTTGAAACAATTTTATTTTTATATGGATCTACAATAGATTTTGTGTTGAAAAGAACATGATGGAAAATTGAAAATGGAAATATAAAATTATAAATTCTCAATATAAAAAATTACACCCTATTAAATATGTATAAATTTATATTATTCCCTGATATCTAAAGGTAAATATTATAAATATATAAAAGTAACTTTGGCTAGACATCATAGAATTTATAGTCTTGACTTACACTATAATACATAAAGGATAAATTTTCTATAATGAGACTATTAACATGATCAAATTGATGAAAAATAGAAAATTACCCAATAGGTAAGGCCGATATCATGATACATAAAGGTCCATATTTGATATATAATTTTAAAATTTTTGATACATAAATATCACCATGAGTAGACAATAAAAATTTAACAATGTCCTCAAAAGTAAGTTCCATTTTGAAAATACATAACCTTCATTTTCATAGAATCTATGGGACATTTTAGAATATATTTGTGTAATTTAAAAATTATATAATGTATATTACAACTTTATATAGTGATATGTGAAGGTTCCATTATTAGAAAAAAAATATTATATTTTTAAAAGTTATCGTAAAATTTAATATGAAAGATCTTTGAATGTGTAGAAGAATTTTAGTGGTTTATATGATGGTGAGAATGTAGTTACATCATTGATAATATATAATGAAAACAAATCCTCAAATAACATGATGGAAAATAATTGTTTTATATGAAGATGATTGTCATGTTGTGTTCTGGATCACCACATATTAGAAGACACAATTATTTCTCTATGAATGTGATTATGACATAGTAATGGGATTTAAAATTTATGACGTTTTTAATGAAATTGGTTTTTAAAATCAAAAGGTATTTAGTCACACAATTATTAATTTAAATGTTCCAAAAATTTAATAATAGGTTAATAATGTTTATGATATGTTAATTAATAGTTTTTAGTTTTTAGTTTTCTGAATTTTGAATTTGAAATTTGAATCTGAAGTTAAATATATTTTTTGTATCACAAAATATAAAATCAATCAAGGATCGTACACGAAGATATATATTATTCAAGATATAAATTGAATATGAGAATATAGAAGACGTAGTTTTTGTAGTGGAGTTTGAAAATATAGAAAAGAGAAGGGATAAGAATACACAATTGGATTTCGCTTCATCATCACTCCTTTATTGTGTATTGAGGAATGGAAATTTTACTCGTAATCTAAATTGTGTGGAAGAAATATAAAATATTTGGGATTTAATCATTCAGAGTAAAATAAGAAAATCCTTACCTCATCCAAATTCAATAGAGTAGAGAACCATATTAAGATACTTTTATGGAGGAAATACTATTGGATCTTGTATTACGAGTGATGGAATTACCCATATCATTTGTATCCAACATGGTGATTCTTATGGATTTTATGTTCTATTATGGTTCTAATCATGTAAATTATTAAATACACATTCTATGTACAAAACACATACATTGAGTGTCCTTGGATTTTTTCATTCCATGTAGTTTTTTATTTAGTAGTTAGATCTCTCAATATAATAAATTATTGTGGTAGATTTCATAATAAATAAATAAAAAGAAAAATGGATTATTTCTCACAGATTAATTATTACCCTCTTAATAAACACACACTATATGTGTTTCTATTATTGTACTTCAGGCCCTATTTTATTTTTCTCATGGTATATTTAATAGTACATTTTTTTAAATAAATAATTATTTTCCATTCATTATAATTAATTTTCTTTCATACTTTTGATAATTATATGTAGATATTGATGGGGCATGTCAATAATTTACAATATCCAGAATACTCCATTATTGAAATTATATTTTTGATCAGGAATCAACGAGTTTTATGGATTACTTATCTATAGTAGAGAATATATAATTTCATACTTATCCATTTGAGTGTGTTATTTTTGGGAGAATTAACACCTACAAATTAAAATTAATGTCACTAACAGGTGATAAAATATTATAGTCATGTCAGTAAATATTGAATAACATTGATGAAACTCAATAATATATATCATAATATTTTATTTTTAAAAAATATCTTTATTAGAATAATAAATTTATTTTGTGAGTGAATGAGAAGAAAAATAAAATTACATATTTTAAAGAGGCCACAGGAAGTAGTTTTAATGCATCAAAAACACTAATACGGTTTGCAGGTGACCCATGATTAAATGCGATAAAAAGTTATAGGTATGTTAATAATATATATATATATTATACCCAATACAAATAAAATATTTGTGAAATTTAGAATATGGGTGTATTTTTTTAAAATAAATCAATACATTTGTTCATGGAAATGTGATAAAAACCACGATCTCCAAGTCAAATATATATTATGAAGTAATAGACAATATATGATAGATTGATAATATTAAATTTTGAGTTCTTGTATTAAATTATAAATTCATTATTAGTAATGATACTATTAAACTCAATGATCATAAAATTAAACTAGTAGATCTTAATATTTTTAGATACATATATGAACTATTAATCATAGACACAAATGAATATGTTCTCTATCCATAAAATATTTAGTGGTCGATCATGTTTCAAGGAAAATGGTACTATGGTGACTAAACATTTTTCAATGATGATGAATTTGAAATTATTACAACATTATGGAATGATTATTTGATGATATAGATGACTATTTAGTAGACATGGTTTTTCCAATATAAAATGATCTTGATGGGATATGAGAAAACAATCCTTTAATAACCACATAAGATTGTCGGTTTTTTATATTTATATTCTCTTAAACTTTTAATATTTTCTAAAATATAAGATATATTATTTTTAGTTATTTTTTTAATTTACGTCAGTTATTTTGATAAATATTATATTTTTAGTTTTGTTCTAGAATATCCATTACCCGTAAATATTCCTTTTCAATATATTTTAATCATTATAAATAGTAAATAAATATAATCGTATTATATCTATTTTATTTTAGGTGTTATATATGATGTTAGACTTTTTTTTATTTTTGTTAAATAATTTTACCATTATGTTCAACTATGTGATTAGTTTGGTTTAGTATTTATTATTTTACTATAATTTTTGAATTTAATATTTGTAAATTTTTATTTTTGTCGTATTTTACTAATTATTTGTTAATTTGAACTGTAATACCATGTCATAATAAAAAATGATATATATTGATTTTCTAGGGATGAATCTCCACATTATACTACTATGGAGCCTCATTATTCCTCTCAATATGACCCCCAAACTTCTTTAGGGAAATAGAAGGCACATGGGATTGTAAACATGGTAGCACATATTTACCTAAATTACATAATGGTTTTATAAATTGGAATATGAAAAATATTATGTTTTGCCATAATGATAACAATGTAGAACTAAATTCATTGAAATTGAATATTTTTTGCCAATTATATCTTAACAAATAATATGATCTTTTTTGGATACATGTTGATAATATGACATAGCTCAAATATGAGATATTTTTTTAGATTTCAATTATTATTGTTTTATTAATCATAAAATATATTCATTGTTCCTAGTAAAACATAAAAGCACACATAAGAGGGGGTGGATAATCTGTTAACAAGTTTTTAGGAACTAAAAATTGTTATTTTAACCTTTGAACCCCTTTTTGACAAGATAATGTATTGTTGGTTTAGGAATATGGATCAATAATTTTTAACTAGCCATACAATTCTTCATACAATGTTTAATGTAAAATCAGAACCTTGTATTTACAAGGTTCAATCCAAAGACCAACTCTTTATCATAGAAACTCCCATTGAGTCGTAGATTATCCATTATACTTATGTCATCAATAAAAGTGGATTTTGAAAAGTATCATAATGGAACCAAGGAACACCATATTACTTATTTTGGGGATCACTGTATTACAATTGAGATCTTCATAACTTTAATGGGATCATTATACTCACATCCCATTAGTTTTTCATTAGTTTCTTCCTCCAAAAGTATGTCACATTATATACAGTGATATCACCACACCCACAAAGATGATATGCTTCCTCAACCACAAAGATTATTTTATTTCCATCTAGTCTAGTCACTCTGCCTATTTAGCTCAATATAAATACTTTCATATAGATTCTATTTCTTCATAGAATATACTACATGAAACACAACTCAATGTCTTTTTTTGAGCCCCATCAAATTAAATAGTAAAAAAACTCTCTCTTATTAAAAATCATGCCTTTTCATGTACACTAAATAACATATGTATTCTATTTCTCAGTCAATTATAATTCACCTCAGGATATTATATACACTCTTTATTCTTCAAGAGGGATTTAATTTTCACAAATACTCATAGTTCACAAACTCATTAAATCAATGTCTGGTTGTTGAATTTCTATATCTTCCTCCTCAATCTTCAAATCTAATCATTTTCATTTGTTGATTTATTAATTGAAAATTTCATTTTCGATAATTTATAAATGGAATAACAAATATGAAACTACCCTACTAGGAAAAAATATTACTAAATACCTAGATTTGGGATCCCAGTATTTTCCTTGTACTTCCATTTCTAATAAATGTGTATTTCAAAAATAGACCTAGCTAATGAAACTAATTTATGAAACACTATTAAATAAAATATTAATTTATTCTTCAGAAATACAATACATATTCATCCAAAATAATTATAAAACTTCATCCACTAACTATTTTTTATATTTTATATACAGTATATAGGAAACATATTTAGTAGTATAGAAGTTATATCTCCATCATAATATTTTAATAAAAATTGTATTGAATTTAATTTCAGAATTATACAATTAAAGATATATATATTTACCCTCATTCCTCTAATCCTTGAAAAATTACATTCCATAAATTTCATTTAATTTTCATTTTAACTAAGACAAGATAACATGATAATGGTATAGGCCTTAATGGATAGTAGCTCAAGATTCACATGAACATCATATGAATTATTCTCGAATACCAAATAAAAATAATTTTAATATAAAAATTTAAATTCAATGGTTCTAATAAATCATTATTTCTCAAAAAATTATGGGATATTGTCTTGAATAATATTCATGATGTATAAAACTTGAAATGACAACTTCAATATCATCATAATTGTTTCCCTAATATTAAATAATTCTATAGAATCCATTTTTCCTTATTCATCCATCTCCCCTTACCAAAGCTAAATATCAACTTATCGTTCTTATTAATCTCAAATCACCAACCAATGAAAGTGGTTTTAAAATTTATACCATGAATGAAACGATCATGAATTATCCAAAATTTTTCATATTCCTTAAATTTGAAATCATGACACATTATTTTTCATCCAGAAAAAAAATTTCTAAACATTAAAGCTTAATGTTTTTGAGTTAAATGATTTACATTCAAAGAGATTGATTATAATGTATTATAATTATAGATGATCTTTTTTAATTTTTTTATATGTATTGAAACATTATTTTTAACCAAGTAATTCTGATTGGGACATTTAAGACCTACACCCAGCATCAGAAGTCTTATCATCAATAAATTTATAAATTTTTTTGGACTCCAATGTAATAAGATTAAGCCTTATGATAAGAAAATAAGTAAATTACTCAAAAAGGAATTAAATTCAATGTGAGGTAATTTGATCAAATATGAAAGTCATTACTCACATGACCTAGCCAATTTTTGTGAACTCCAAAATCCAAATATCTATTGATTGGTTTAAACGGACATCCTCTTTCTTCATGGTATCAAAAAACTCCTCAAATCATCTAATAATATCATAAAATAACACTACTTTTAGAATCCATTATATATTATACTCATTGTATGGTTTCTCTTTTAGGATATCTCTACTATATGTTTTGAACATATTTAACATGTGATAATCATATCCATGAAATATTACCATATGTAGGATTAAAATTAAACACTTCTTATAACAATGGAGAAAGATAATGTTTTAAATTACTAAATGATATGACTCATGTCAACAAGGTGGACCTTCTTTTTTGGGACCCTACCTAATTAAAACTCTACAGTTATATGTGCTCATCCTGGATTAGTGATCAGGATGGGTGTTCTTCTGGAATGTTTCTCAGGGTGTGTATGAATGAGGACATGTAACAATTAAAAGGACATGTGTTGGCTTGTTAGAATAGTTATTAGCTAGATGACCCATTCAGGCACATGGGTGGGCCCCAGGTGGGGTCCATGTGTGTACAGGGAAACCGGTGGTACATGGTGCGCTAGGACTCGACGATCATGTTAAGGCAGGGTGTCTATGTTGTCATCAAGTCCGAGTGGCCACATTTGGTATCATAGGAGGAACCCAACCTTATGTGCAGTGCACTTCCTGGGATGAGATGTAGGTCCCTCAATGAAGACGTTGTACTCAAAGGTGGAGGTGAATGTAACACCCCATAATGATAACAGATTAATTGGATAAATTATATGACTTCTGTCATCAAGGTGCACCATCATTTTTGAGAGAATACTATATTAGAACTCCATAGTTATTAGTTCTTGTGCTGGAGTAGTGAATCATATGGATAAACTTTTGAGAAATTTCCCATGGTGTTTATGAGTGAGGAAAAATCATACTGGAAGGGGCATGTGTTGGCCTCTGAGAAATATCATTTGTCAGAAGACCCATTTAGGAACGTTGTGGGACCCAGGATTGGGACCAAGTGTCAGTGGGGAAACAGGTAGTACCTGGCAGGCTAAGCCCCAACAATAATGTTAAGGTGGGATGTCTATGTTGTCACAGGGGCCCTATTGTCACACCTCTACCTTTTTCTCCTTCATTAATACTATTTTGGACATGGTTTTTTTTCACCTCTAAGACTTCTCAAAGGCTGCAAGGTGGGTACCAGATGTCTACGGGGAAACTAGTGGTACTTGGTGGCCCAGTATCTATTGACCATGTTAAGGAAGGCTATCTATGTTTGTCCCCAGGGCCCAGATATCTCCCCCATACATTTTTTTCCTTTATTAAAAATATTTAGGACACAGTTTATTCACCTTCACCACTTCTCAAAGCCTTTAAGACCATATATTATAATTGATAAATATTAAATCCACTATATAGAAGAAATTCAACATGATATTCAAAGGAAGTAGTAGATCCAACTTACATTGGACATGTCCTTTCTCTATCACACAATATTTTAAATTTTCATTATCACATGGAAAATAGTAAATGACCAAAATAAACCATGAAAAATAATTTGGGTACTTAAGTCTCTGCTTTTTTGTCAATACTAATTAAATTCACATATAATCTCATTATCATTGTGATATTTCACTCCTAAATTGATAATAAATTGATAGGGAATGAATTCATCCCTCTTTGTTACCATTAGGTCATGCATCAATATCATCTTCCCCCTTTAATATAAGATATCACTTGAGATTGATACCACCTGAAATAAACAATGATATATAAGGAGGGGATCTTCTATAAATATATTTTCCTTTTATGATTCCATCTAGATGAATTTCTACAAAATTCACTACATCCCAATTGAATTTGATTATATGAAATTTAAAACAATACTATATCATCTGATGTAGACTTGGAATAAAATTTCCCTTTGAAATGTGGAATTAAAAAATTAACTCTAAATTTATATGGGTTAACCCATAATATGAAATGTGATAGAAAAGTATATAAAAAATTCCATATTATTCTTTATGTGATACAATTTTCTATTCTTACACATTATGGTGATATCACATATATATTTTAAATAGTCTTTAGAGTCTTACAATCATTTGATAAAATACATTCAAAAAATTCAATAGCGATGTATTCCCCAATAGATTATATAATCACTCCAACATTGAAAAATTAATTTATATTCATTAAAATAATGATAAAAGAAGGAAATAATACATCATACATTATGTTTTTAAGGGGATTTCAATATTTCCTTATTCAATTAAATTTTATAAATCAAGGCTAGTTTACTATAGTTTTTAAATCTCCCTCTCAAGGGATACTATTTAGTAATCATCACAATCTATTCCCATCAATTAAAAACAACTAAAAATTATAGTGTAAGGATTGATCTTCCATCCACTCCTCAATGAGAGATTCATGGATAATATAGACTTCTCAGCATATAAACTTATTTCAATGTATGCCTAAAGTGACTTGAACTATTTATAGTTTCTTAACATATTAATTTATATAATTTTTACCATTGGCAAACATAGGATTATTCTCTTTTTTAGCTTCATTAGCTGCTACAGTGGACATCTTATCTTTTGAAATTATAGAAGTAGATTAATTTTCAGCTCGATTTAGATCACTATCCATCTTCAAATGATCTAGCCATATGGTAATCCACCATCTTTTCATATTCCAAACATTATCTTTGTGAATTAATTTCATCATTGAGGTAACCATATTAATATTTGATATTAATGTTCCTTTCCCATTGTTATTCGATATTTATTCTTTTACATGAAGAAATTCTATTCATATAAAATCATAATAAACTACCATTTATACCTTAAAAACGCATCTACAAAAAAATTTACCGTTTCCTTTTTGGGAAGGTTCTCATACTCTTCAAATAGACTGTTAAAAACATTTGAATAGGATGTCTCTTTCTGGAATTGGTTCCCTATTGGTTTTTAGAGTTATCCCATTTTCATTCTCATTGATGACTATATTTCAATAGTAAATGTTCTTTCATTTCATCATAAAATTTAATCATTCATTTCGTATAATATTTAACTAATAGTTGTATTTTTATTTCTTTATTTTGGTTATTTCTATTCGATAAATTATTCTAGTTATCACACATTTTGAATTCCTCATTTTTCTTCAATAAATTTCAAGAATTTTTTGGTTCTAAACATTCATTAAAAAGTAGATGATATATGGTTGGATTTCACTGTAATTTACCATTGAAATATAAATAGATATTACATAGATCACAAGAGTTCATTAGAGTATCAAAAATATTCCTTATAGAAATATTCTTCTTCATCTATTCTATATTCTTTACTAATACAAAATTTATCCAATACTTAACTTATTTTAACATTTTATTTAATTATATGATATCCAAATACTCACATAGTATGTATGTAATAAATATGAGTATCAATAATCCTCATTCAACACTAACACCAAGTAATAAATCTTTAGTTTTTACCTCTAGGCCTAGTCTGTCCAAATATTCATACATTCTAATTGTTAGAATAATCCTCCAATTATTGGGCTCATTTTTGGGGGAAATTATTTTGGAAATACTTATATATTTCCATGACATATTTGTGGATATCCCATTTTTTTAATCTTATAAATTTATATTGTTTCTAAAAAATTTTAAACACCTTTCAACATTGTAGATTCCATTCAATTAGTTTGAAATGAATAGATGAGTACCTTTTTACATACACTTAATATATGGGATTTTGTAAATTATCTCACACACTTTAAGAAAACATTATAAACATTATTTAATGTGGGTCTCACTTTTTAAATTTGGGGATAAATATATTTCTTCTTATAATATTTTGAATTTTCATAATTTTCATCTAAAAATTATTCAACTAGACACCCTACTCACGTATCATCATGTTAATAGAATACATATAATCTAATAATTATTTATTCATTCTATTACAATCACTCTTCAAATTCTGTATTTTTTCCCCACTAATTTTATTTTTAGGAATTAGAGAACATTCCAACATTTTAAACATTGTTTATTTAATTTATTTTTTGGTAGATTTAGCATCCATGGAGACATTGTGAATCATATCTAATGAATTAATAAACTACATTACTAAATTATTAAAAACATATTTCTCATAAATAGTTCATTGATATTCATCATCAACTAAACTATATTCTTCATTAAAATGTGTGGAATATTAATCACTAGATTTTTAAATCATTTTTAGAGTATTACAATAACATTCATTCATAGAAAATGAATCCTCTATTGCATCAGCACGTACTTTTCCCTATGAATTTTCATCAATTAGCCCAGTGATATATGTAGATACATAGAAAAAAATGCCTTTGAGAATATTTTTCGTGGAATCCTTAAACTCATAATAAAATTTCCAAAGTGACTCATCAAATTCATACTTTATTCACAGCTTGAGCATATACGACACGGGGAACATTCATAAACATATTTTTCCTGACATTAACAACTCTGAAAACCATTTTTTGTGGTTTTTCTTTTTAAATATAAAAAATTTATTTTCATTCCTTCTTATCTCTTTTTATATTTATTAATAACTTTTCAATGTCCCAAAAATCGGTTTGGGAAGGATTAGAAATACATTATTTCATATGAGGCTCTTCTTTAAAAACATAGAACCTACATTTAATATATTTAATAATAGTAAATTAAAATTTGATGTTATCATTACTCTTATTTAACATTATAGATAATCCAAAGAAAATAATATACGTGGAATTGTCTCTCATACTAGATTTAATGAGAATTAGAGTATAAAAAGACACCTAAGAGTAGGGGTGAATCATGTATTAACTGGTTTTAACCAATTCTGGTATCTTCTTCTAAATTTCAACACCATTTAGACATGAACAAATATATGTGGGGTTGTCTTATTGGATTAGTTTTTGTTTACAAAACTAATGAACTACATGAAGTCTGTATATAAAATCGGCACAGAGGATTTATAAGGTTTGATATAAAGACACACTTCTTATAATTTCAAATAATGATGAGTCATGGATTCTCAACTATAATCATATTGTCAATATTGTTGGAGTAGACCAGTTATCATATTATAACCAATGAACATTAGATTAAATAGGTAGGGGATTAATATATTTCCCAAGTGATCTTTTTCTACTTCTATAGGTTCTTTCTTATTTCATCCTCCAATGATTGACTGCATCCTTCTCCTATTAAAGAACATAATAATTAGTCTTGGTTTTTTATCTACACCCAAAAAGATGATATACATACTCATGTTCATTTATTCCTCAATTTCATTCACTTATAATCACTCAGTACACATAAAATGGACATTATATGTCTCCAAAACATATATTTATTCACATAATTTATTATTGGAACATTATCTCAATGTATTTTTTCTTCGAGTCCTAGTATGTTTCACATTTTCAACACAGTCACTCTACTAGAACATGTCCATTAATAATTATTTTTGGATTTTATGCACTCGAACACAGTCACAGAATCATTATTAGAGATGTACACTAAAGAACATTGGTATATTCTATCTCAGTCACTTAATATTCACCATAGGTTTCGAAAACCATTACATCTTATTATATAAGATCCATAATTCTCACATATAAGAGTAGTCCACTCCCACATAATAATATTTTCTTCTTGTCACATTTCTTCTTCAAAATCATTGATCTTATCATCAACTCCAATGCATAATATGATAAATTAATTACACTATTTATTTTAATTGTTTCATAAGTGGAATTTCTGTTGAGAAAAGGAATCGCCTAAAAATTTAGTATCATCAAATACATAAACATGGGTTCAAATGATTTTAAATGTATTTTTTTTCAACTAAATTTGTATTCAAATAATAACTACAACTAATGTTCCCCTTTTTGAAACTTGGCTAAATATAATATTATTTTTCAATTAGATTACATGGGTTATTCTTCTCACAATATTTTATAAAATCAGCACTCTAAATAATTATTGATTTATAAATGGTACAAAATAGAACAAAATTGTCTCATGGAACATGCCTATCTATTTTGATACTTCTAATAAAAAAATACAACCATTAATCTCAATTTTATATATAATAGTATACCATTTTTATTCTTAGGGATTCCATATTTGGAGAATTATTAAACATTTATGTCATTTAATTTTTATATTAATTCATTTAAGCTCATATTTCAATGATACATTCCATGATATATTAGATCTATATATTTTAGACAACTTCATCTAAATTATTATTGAAAACCATATAAAATCAATTTTAGAATCAATAAATACATCAATTTTTCCTCCATAATTAATATTTTTCAAAAGTGGATTGGATCATAGATTTTATAACTTCATGAGGTTCTAAACATCATAGAACATATTCAACATCATCTGAATATTTTTTCCTCTAAATTAAATATTTCTATGAATTCACTTTTTCATTTTTCAAGGATATTTTCTTTCTTAATATGAATATCACCATTTATTTCTTCAAAATAATGAATCAAAAACCAATATATTAGATTTTTATGTTTACACTATAATGTTACATCTCTTGAATTATCCCATTTGGTTTTATCTTCATCAGATTTGAAATCTAGAAAATAGATTTTTTTATCCAACAAAACATAAATATTTTGTTATTTGGAATCAATATTCAATAAAATTCAATGAATTAAAATTTCCATGACTTATTTTGAATAATTATAATGATCTAGAGGCATTATGAATATTTCTAAATGTTTTGAAGATATAATCTAATTAAAATTAACATGTTGGTGACATTGAGGTCTTATTATCAATAGTAAAACTCTTATAATCAGTGCCTCTACAAAATTTTATTAGTATCCAATGTTATACTATGAATCATTAATATCATAAAATAGTTATGTTCATCTCCTAAATACCTCTATTCATAGCGATGTCCTATGTTGTAGTTGCAAAAGGATTAAATTCATAACTAATCTATTTTTTAATGAACTCCAAAATCATGATATATGAATAGAGGTTAGACCAATATTTTTTTGTCACAAGCTTCAATATACTCCACAAATCACTGCATAAACTCATGAAATACTTATTTTAATCATATAACAAAATCAAACTTCATTATATGTAATTCTATTGAGTTTTGGTATATAGAATACCAAAATAATAGTATCTCTACAAGTATTCTCTACCTGCTGCACTATTGCTTATCTCTAATCCATACTAATCCAAATCGGTAAAACATAGTGCTTCATAACTAAGATAATAAACACTAATTTTAGTATCCATCATATAGTATACTACTTGTATGGGTTCGCTTTTATGTTGTCTATACTCCATGATTTTATTATGATGGACATGAAATATTTATAACCATGAATAATGACATTTCAAAAGTTCAACTACCTAATAATTTACCATAAACACAATTATTCAAACTATTGGGGAAAATTCACCTTCACCTTCATATCTTGTCATGGACATGAATATAAACTCTGAAAAATGATAGATATTTCATCCACATCCTATAATTTTTCTACTATGATATCCATATGTAGTAGTATATTTCAATTCCTTTGGGTGGATACTTTATTCACCAACCAATGTATCACAATTTCATTTTAACATGGAAAATCCTAATTGAAAAATATACAAAAAAATTCCATTGGGTACTTTATTTGTTATTCAAATAGGTCAATCTATCATCAAACATTGACATATTATTTTAACTATACAAAATGTGTCTTTATGAGATACAAGTATTTTTTTCTATAAATAAGTGGAATGATTTTAAGAAGGCATCAACATTATATGTCATTTTTAATGAAAAAATGAAAATATATTCCACTTATAGTGTTTTTTGATGAATATACATTGAGGATGTTTTTTCAAATAATACTATTGGAATAATTTTTTTAAGAGAAATATAAAATATTATAGTATTTTAAATAATATCTAACAAATAATATTAAGTTTTTCATAAATCAATTTGCACTGAGAAGATCTCATAATTATTTGGATGACGAAAATTTCTTCCATTATTCTCTACCTCATGAGGGTATCTATTATATGATGAAAAAATGATTATCCAGATGTTTGAGAAATTGAGATCAAAGTATTAAAAAATCATAGAGATTTTCCCTCCATCCATATATCATGACATGAAAAATAGAAAACATATTGAATGAATAAAATTGGAATTTTCTTATAGAATAATTGATGGTTTCAATAAAGATGATTGTAAGATGAAATTAATTTTATTTCTAAAATATTCATATTTTGTAACACAAATATATTTTTCACATATTATTTATAAGAATATATTTATTATTATAGAAAATATGGTAAATTCATACATGAGGATAATATGGATATTTTAGATACTATATAAATAGAGGATGAACACATTAGTGACATTTGAGGATATGAGGTGGGTGTATATATTAAAAAACATTCGGTCATCCTAGTAATTCATATAGTAAAGAAGCATATAATGAAAAATTAGACACCATGTAAGATAAAGATTTGGATATGGGTGAGATAATAGAGGTTATAATTATATCATCTATAAAATTAATGTTTGAAGACATATAGAGACTATTTCATCCTATATATCCTACTCCTCCACCTCCTCCTCCATAGTGTCCATCATTTATGAGTTATATGTTGATGATATCAAGTAAAATATTGTATAATATAATATATTCATTATGTAATGGATAACATATATCATCAATAGAGATAAGAATTTTATCTTATGGAAATATTGTAAGATATTATTGATTTATCAACTAGATTATTGTTCCAAATAGAATAGGATTCTACAGTTGGATATGGGGTTGGACACATTTTAAAATTTTAATGATGACTTGTAGAAAAACATACCACTGAGGTATGGATAGATTAACTAATTCATTTAGAATTATTTTTAAATCTATTTTAAAATTTATATCTTTAAATACATATATATTCTAGTAATACCTTAAGGAAAATACATGTAGTTTGGAGGGAAACAATATATTGACATCCCTTCGACGTCATAAACTACTAATTCTGAAAAAAAAATTAATCATATTTATTAATAATTTTCATTTTTATGAGATTATAATTATTATGTATGGTTTTTGGAGAAATTTTATAGTACTGATATTTTTACGTTATAGTGATTCATCTCTCATCCATTTAATTATATATTATCTTTTTTTTCAAATTGATATACTTTATGTTACTTACAAACTATGTTTGAATTTTATTTTGTATCTTCATGTATATTTTTTTCAATATGATACAATATATGTTTAATAAATAGTGGATCAACAATTTTCTTATCCAGTAATGAGAAAAATTCATTATACTAAAAGAACAAAATATGTTTCTCATATATTTCAAAAAGAAATAACTATGTTTTAGATTCTTCCTTGTATTTATAGGTAAAAAATATATATTTAATTATATTGTACTATTTTTTAAAAAATAAATAACTAATAACATTATATATTTTTATATTATTTTTTTAATAAATATTGTGTATTCTATAAGAAAACACTATGGGCTATGCTCTATAAATGGTGATATGGGAGAAAAAATTAAATCAATGTTATAAATTTAAGTTTTATAATAATTATAATTATATATTACACAAAATTTATATTTTATTTAATAATTATAATAATTTTTAAATTAGGAATAGAAGAAAAAGTTACCTATGATTTGGAGAAAAATAAGTTGTATTTGTTGTCAGTGTGAATAATGTGAATGTGTGGTAAAGGGGAATGGAGTGGAATCCATTATAAATGAAATGGATAGTTTATGGCCTTATATAAAATTAAAAAATAAGATTATAATTATCTTTTGGGTAGTGAAGTTAATTTTATTGAATACCGAGATGAAAAAATTCAATGTGAACCCCTAATATCAGGGAATTGTAGAGATTACATTCATGAAAAAGACATGTAATGAGGTTTTGAGTAATATATACAACAGTTCAAGAAAGTCCATTGAGATAATAAAACATTGGGATATCTACATTATTTTCATTAAAAAAACAATATATAGATCTAATGAGTGGGTGGTCTGGAAAAACCATCCCTATGATTTTAAGCTTAAAAAATGTTTTGATGATATTATAATGTGATTTTATGTAATTAGAGATTTGCAAAACTGAATTAAAATGAATCTGGATCAAATTAAGTGAAATCTATAATTTTTTTATAGTTCATATGACATTATTATTAAAAATTATAACATTAAAATATTTTATATTACATTGAATTTTTATATAAATAATTTTCTATAAATTTAATGACTTTTTCTAGAATTAGGCTTTAAGTAGCTGATCATAAGGCCTCTATTTATGTATTTTAGAGTTTCTACAGGGCTTCACTAGTTTCATATGACATTAAGTAATTTCATTAGACTATATAATATTAAAAATACATTGACTTCTGGTGTGTCACATTAAGTTCATGTACTAGAATATGAAGAATATCTATACGAATTAGATTATATATGACATTTTGAAGACATAAATATAATTTCAGGAATTCCATAGAATATTAAACTATTATTAAATGGGTTTATATAATATAAATTTTAAATACTTATTAAATAATTCACATTCACCACATATTAATTTCATTGAGAATATGATTTCTACACTTACGTAAATTGCAATAGTTTTTCTATGAAAAACTAAATATTATTTATTAATTATTAAAGAACAAAAAAAATATGGATAATAATGAATCCATTAAATAATTTTCATAACATTATAAAGAATTTAAAGTCCATGATCCAATAATATATTGAAGAATACGGGATTATATTATTTGTTTATATATTACTGAAATGTGTATTGGCTTAATCGAATCTCTAATGTTCTATGATCAGTGTCATAATAAAATTGAAAATAATAATGAATTTTTATACAAAAAATGAATAAGATTTATTTAGGGACATTTTAGGTACTATTTAGGTAATAATAAGATCAATGTTTACTATACATAATCTGAAAATTTATTCAGATGAGTTTTAAAAATGATAAAAAAATTGACTTTGGGGACATCCCATGTAATTATATTAAGAAATGACTTCATTAAGAACATATAGATCCTATAAATATATCATTTCATATTAGGAGACTCTTTACATTTCATGAAATCAATACTTTATTTCTATTTATATAAATTATTGAAGGCCTATAAAAATAAATGTGGCCACCTACAGAGTACTAATGGTTGAATCCCTAAAGGAAAAAGGTGTGTTACTTATGTTATAGAAAATACATCCCTCTATGAGTGAGAAATGAAGTATCATTTTTTAACTATGAAAGATAATAATATTATTTCAAGAAGTGAAGAATAAAAAATGTGAAGGTGTTAAACATATGGACAATAGAATAACATCTAGGTTTTTGAGAAGAAGAAGAGAAAGAGTGACCATATGGTATAAATTTTATCATAAAACATATTTAATAAATAAAAATATAATAGAAAGTGAGTTAACGGTAACATGAAGCACATCCTAAAAATAATATGATGGATTTTGAGTTCATGAAATTTTTAGGAAGACAAAAAAGAAAGAGTATCTAATGGATATAATGTAAAGCTTAAGGAGCTTTTGATGAAGTGAGTGTTTGAGACCAATAGTTCATATTGAGAACATTAAGTTTTGGTATTAATAGAGTAGACAACATTAGTAGACCATTTATCCAGGGTGTTTTTTTGAATATCTACATCAATAATATGAAGGAGTAATTTCTTATTTATAGATCCCACTTGTTACTATGTGTTTTCTATGTTCGAGAGAATATCAATCCGATAATGATCACAGAATTCTAATGAGAAGAAATAAATTGTTAAATAGGTTAAAATTGTGTTTTTGAAAGAAGTACCTTGTGACAGGATAAGAATAAACTAAACTAGATGCAATTTATACTAGTTCTATTTGTGTAGAATACAAGTTTTTCGGGGATGAACAAATCAATGTAAGGAGAATTGTGAAAATCCGTATTTTGGTTTTCCTTAAATTTATTTTCATTTCATCAATGAGTAATGTTTGGCATAACATATCAAATATCAACACATAAAAATTGATGATAGGGGTTTGATAAACCTAAACCATTAATTTATTTCCATTATACTTATTCGGTAAAATTTTATCACTCTTGATTTACCACACCCACTTAGGGTGACTATATGTACAATTAGGACTCAAATTAGCAGTATAGTAAGGATACAACTTATGGGATATATTTTATATCACAATTTAAATCAGATTACAAGGTTATATAATTGACATGAAATAATATTTTTATAGAATGGTGTATTTCTAATTGAATACCTGATGTATATATTACAATATATCATTCAAGAGAATTTAGAATAGTATAAAATGAGAAAAAAAAATCAACCATGTTAGAACTGATTTTGATGTCTCAATAAGGATTTTAAATAAAGGAATAAAAGGATTTCAATGAGAAATTAATATTATAATTGTTGAAATAGGAACAAACACCATTAAAATGTAATTAGTGTGATATTTTTAATGATGAACTAGTTAATTATTTTCCTTTTAATAAAGAAAACAGAAGTTGTAAAGAAATGTACTATGATGATTCAAATAGTAATTTTTATTGTGAAATAAAATATTAGAATAATAAAATATCTGTATATATATTTACTAACATATTTACTTATATATATGGTTTATATGATTATAGGTCACAGTTAGATAAATAATATAGTTACATGCAATAGGCATTGAGAAATAATGTAAGTTGATGTAATACTCTCATAGGACTAGTGAATGTAATGGAAGTGCAATTCATGATTTTTAATGAAATTTTTTCATTGAATAATAAATAATTATAACGTGATATTTTGGTGAATCGTGTTTCCAAAATGGGTATAAAATGAAGTGATTCGTACTTTAGGGAAATTTCACAACGCCTTGTTGAATATCAAAGATGTTCATATAGAAGATAACGAAAAACGTGTGAATGTGTGGGAAAATTAATTATTGAAGACAAATGATGGAATGAGTAATAAATTATGAATATTTGAAATTAATTAGATGATATATTGAGATTATTTTATTTTTAAAAGAATAACCTTAGTATGAAAGTTTTTGAACTATAAGTAATATTTTGGAATCTAGAACCTTCTCAATCAAGAATTTTCCATGTTGATGAAAAAAAAAATAATAAAACCAAAAAAATAACTATGATATTAATTTATAAAATAAGACTCAAAATGAGGGGAAAATGGTTGATATAATCTATAGAATATTCTCTTTATGTATCATTCAAATATGCTATTCCATATTATAATCATTTTAGTGTAAACAAAATGTGATTTTTCTGTGTTGGAAAAAAGATGAAATTTATATTAATTTAATGTTTTATAAATTAAATAAAACCCAAAAATAAGTCAATGGTGGATTCTAACATGTCGAGGAGAATTTTTACCTAATTGGATCCAAAAAAACTAGTGTTCAATCTTATTATAAAAAGTGTATAAAACTAAGAAAACATGATTCACAAATAAAATATCAATATTAATTGGTACATGTTTGTGCTATTAGAGATTCAAATGTAGAGAAACTGATTACTAGAAAAATATATCATCATTTGGAAGTTATATAATCCAAGAAGAATGTGGTATTAACCATAAACAAAAATGCAAACCTACTAGAAGAAAGAATAATTAAAAATGAATGTAATATAACATTAAGGAATATATTTAAATACTAGGTTAATTAACATTAATATTTTAACTGAAGTGATACAGTATAATAATTAATGTTATATGTTCCAATGAAAAATAACCCCCATATTTATATGAATAATTGTCCATAATATAAAAATTTATGTGCATGAGAAAATAATCTATGCCTTGGGGTGGATTCCAAATACCAATGAAGAATCAAAAACTCCCTATAAGACAATGAAAAAAGGTAAGAATTATTTTCAACCAATAGTAAAAGTGGACTTTAATTATGGAATGAGATGAAATATCATGGATTATTACATGATATTCATGAATGATTATGTAATTGGGATAAATACAGTATTCAAAAATAAAGACTCAATCCAAGAACAAGATAATATCATTGTAATGGTGGTGGTAATTACATAAAATATGTATGAAAATCTACCTAAGGAGATCATGTTGAATGATATATATGATGTGTGTGGATGGTGATAATTTCCAATATCTGTTACTAAAAAGTGTATGCATATCTTCATATTCAAAATAAGAATAATGGGAAATACACAATGGCTCCTAATTATAATAATGTTATTTCAAAGAATGATTACCCACACATTATAATGGATTAGATTATTTCTAATGATTTTTTAATCATTAGTGTTGAACTGTAAGAAGAGTCAATGAAATAGTAAATTTTGTGAAAAAAATATTCTTTATTTATTAGAGTTTGTAATCCTATACAAGTTAGTAGTGAATTTATAAATTAAATAAACCAACGCTTCCCAAAATTTATCAAACCAAGTAAATAAATAAGAGTTTAATAATGAATAAGGCCACTCATTTTTAATCATCAAAATGATAGTTTCTAGGTTAGTAAATTATTCTCATACATATTCCATATATTAACGTGTTTATGGAAGAGAAGCATTATTTTAATATTATGTGAATAAGAATCATAAAATAAATAATTTTACCTAAATCAAAAAAATTATGGGAAATTATCAGTGATATAATTTCAACACACATTGGAAATAATATATACTTTGGACTTTATAAGTTGTAATACATCTCTCAAAGGGTATTGTATATCTCAAATGGAATTGGAATTTCTCTGATATTATCTATGGTGATGAATTATATAAATTTTTAACTTGAGGTAGATCTTATATATCCAATATAGTATAAATTAACCATTCTAATTAAATACACAACTTTTTAAATATTTTATGAAATTAAACCATGAGGTATGATTTTTGTTATACCATTAATGTTTTAATTTCTATTAATTTTGACTGTCAAGGTAAAGTGATCATATAAATAATTAAATAATAATTATCTTGCACTTGAATGCTTTTATGTTATTGAATGTTTTTGAATTATATGTGAAATTAGTTTGAATAGCCCCTAGAGAAATAAATCTTATTTTTTTGACACATTTAGAACTATTTTATGATATTAATGTTGTATAAACATGTTACTCTTCTATTTTAAAAAGGTTTATACGATATAGAATTTGAGTATATGGGTTAATGGAAAATTTCTAATAAAAATGTTATTTTTACTTCACATATAGAATTAACTATGAATGATGTTCGTGTATAAACAATTGGGAGTATAATTTAATTAAATTTTAATTGGTTAATTTGACAAGTTATAAAATTCACATAAAGTTGTAGTTTTAGAAATGTTAATTAGAAATTTTCAAGACTATATTCAATTTTAATAATGTGGTGAATAATATCTCCTCAATTTAATCTATATATTACAAGGGGGAAATAAAATCATCATTGAATTTTCAAGTAATTGTTTTTGAAAAAACATTAAACTCAATATAATCTAAATACAAGGTAAATTAAAGGGGGGATATTGAAGTAAAGTTGAATTTGGAGACGATTTTGATGTATTTATATCCAATGTGGAGAAATTAAATATTTTATATGGGAGAGTGAAGATTATTACACTATAAATTCATAGTCATTGTTTTCTGATAATGAATATGGGAATAATATTTTACCCCTAATTTTTGGGATAATGAGCATTATCCCCTTTAATATCTGTATGGATAGATTCAATTTGAGAATGTAATATCAACGGGTTATAAAGATATTCTTTATGATAAAGACATATAATGAAGTGGTTTTTAATATCTAAAATTATTTCAAGATGTCCAAGGAGGATCTATGACTTGTAATCTAAAAATAAATAACAAAATGTAATCAGTTATATAAGTGTAGAAACAATATTTGTGTTTATATGATTCAATAATGTTTTTATATAAATTTTAAAGTTTCATTATTTTCATTTCACATTCATAGGAGTTGAAATGAATATATTATTGTTTTAATTAAGTGAATATAGGAAATTTATTATAATATTTATTAATTTTGACTAAAAATATATGTCTTCATTTCATTTCCGATAACTTTTATCTCCAATATAAAACATTGGTAGAAATATTACAAATTTCTAAAGCATCTGGTATTTAGTAGTTGATGATATGACATTAGGATTTTCTATAATACTTCACTAGTTATACATGAATTCAATAAATTTCATAAGACATAGTATAATTTCAAAAGAATTTAAGTTGCGGTATATGAATTTTTCTTCTAACATAAACACGAGTAATCCTCCTATGAATTTGATCATCTCTGATTTTCTTAATCTAGTAATATGAATTCAAGTTCTCATTAAACATCAAAAGTACTAAAAATTGAGTTATATTATTATCCTTGACTTTGGATATTCATATCACTTTCATCCAACACATGAAATCAACATATAACCAAATTTAGACCATTTTAAACCATAAAAATTAGAAATTATATATTTATATGTGAAGTAAAAAAACAAATGGGATGATCCTAAATCCATTTTATCATAAATATATCCACATAATGCATTGAAAATACTAGAAATGAGTTTATGTTCAAGACGATGACATGTGAGTTTTTGTGTATAATGTTTTAAAATATATTTTGGTTTCATGGAGTCTCTCATGTTACATGATTTTTCCATATCATATATGCAACTATTACGTCATTTACATAATATATATAAAGAAGAAATATCTATATATTTATTCATGGAATTTAAAGAAGTATAATATCCAAGTATACCCTAAACAATATATTACTTTATTAATAATATATTTAAATTTTATTGAATGTAGAACATGTGGAAACCTATGTGACATAGTTAAAAAATTTGATCATAGAGATATAAAGATCATGGAAATTAGAAACAAAATTTATGGAAATTATATGTCTTCTATGAGATAAATTATTTATTTAAATTTATTGAAATGTAATAAAACCTGTAGAAAATGAAATGTGGCCACTTATACCGTTTCAGAATGTGTGTTTCATAAGGGAAAAAGTTGTGAGATGTGTTTTGGAAAAGATATATCTCCATGAGAGAAAACTAATGAAGTGTTATATAAGTATATCATATGTAATTATGAAGAATAAAATATTATTATAATAAATGTGAAATCTTCTAACATGTGTGTAACAAAAGATCATATGGGTTTCAATGAATATGATTACTATTGATCAAATAGTATAATTTTTATCTTAAACTCTATTGGATATCTATTGAATGATGTTAAACTAATTCAATTATAACATCCACAAGATTGGAAAAAAGTATCTACAGGCATTCTAGTTTTGAGATTTTGGGAAAGTTTATGAGTTGAAGTATCCATTGGATATTTATGTGGTTTTCATGTACCTTATTATGTGGTGAGTATTCAATACCAGTATAATTTCTTGAGATTGTATGTTTTTGATGTTCATGAAGTATTTTACAATAGTATAATATAGACCATGGGTGTTTGTGAATGAAAATATTTAATCAGTTGAGGAAGGGAGTATTTCATATTTTTTGGTACAACATTTTCTGGTCAATATAAATGTAAAGGTAAAAATATTAGTGTGATTTGGGTATGGAACGTATTATGAGATGATAGAAACTATAATAATTTGTGACTATGTGTTGGTGTGTGAAGAAGTACTGGGTCTGATAAGAAAATTTCACAATACTGGTAATTGGTAACATGATTATTAATTTAGAGTTTTTGATTAGAGGGACTATCCAATCACGATAAAGAGTATATTTTGCAAATTGGGGATAACTCTTATAAAAAATCTTGTGTCTTAGTTCCTTCACATTATCTATATTAAAAAATGGATAAACCTTTGAGGGTAAATTTTAAAACTACCCACATTATTACTAATTATATAGGATTGATCAATTTTACGGATGAAATAAATATTAGTTGAACAAAATAGGTAACAGTTTTCACCCTTGATTTAAGACCCCCTCCCATCTCCGGGTGACTATATGAATCACTTGGACTCTCTATGCCCTAAAATTAATTATAAATAATAAGTGAATAATATATTTATTTTTTCCCTGAAAATATGACTAATTTTATAACTATAATAAATTCAAAAATACTATTTGTTTAATTAATAACCTTCTTTTAAAACAAAATTTTTATCATCAACAAAGATGGGTTTAATATAGGTGTTATTTATTTATATTCGTAATGAAATAATTAAAAAATTAAAAATTATAGCTTTCTATGTGATTATATTTTCTTTAAAATATTATTTTAATTTTTCACTTCATTTTATTAACATTTAATAAAGAGTTTTTTTCTAATTTGCATCATTTTGATGAGTTATGTGAACGAAAAAATTCATCAATGGGTAGACTAGGCATATTATTTTGTTAGTACATACTAAATAAAATAATAAAAAACATTGGAAATTAAACATTATAACAACATATTGGTGTTATATCATCATCTTTAGTGAATAATGACTAGGTTATCAACACTAGGATCTCATGTGATATAATTAGGAACTACAAACCAAAAATTAGAAACATGCCTCACTCAATTCAAATACATATTCATGTTTTCTAAATTATTGGCGATTTATGCTTGATGTATCAAATATCATATCCATCTAGGTCATCCACATGTGATCTGAAATCTTTCAGTGAATATTTTCATTGATTTTTGGGTGGAAGTGTGTAATGAACTATCATATTTTGGTATGAAACATCACCCAAGATTTATCTCACGGTTGATTTCAAAACATAACCCAAAAATAGATTCATGTATAATATAAATAAGATAAAAAATATATACCATGGAATAAAGGGTAAATTTCTATGTGACAAGAATTCCAAGACAAACGGCTAAATTGGAAACAACCAAATCCCAAAAATAAATCTATATCAACATCCCTTTATAAACATAGATCACTACTATACCAAGATACTGAGAAGGAAACCAAAACCAAGTTTTGATTTAAATCTATATGATGTAATTACCTTTACTTGTTCCATGTAAAATAGAAACCATATACAGAAAAATCTATTTGAATTTTGTGAGTAATATGACTATTAGAATAAAACTATAAGTATTTACACAATCTATCACCTTGTAACATTTTTTTTATCTTCCATTCAAAATATGTTTATAAATCAATTTCCTTTAAATAAATTTTAAAAAGTTTTCTTGCATTTTTTAATTACAAAATACATATTCAAGGCCACATGAATTTGAGTATAATGATAAATCATAACATATCAGAAAATAATTATATTTATTAAAAACTTACTATATTAACAAGTGGAAATTCAATAATATATATATAAATGAGACTATGAATAAAACAAAAAAAATTTCTCACCTACGAGAGTAAATACTAATTAAAACAATGGTTTACTAAGGTAAAATAATGAGAATCATATGATACTATTTCTTACATGCATATATTTTTTTTAAAAACTGTATCCTCTAGTGGTTCCACACTTTTTAATGTTTTTATACGTCCTTTCCCAAGGTTTTCCAAATACTCCCATGTTCTATGATTTCAAAAAACAAAAAATATTGAATGCTCAAAGTTTCATAAATCATTTTCACAAGTGAAGAAACATCACTCCCATGCTTTAAAATATATTTTAGAGTAAAAAACAATCTTTGTGTCATTACATCAATCAAAATGTGTCCAAAAATCATTTTTAATGATACTATTCTTTAAAATCAATTTCACAGGTCACCCAAGGTATAATTTTTAAAAAACCATAATACATTCACAATAAATAATTTTTTGAAACCAAAATAAATGAGTTTATAGTAATATTAATTAATTCATGATATAATACAATTTTATAGATACACATACCAAAGAAATATAGAAAACCATATCGCATTGAAAAATAATGATTAGAATCAGTGAGATCATGGCCTCACAAGCCAATGTTCATGATAAACATCATAAATTCCACATAAAACCATCATTATAAAACAATAACAACCAATTTCTGTTTTAATGGATCAAGGGGAATACGTATTTATGATATATATTTGTGAAAGAGGGAAATGAATAAGAAAATCCAATCATACCTCAAAGATAGAAAACCAAATCGATCAAAAATTGCTAATGAATCATGAATGTAACCATGGAGAGTGTCCACGAAAGGATACTTTGATATAATAAAGGATTTATATGATATTGGAGATAAAAATAAAAAATGTACATGGGGTAATTTTACATTTTAAAATTTTTAGACTGGGTCACATTGTTTTGCTTCATAGTTATAAAAACTAGGTATAAAAAATTCAATAACAACTGTAGCTTGAAAAAAAAGATACGTATGAATATGTAAATGGAAAGAAAAACCCTGATAAGTCCATATATATCACTAATAGAACCAATAGATCCATTTACACCATAGTTACTACAAACCATGAATAGATCATTTACCTAGATTATTTTACCCAAAACCCAAAATATTCATCCCCCAACTCCCAAAATCCCACAGAATGTCAAAATTGATAAAAAAAATCCAAATAAGATTCAAAACTATGACTTAGAGTGTGTCAAACTTATCTCCACCATTTCACTTTGTAACATTATAATGCTTTTAAAATTTTGGTACTATAAATGTGAGGTCGACTTTTTTCATTATCAATTATTCCCACTTCCATGTCTCATGGATATCCCACCAGCACATGAATATTTCACAGAACAAGGAAATTATTCTTCAATGTAGAACCTTATTTTAGAGATGTATAATATAAACTTTATTCTCATCCACAAAGGTTACATTTGAAAGATAAACATCCTACTATTCTATAATATGGGAAGGATCTGATTGATACATATTTAGTGCAAGAATATGAAATAAGTCATGATTCTATGTTAAGAGATATAGTAATTGAAAATGATAATAGACATTTACTTATTATATTATGACCTAAAAAAGTCCTAGAAAACTCGGTTCCAACGTATCATACTTACCCAAACGTGCTGAAACTTTGAAAAAAAACCTAATCCCCAACCTCAATCTGCAATAAGTGATGAAAACATTTCACATAGTATTATTAGTTACTATGGGCTATATCTTATCACTTTACATAAACTATACCATTTCTATATATTTTTTAAAAAATCTCTGTACAACAAAAGAACTTTTTATAAAAACAACGAAACATAAAGAAATATACATGGACACAAGTAAAAACCTTAAAGGGTTCTATTTTAATTAATTCCAAATAATTATTGTAGTAGAAAAAAACATAATAAGGTAATTTGTTTTAACCAACAACCACTATAATATTGTGTGCATACCAAAATCAAATACTTGAGAATCATGATAGTTCACTCATTATTATAATACATCAAATAGTGTTACACTATGTTTAACATAAATCAATCACTATTACCTCTTAAAACACATTCAAATAAGGGGATTTTTATCTTGGATACTATTAAAAAATATATATATTAGTAACTCTATTGAGATTCACGATCATTCAAGCATATTGGCTCTCAATCCCTTGTGCCTTCATTATATCCTTAATAGAAATGAATGGAGTTTTTTCATAGATCGATCAATGACCGATGAAATTTTACCTCTCTCACTAGGATTCATTGGTAAAATAATTCAAGAACTATATTTAAATTTCATCAAACTTACACTATAATGGGTAAAGTCTACAACAGGCTAAAAACATCGAGAGCTCTGACGTAATCCTTTTACAAGGAATCATGGCACGGTGTCTTCAATGGGATAACTCAACCTAACGAACTAATTCTAATGTGAAAAATAATGATACATCCTAGTGGTCAGAGATTGCAAGAATGATATTTAACAATATCCACTATCCATAAACTATTGACTCTGTTATATCAATATTTTCAGTCAACCTTGTGAAATTAAATCCCCATCGCGTGTCTAAGCCCAAATAGCAGTAATATACACACAATCTAGGATCTCAATAGAAAACATTCTATTTTTTTCATTCCTAATATAATCATAATGTGATGAATCTTATTTCACATATGTTAAAAATAAATACATGTTATACTCTTTACATCCAAACTCATCTATACCATCAAAAATTGAAAATTAAACTCACCACTAATTCTTTCAAAGCTTGAGTGAGTAATTTATGACTCAATTTAACAACAAAAACATTCCCTTTTCTTAGTGTGTGTGAAATACCACTATGAAAATTATAAATATAATCAACCCATATTCGCTATTCCAATTTAAATTCACTCTGGGTAAAACTTAACTATAGTCCATTACGATCTAATGACATAGTAAATTATACACCAAATTTAGTGTTTTTCTATTTCATTATATTATGAATCATTACAATAAACTCTGGATCATAGAGATGATATTTATTCTTCAAAGTATCTAGTTACTGAGGTCTATAGGATAAAACCTGATTTCCCTCCATCAAAACAGATCCAAATCTCATACATGAGACATCAAAAAAACATAGCCTAAACCATGTTCTAGAAGAATCCAAACTGGTTATGAAATGAGAATCCTATTATGTTGCTCCAATATTCATTGAGAATTTTCCTTCCATTCAAACTTTAATCCATTTTAGCTGAACTCTATTATAGGAGATAAAAACTAAGAAAAATCTTAAATGAAACATCTATAATAACCAACCCATCATAAAAATATCTGAATCTTATGAAAATTTATAGGTTTCTTCAAAAAAAATCACTTCTAGGATCTTTATAGGACTCACAAAGATGCGTCCATAAGATATAACATGAGACATAAACATCACCTCATAGAAAAAACTCACACTTATACATATTTCTATATTGAAAATACTCCCGAAATTTTATGTGGAAAAAAAATTATATGGTCTCTATGTTTTTCCATGAACATGAAATATATCAAAATATCATCCAAATACCAAAAAAGAGTACCAAAACTAGCTAATTTAATGATTTATAAAATCTATAAACATTTTTGAATTAGTAGTAAAACAAACAATCATAAAAAAGTTCATAATTTAAATAAATGATCTTGAATGTTTTTTATGAATATCCCTCTCTCGATCAAAAATACATATGTTACCTTGAATAAGGACCAATATTAGAAACCCACTAGGATTACCTGAGTTCATAAAAAATCTTTTCAAACCTTGTTAATGGATAAATGTTCTTAATAGTAACATTATTATGCTTTTATTTAATTAACACAATTCTATAATCTTTCACATGACTTGTTTTCAAGTGGAACCAATGAATCTTATGGTGAAAAAATAGTATGAATAAATAACATGGCCTCAAAACCCTCAATAAAATATTTAATCTCTTCCAATGTGTAAGGTCCTATATAATTATATGGCAATGAGATGGGTGTTTTCCCCATAGAAATTCCAATAATGACTTGACAACTCTCTTGAGTGGTAACCTAGAAATATTATCCTGAAATAATTTAAATTACTCATTTAGAATAGTAGGATAAATTCTAAGTAAACACAAGTAAATGGTACAGAGAAATATTACATAAAAATTGAATGAGGTTATTCCAATATTAAAAAAAATCCACCCATTCTAGATCTAGGATCCCACACACTATGTGAAATGTGATAATCCCCATTGAATTATAGAAACTAAAATAAAAAATGATAAACATAAATTTTTTATGAAAAAAATGATCCAGTACATGCCAATAATGAGTCCTAGCATGTCGATATAAAGAACTATAAAATATCACACTAACCCATGGTTTGTGGTTAGGACTTGGAACTCAAAAAAATTTAAACCCTTTTCTTTCATCCATATAATTAGAGTGGAAATGTCCATAATAAATGGAATTATATATTGACGTAATATCAACACATCATCCAGATTAGATTATATAATAGTATGAGAAGCACTGGTCTTAAAAATAATAGACTATAAAGGATGATATAAACACCATAACACTCAATGAAAACAACCCTCCTTCTGATTCCTCCGTTTCATACTCCTCTATATAATTTTTTTTGACCGTACACATCCCGAATAATTTTTTAAATAAATTACGATATCCATTTTCATGCAATTAAGATCTATCACTCTTTTATATATTAAAACGATCATGGGTTCCTTTGGTATGATTGGATTCATCTATACTATATTTGTATATTACTATCACAAAATGATTATGGTGGCCATATTATCCAAAAAAAAGGAAAGTCTCTGGTGCTACAATAAAATTAATCATTTTATTTAAATATATCTCACACTTGTGTAATAACATTTTCTAACCTGATAAGTCTCATGAAACTACTCTTGTCATAAATGGAGCACCATTACTATGATTCTTTTTCAAAAAAGACAATAATATTTTACTACACCATATAATAACAAAATATTTACTTAAACCCTTCACCAATTTAGTTTTACCTTATACATAGATACATTATCAACCACATCTACAATGGTCAGTAGACACATCTGGATCACCATAAAACAAATATTATCCTTAAAACCAATCTAAAAATATAGAGCATTATGGTAGTCCTTAGAAAAAATATCCAGTGAAAAGTTAACTAACATAGTTAAATGAGTATAATACACTATATATTGTTAACCAATAATTTTAACAAATATTTTTACATGGTTTTAATGTCAATATCCATTAATATAAAACATGGATTGAAATTTTCCAGTCTCCTTGGAAGAATACATATGTAAAACATTAATATGAAGATTATGAATAATTATTTTAATCTAATTAATAATCCCATAATTCCATTTGATCTCCACGAAATTAATAGGATTATCTGAGTAATACATATTAAAAAGTGGTAATATAAAAATCTTAGTATTGGAATAAAATTGAAAATGAAATATAATTCTGAAATTAGTTGAATAACATGATATCAGAAGTTATAATTCTCATGAGTAATCCCATGGGAGAATAATATAAATTAAGTGGTATAATGAGATCAAAGAAAAATATTAAATTTAGATGAAGAACAAAAACTTTAACACACTTAATTTAATGCTAAATACCAGGACAACATCACATGGTGGAAAAAGTACCATAGTTGATTATGTTTACCCCATAATACCATACACAATGTCTCTTGATACAAAACATTCACCCAATGTATTAGAGCATGATATGGGTTAAACCATCCCAACATGTTCATGATTACATGTTCTGAAAGATGGAAATCAATTAAAAGTCATCAAAAAAAGAATTATGCCTATAAAAATTGGGTTGTATAATCTATCCACATATCATAATCAAAATAGATTTATCAAAGAATATATCTGAGAAATGACCATAAATAATGTATTACCACAATAATAAAAGGGCGAATAACACAAGTATATATTATAGTGTCATATATATATATATATATATATATTTTAGAAGCATAATATAACATTATAGAGATAGAGTGATTCAGTTAGAGAGAGTTGTCATAACCTGAAGAATAGGATGGTTTAGTGAGATCCATTACATTAAGTTTGACTTGTCACATATATTATTTATATTCCTAAATGAAAAAATTATCATAATAATATAAATTATTAATAACCATTATAATGATAATTACACATATTTTTTCATCTTATATTCAATTATTTATTAATTTAGTATTATGTCATTTTTTTGACAATATTTAGCTCATCTATATAAAATAAATTTATTAAGTGGAATAAGGTCAAATATATTACTAGTTAATCATCTAAATAATAATATTAAAGATATAATTATCATATCTAATCATCAAATATAAAATTAAATCCATCACTTAAATATGGTTATGAATAATAAACTACGTTATAATCATGAATAATGTAGGATGTATGTATGCATGAATAACATTTCTCTTTTACAAAGGTCTTGATGGAATGAAGGTAAGTATTATATTATATTTAAAAAATTATTATTATATAATAAATAATATATTATTTCTTTAAATATGAGTAAATATATGATCTGTCTGTGTTCTGGATGAAACAAAATCACATCGCTTCATGAAGGTGGTAGTCCACACATATGCATAATTGGTGTTATCATTTTTCATTGAATGGAATTGTCGTAAAATATATTATATTTCACTTTTAAATAATGATAAATATTTCATTAATATAAATATTTAATTTAAATACAACCTCTTATATATTAAAGAGAGCTTATATTGGGAAACATATTACATCAGGATCATGATCTGGAAGTTCTTCATACACATGAATGATGGTTTTGTTCCCCATTTAATGGAAGAGGACATATACATATGATAATAAATTAAAATAATATAATTTTAGTATATGTAAGATATATATTTTATTATATCTCCTTGTTTTCAAAATTATGATGGAGATGGAAGAAAAAATAAAACCAAAATTCTCATTTAATAATAATACATCTTGTTTGAACAACAACATTATGTTTATAGTAAAAGCCTTCTTGGGAGTATTTTATAATCAATAAAATGAATATAGTACATGGAAATTTATTTATGTAAATTATTTGGGTAGGTCTTTGGAAAGACAAATGGAACATGATATTTAAGAGTATGAGATGGGATATGCCCTTTTATAATTGAGTGGAGGGGTAGTCTTGAAATTTAATAAAATGATAAAATAATATAATTTAATTTTCATGATAATATAAGAGAAAAATATAAATTTATAAGATATGATTAATATGGGTTGAAAAATTCTCATTCAATGCAATTTTACAAGTTTAGGTGATGTTTTTAGCCATATCTTTTTTATCCCATGTTACTCAATTTTTATGTTTCCTTCAGTAATAATGTTTGTTAATATTTAGGGGTAAAGATAGTAAATATAACAGAAAAATTGGCTCATTAATAGTCCATGGATTATATTTTCAAAAATATCAAAATTAGATGGAAAAATGTAGGATTTTGGAGATTATAAATCATTTAATAAAATATGATTTATTATAATATATTATAAAAACCATTTCTTGGAGCTATAAAATTATTTTGACTTTGAAAATTACATTAAAACAATTGAATTAGAATATAATAAAATAAAAATTATCTAGTAGATTATTTTTATCTAAACAATTATTGAAAATTATAATTATTAGAAATAATATTACTTTTTATATTTTTAAAATCATTTATTTTATATTTCTATTAATTAAATAAATGTTGTGTCATGATTACCAATGTAGTTAGGTTAATTATATCATCATAAAAAATTATGAATAAATTAAAATGGTAAAAAAATAATTTATATTTATAATGAAAATTTATAACTGATCATAAGTTATTTTTATCTTAATAAAAAATATTATTGAAATTAAAATCATAAAGTAACATTTTTTCCATTATCTTTGACCTAAATATTATAAATTCCAAAATTAAAGAAAAATTTCACCATGTTTCCTTATATTCAATGATTGTACTAAAATGGGTGATCACCACTCATAAAATTGGATCAATTTGATTTTTAGGATCAATTTTTAGTCTTTATAAAATTGTTTTGGATAATAACAACACGATTCACCCTTATTATGGTGACAATTACATAATATAGTTATAATTCATTATAACTAAAAATAAAAGGAACATGTTTACCAAATATATACCTCATTATTACAAATATTGAATTCATTTTTTTGATTAAATTATATTAAATGAAATATTTAAATTTAAAATTATTTCTGTGAAATGTGATGAAATATAGATTTTATGAAAAATTCCTTTTATATCAAAAAATTAACTTGTACAAAAATCCAGTTTCGAGTAGATTGAAATTTATTTAATTAGATTAAATATAAATAAATACTACATAATTTAATTTTAAAAAAAATTAATAATAATGAGAAATTTAAATTACATAGTTTAATAAAAAGAAATTAATGTTTTACAAAAGCGATATTTTCACAATTCACAAAAAAAATATTTTTTGAAAAATATCAATATTTCACCCTAAGAAAATTATGATAATTTTATATCGAAAATGATATAAATTATTTAAAATAAAATTTCCATTAGTTTAAAAAATTAATTATCATATTCATTCAGGAAAAAATCATTTTTTAGAAAACCAATTTTAGAATAGTAAAATAACTTCATTAAACATTGAGTGACTATTAGCTAAAAAATAATCAATACAGATTAAGAATATCTTACATATATATATATATTACAAATTATTTAATAATATTAATACATTATAATGTATTGGATAGGTTATGATGTTCATATTTAAAATATAATATTTCATTGTTTGTTTTGGATCAGTGTTGCATTTCATATATGCTGTAGAACATAGTTTTCATGTTTTTCTACTCAGAATGATATATTTTCTACCCATAAAAAAATTTTCCTTAAAATTTTTTATTAAAACTAACAGGAAAAGATTTTATTGCACCTTTTCTTCATGGATTCCTCTGGTTTCTAAGTTACATCATTGAATTTATGTTCCTTCCATAGTATATTGACTAGATCAGTTTTACTGTTGAGTAAAACATTATCCCTTTATTCTAAGATCTTCACTGAATGATCCTCAAAAGAGTGGCCATTTTAATACCATACCATATAATAATTAAATACTTGTGAGGTAATTTTTTGCATACTTCCTAAAGAGGGAGACAAGGAATATTTCTTATAGTTGAGAAAGGGTTGTTAGAATTCTAGTTGATAAGCCACATATATATATTGCCATCAATAATTTAAAGAAGGATAATATACATAGAGATTATGTTTTAAGAAAATTCAAAAATAGAATTACTCTCTAACATATATATATATATATTAATAAAAACATTATATCATAGACCTCAAACTGGAGCTCTAGTAAAAAATCGTCAATATAGCTCTTCCTTCGACTCTGAGAAGCCACGATGTGTTATAGAATGGTCTTGAACTTATCAACCATTTATTGAAACATTTTAGGTCCAGAAACATGTTTTCACCAACTTCAACCCAAAAAAAGGTTTTCCAACACCTCTTCCTACAATTTTATTAATTAGGACCCATTTGGATTCTTGAGTGAATGTTATTTTTGTAGGAAAACATGAACAAAGTAAGATGTGGACCTCAACCTCCTTTTAAGTACATAAAGCTTGATCACAACATGGGTTTTAGTGTCTGAATAATATATAATTTTATAGTATATCATTTTTTGGGTAAAAAGTCATTATAAAATTGAATTCATTATTTAGATAATGTTTGATAATCTTACATTACATGGAGGTAAATCTTAGATATTGATCAAATACAATAGATAATGGTGTTCCATAAATCATCACCACCCATATTCTATTTAAAATATCATGTTTTTTAAATTGAAAATTCTTATTGAATTAAAATAATGTATAATTTATTTGTAATAAGATCCACCACAACCCATATTGAATTATTTCCCAATGATGTATTTAGAAGACCAATGACAAACTCTCAAGTGATGTGTTCTCATTTTCATGTATGCATTGGTTATTTTTGCCTCATCCCCTTATAATTTATTATTTTATCCTTCACTTGATAATATTCTTGAGAGTTTTATGTATATTATATAATATCCTATTTATATTTTCCCACAAATAGTTCTTTCAATGATCTAAATACATCATCATACTCTCTAAGATTATGGATAAGGTCGTCCTAAGTGAATGATTCAAAAACTCAATCATTATATTAGGATTTCATGGTACAGAGAGTCATGAACAAAATATTTTAACATCTTAATTTTTAACATCGATATTCGGGGATTTCTATTTTTATAGATTTAATTCTTTTCTGAATATCCACATCATCTATTTGAGAATCCTTTATATTCTTCAAAACATATGGTAGATAAATCATTTGAAAAAGAATGATTTTATTCATTACATAATGATTCAAATTTCCATAAATTTTGTGTCTACTAAGATTCTGTCCCTCTTAATTTTCTTATTAAATATTCTTTCAGATCATTTTTTCTTAGTGAATCAGAAACTTTATTTTCCTTCCCATTATGATAATAGATTGAGAAGTCATGGTCCTTGATCATATCTGACAATTTAATTTAGAACACATAATCACCTTATATGTGAATATATATTTTTGTTTCTTATAATCCATATATATTATATAGTTCTCCCCATAGAGATAATGTCACTAGAATGTCAATGAAAATATCACTACAACCATCTCCATGTCATGTGTTGTATTATTCTACTCATGAAATTTGAACGAGCTAGAATTATATGTATTTATTTTTTAATTTTTAATTAGATAAAATATAAAAACTATATTATATGAATCATTATATAACCTATAAATTTCCCTCCATGAGGGAACAATGATGAATAGTGTAGTGATAATCCACTTTTTCAACTATTTAATTCTTATGTTATAATCATTGGTTTAGATTTTTTTACCCCTTATGAGTTATCTGGGTTAGAGAATTTAAAAATAATTATAACTTCCTAAAATATCATCAATAATATAAAAAAAGTATAAGTAAACAATGGGTCTCTATTACAGATGATTTTTTGGGCCACTCCTCAACTGAATTTATCATAGAAGGATCTATAGATATCCCTTTTATAGTAGTAACAAGACATAAGAACAATAATATTTATATCCATAACTCACAATTACTATTATTTGCCTAAATATTATATTTTAAAAAAGTATTCATCATAGTATTAAATTTTTCTCACGTTCCTCCTTGATTTTGGAGTATATAAAAATATAATCTATAAATACTACCATCAATTTATCATGGTAATATTTAAATATTTTTGTATTTAATTCTATAAATATTTTTGTAGAATTTGTTACTACGAGGGATGTCAATATGACCTTATATAATCTAATCTTTAGTCAAAATCTAGTTTTGGGAAATATTCCATATTCACCTTTAATTGGGGATATCCCCACTGAAGATCAACATTTTATTAATAATGGTAACCACATAGTTGATCAAAATAGAAAAAACTCTGGTTGTTGATAAATGTAGTTTATCTTGATTTGTTCTAACTTCATAGTAATATATAAAAAAAATAACCCATATTTCTTCTTGAATAAGTGACCCAACCCACACCATGTTGAAGAACTCGGGTGTATAAATCCATTTTTAAGAAACCCTCATAAATTAATTTTAATATATACTAACTCAATAGTGGTTTTTCTATAAGGATTCATGGATAAGTGTATAGACCCAGGTATAATTCTTATTGATAATTCAACCTATTAATCAAGAGTAAGTACAATAAACTCTTTATATAATAAATCCGTATATTCACAAAAAATTCTAATATATTCAAGAATGATTTTATAATTTGTCTCAAACATTCTTTATTTATATGTGTTTTCAAAAATGAAATGTTATTCTTACGTGAGTAGTATAATCCCTATGATATTCATGTGTCTCATTAGACTTATGCAGAATATGAGGATGATTTGGGACATGAGGATTGATATCCCTTTCTTCATATTTGATGTTATCCAACTATAGAGATAACCAATTTATTCCCAATATATCATCAAAATCCACAAGACGAAGTAACTCATTTTTTACTAGATGATCAAGTGAACAAAAACTAACTGCAGAGGGATTATATACATGGGATGTAACAATTTATATTTTTTCTATTATCATAGATAACACAACCCCCATGTATTGATGCGGTGTTTGAATCATTATAATATACTTGAATGATATTAAATACATCATAAAACCAGAAAAAGATATGTTACCTATCATGAATGAATAAACAATGTTCCAGTCACACCATCATTTTTAGGATATACCTCAACCGTAATGACAGAATATTCGTCTTATCTCATAAGAATGAAGGTCATTTTCATTTATTGCATAAATAAAACCATGTCATTAAGAATTGTAAATCATAGTTCTCATGATCTTTATATTTCAATTTGTTTCCATATAATGAGTTGTGATTCGAAACTTCTATCACTCTATCTCATTTGTAGGCTTTATCATTCCCTTTCTGTATTGGTTTTCTTATTTCCTATTTTTTAAAATTTTCTATCACCTTATGGTTGACATGTTAAATTTTATTTTATTCTTCTAACCACACCTTTCGATTGTCCGATATTATGTTTTCATTCCTCCAAGATATTTATATATTCATCCTCTTAGGGATACCATAGTTTTACCCTTTTTAACTCTTATCTCATGATACTAGTGGGAGTCAATGATATCCGTATTAGGGAACAATAGATAATCTATTCATCCATTTTCAATACTTTAATAACAAAATAATATAATAGTGTTTAATTTAACCCACTAAGAAATGTTGGACCTTAATTTTGGTTTTTATGACAGTGGATAAGAAAATCCATGCAAGCCATGTGATGTTATCCTCATAAACTCCAATAGACTCATCACCCTTTTTCTTCAATCTATGGAATTCCTTATATTTTTTAAGGTGATAAATTATTAGAACATATTAATTAAAAATTATTTTATTAAATTCTTCCAATTCTGTGGAATCAATTTCTTTTTTGGACTTCATGTTCTTGATCATCATCCAACACATATCAGATTTCACGTATATGTGATAAATTGTCAAAAAAACTATTATTATGTGTATTATAAGATAGAGAATATAACACTAATTTAAGTAATCCACAGTTCCCCAAAGAGAGGATAAATATTTCTTCTAAAGGTAGAATCAATTTTTCTTATAAAAATCACCTTTAACATTCTCATTCATTAGAAAAGGACAGAATTCAACACTATTCATGTTATTATTCAAAACAGTACCCAATTTATCTAGTACTACCATGAATCTATCAGCTCCCACTCTCTTAATGATAGGAATATAAGTAAGGAAATAATCTAATTTACTATCACATTGGTCGTTGGTATATTTTTTCCTATTTCATTCCATTAAATAAAAAGTAAAATAAACAATATTTTACATCATCTATAAAACATAAAATGGAATACATATAAATAATAAAGGAATAGAAAATGGTGAATATATATTAACTTATGAGTGTATATATTTAAATATTAGTTATCCATGGTTATAATTCCTATTATGTTTTCTAATATAAAAATTTATTCACATCCATTATAATGTTTCATAAGGAGTTTTTAAATTTCCAAACTATATCTTATAGGAGTTTCAAAAGAGATGTGTAGTAAGTCCTATTTCTCACGAACTAGTTGATTGTTGATTCAATATTCAATACACCCATTTTGGGGATGTTAACCCTAGGTAAACCTATTCCTAATCCACATATAATTTATGTATATAGCAAAGAATGTCATTTTATATAAATTAATCTTTCAATACTTCAGAAAAATTCCCATTTCTATACGTTGATTTATCCCTAGGGTTCTCATTAAAGTATTAAAGTCATAATACAGAAAAATAAATCATTTATCCAATAATAAAAAATGTAGTGACCCATTTCATTTAAAAAATATTACTAATTTTTTTAACATCAATATCTTTTAAAAAATATTTATTGAAAAGGAATAGAACCTTTTTAATACTAGGTATATAATACATCAATATGAAAATAAAATTTCATTATCTTAATATTCATAATCTTCACCTAAATACCTTATAAATTCTAAAAAATAAGGTATAACCTATTTAATTCAAAGAAATGGGTGATCTAAAATTTCAATAAGTTACTATACATGATAAGGAAACATAACAACTTAGTCAATGTTAAAGAATACTTTCATGCAAGATAAAGTTAAGGAGTAATATCAAGAGAGAATAAAATAATGGAAATGGTACCAAAATATAATTTCACTATATTAAATGTAACATCAATAAAAAGTATCATATGTATAAGTCATATATAACATCCAAGACAACATAACAAAGTGTTTAATCAAATAGTGGATTAGGTTTACTCCCTAATTTGATAGATAACACATCATGAGAAAAAAAGAATTACCCAATGAATTGTTGTGTTGTCAGGGAGAACCCATCAAAAAAATGTCATGATTAGGTGTTTCATAAAAAATATACCCATCATATTTCATATATGAATTAATTACCAATAGAAATAAAATAGGTTTCTTAATCATACCTCCTATCATAATCAATAGAGGTTTCTTAATGTGGGAATTTGAGAAACGAACAAATAGATTGTATTTACCCATTAAAGGAAGGTATAATAATATTGGTATATATGTGAGTGAAATATATAGATAATGTAATATTTTTCCATATAGTTATATATATATATATAAACTGAGTCAGAGAGATAATGGTCATAACCCGAGGAAAAGGGTGGTTTAGACAGATCTAGTTAGAATCCCCATCTACACTCTTCCTATCCCTGAATAAAAAAGTTATGTTTTTAATTTACAATATTAATATCATATCTCAATTATATTATTCATTTATTTTTATTTATTATCATTTTATTTTATATTACTTAATCATTTTCATTCATATTAAGCATTTTAGCAATATCCGACTCATATGTCCAAAATAACTATTGTTAGTTGATTAAGGCCAAAGATAATTTTATTTAATAATATAAATAATAAAAAAAATAAAATAGTTACCATATTTATATATGAATTATAATTTTAAAACCGTCTATTTAAATGGTTATGATGAATATACTACATTACAATATTAGAGATGGAAGGTCGTACGCGTGCATCAATAACATTTCCATTTTTAGTGGTTGTGATGGGAAGATGGTAAGTATTATATTATCATTAGATAATTAAAATATATCAAAAATGTAATAATATTTCATTTAGATAATATTATATAATACATCAATGTGTTTTAATGTTGCAAAATGAATCACATTACTTTGTGAAGGTGTTAGTTGACATATATGCACGAAAAACACTATAATTTTTAAATGAATTGAATGATATGAAAATATATGATATATTACAATTTAATAATGATAAATGTGTCATGAATATCATATATATAAATTATATTCATCATCACAAATAGTATTATGAGCATATGATGGAAGAGAACCACATCAGTTCATAAGGTGGTAGTTCACCTTACACACAATTGATGGTTTCATTTCCCATTTGATATAATAGAAGATATATATTGTTTTTCAATTAAAATTAAATAATATCAGAATATGTTAGATAATTTTTTATTACATCATCATGGTTAAATATGATTTTATAGAGTTGGAAGAAAGAGTGAAACAAAAAATATTTCTTAAGAACGATACTTCATCTTCGGACAATCTTATTATGTTTACTACAAAATACATCTTATGAGGGATTTTTAATTAATAAAAGGACACAGTGAAATGTTAGGGTAAATAGGTAATGTATCGTGGAAGGTATTTTATAATCCAAAAACTACTGAATTATAGATAGGTGATGAGAAATGATTCTCTTTTATAAGTGTTGGGAGGGGCAATCTTGTAATTTCAAAAAAAAAAATTTAAATAATATAAATATATTTTCCTCAAGAAGGATCCAAATAGATATAATTATAAAAAATGGCGAGTAATGGTTAAAATACACTCATCTAATAAATTTTTTTCATGTTTAGGTGTTGTTTGATTTTAACTTATGTTAACTCCTTGTAATAATTACCACTGTAATAATGTTTTTACTCTTTAGTGTTCATGATAGATAATAATAAAGTATAATTATGCACTAAATGGAACAACTTTGATATTTTAATCCATATAAAAATATATTTTTTAATTTAATATTAATATAAATTATAAATCATTTAAAATATTATTATTTGTTATAAAATTACTTCGATGACATTTTAAGAACTATTATTTTATTTTGACATTGAAAATATCACGAAAAAAAAAAGAATAAGTATATAATCTATTAAAATATCTCGAGTATGTTATATTTTTTAATAAATTATTCAAAACCTATTATTATTTAAAATTATATTTGTTATATTATTTTTAAAATCATTTATTATATATTTCTTTTAATTGAATAAACATTATGTCGGCATTGCTGAAGCATTTAAGGTAATTATTTCATCAAAAAACATTAGAAACAAATTATCACGAAAAAAATAAATCAAAATTTAAAAAATTACTATTTATAATTGAATATACGTTTTTATATCCATGTTTAAATATATTATAGATATTAAATAAAAGGAAGTGAAATTATTGTCAGTAACTTTTAAGTAAATATTATAAACATTAAAATCAATAAAATATGGAACGAAGTGGAAGTATATTCTATAAATCAATGTAAATTTGTAAAATAATATAATAAAATAACGTAAAATATAATTTTTGGATCAATTTTAAGTCCTTTGTAGATTCATTTTAACCATAATCATCATAGTCACCATTATCATTGTGATAATCATTTTATATAGATATTATTTATAATGATCAAAAATAAAAAAAACATATTTAAAAAAATTCCACTACATAATTAAAAATTTTGAATGAATTTTTAATACTATAATTTATATAATTGAAACAATTTATTTAAAAATTTGACACTCAAGATGCTATAGAAAAGGATTTTCCAATGAAATGCATTTTTAAATCCAAAAATTAATATATACAGAAATCTTGTATAGATATTATTCAACATTAATTATTTATGTTCAATATAAATATATAATACATAATTTATTTTAAAAAAATCTATTAATAATGGGGCTTTAAAATTACTTTATTTATTGAAATAAAATTCCAGTTTACAACAATATTGCTCTTTACTATTCACTAAAAAACACTATTTTGGAAATGTCAAAAAATTTCACCAAAATATAATTATGACACTCAAATATCAAAAATTCAATCCTCTTTATAAGATAAAATTTCAATATTTTGTATAATTATATTCTTATATTCACACAAAAATTTAAATAAACATTTTTTTGTAACAAAACATATTTTTGAGTAAACAAATGTCTTAAAAATAGATTTCTTGTTTACTAATGAGTAATAAATATTTATTATAACAATATATATATCACAAATCATTTAATCTTATTTATATATATTAATTCAATAGTTATGTAATAAAATCTATATATAAATAATAATATTTCATGGTTCTTTTAGAAATTGAATTATGTTTTGATATTTACCAAACCAAGCATTTTTTTTAAACCTATTGTGTTACACTATAACTAAAATTCCCATTTCTCTATAGTCAAAATTTTATGATTATTTTCACAAGTTATATTTCATGATAAAATTACTGATTTAATACCTTCTTGATAGTGTTCTAGGTAAGATTTATGCACAACATAGCCTACATGATGGTGTCCCACTAAAATAACCAAAGATTTAAGTTTATCTTTTTTTATTCAAAATAATAGTACAATTTTTATTATATATCACACTACATATAGAGATAAAACAAACTGTTAACTAATATTATTTAAATATTACCACTATTGTATAATAATTTAATTAGAAACTAGGAATATGAGTAATTTCATTATGAAATATATATTTCTGTTTCTGTGTGTGTGTGTTTGTGTGGGTCATACTCATTACAGATTTAATTATTAATTCATAAGAAAGAAGTACTCATTTTTAATAATGTCATTTAATGCATCAAAAATATGTTTTCTTCAAAAATGATTTTTATTTCATTTTATGATAGAATATTATAATTAATTTCACCTATATTAAGAAATTTATTTAGGTAAAAATTATAACTTTTTTGACATAATAATATCTAAATTATCTTAGTGTTTATTCTTTATAAAAATTGTTTATAAATTGATTAATGAAAAATATAATTTTTTAAACAATCATTTCTATTAATTAAATAATGTAATTCAAATTTCCCATTTTTTATTAATTTGTTTTAAGTAGCATAGTATCCTTTGTACTAAACATAATATAAATTAATCTGTATTAATAAAAATTATATGTGATATTTTTATAATTTCATTTTTATTCTTAAAATACCAATTTTTTAAAACTATTTTTTTCATTGTGTTTAATTAATTTATATTTATATTTATTTCTAGAACATGTATAAATTGAATAATTAAAATTAGACTCTATATTTGGAATAATGTGTTACAAAGTTTTTAATTACATCCCGTTAATTTTATTTCCATTTGAAAAGTATCCATAGTTAATATTTTTCATCATGGTAATGGATAAATATTGTAATTAATGTTAAAAAGTGTTATAGGGATGTAAATTTTTTCCAAAACCTAAAATTATTTAAATTTATTTGGTTTATTCTATGATATCCATCATTATAAATAATATATGGCATATTTGGTATCATTACAATTTGATAATTCATTTATTTTTTAAAAAAAAATTCATAATGGCCAAATTTTACTCTCCTAAACTTAATTTCTATTATATTTTCACATAGAGAAAAAAATTTGTTATAAAAATATATAAAATTTCATTTTGAAAACAATTTATTTATTTTTAGTTTTTAATTTATTTTTAATTTTTAGTGATTGTATAATCAACTTTAATTCAGACATAATGTAGGAATATTTCTTGTGAAAAATGTTGACAGATGATATTATATTGTTTTTATAACATTTAAAGTTAATATTTTTTAAATAAATTGTGTTCTAATGTTATTTTTGTCATTATAATAATTAATAAATCGTGTTTAAATTTTTTATATTATAATAATGGACAATTATTTATGACTTGAAAGTCTAAATAATGATACTAGTTGATAAATTTAAATTAATTTTATTTATCATCTAATAATATATTATTAAATAATTTTAAAATTTTAAAATCTTGAAATAGAATAAAATGGATGGGATATCATATAAAATTTCATTCAATTACCATTTTTAATAAATTTTTTACCATATATGAAAATTTATAACCCTTTAATATAGAAAAAAAGTACAACAGTTCAGGTTATAATTTTTTAGCAAAGGGGTTAATCAAAAGGATAAGGGTTAAAATGGTAAATATATGTATATATAATGTTATATAGTTTTGTTATGATTATATTAATACCATATTCTCCTTATATTTGAATATATTTATTTTTTCATTTTACATGACTTATAAACATATTAAATATTAATATTTTGTGTATTTCCAAAGGCACCCCTCCCCTTACTTATAAAAGGACACAACCTCTGATCTATTCTTTACCAAACCATTACCAACATACCACAACATAATCCAACCGAATTATCTTAAAACATCCCTATATAAATTCTAGAGACAATTTTCTTCCCAAAAGACCATCTTTAGGGTTTTTAAGAAGAGATCTAAAAGATGTTTATCTAAGAGGAATTTAAGATCTCAACCAAGATAGTTAATTTTTACATATTATTTTACCACCATAAAGTATGTACTAAAAATTCCAAAGTAATGATTCCAAGATATTACATCTACTGAGGTGTTATTATTTTTATTTCAAAATATTTATTCATTTATTTCATTATCAAACCATAAACAAAACAATTTTTCATGTTTACATGCAAACAACCTCTTTGAAAACCGATGTAATTTTATTTTTATCACTTCCATAGATGGATGGTATTATAAGGGAAATAATTAATATATAATACAATTATGAAATTATAATTATTATAAAAATTTAATATATCATAGAATCATTTACCCTTTTACTCATTAAAAATGACAACTTCACTCTTGTATACGTGTGAATACCACCTCTATGTTGCGTTTTGATTCGTTATTCATATCCCTTTTTATGGATGATTATAAATATGTATATAAGGAATATATATATATATATATGATATCTATATCATTATTAACATTATGCATATGACAGAACCATGATCAAGACAGAAGTACTATAACATTTAATCGAAACATACATGAAAAAATGATGTAGTTAATGAATATTATAGATATGAATATAGTTAAAATATAGAAATATAATAAATAAAAATTTATTATAAATGAGGTGAAATCGTGTTCTGTTACATGGAATCATGAAGTAATGGGTTCATAATCTCAATTTCATTTCATTGGGTTATATTACTTCGTTGTAGTCTATGTTATGTGAATATTATGTGTGTAGTGACCAATTGTTATTTTTAATAAATTTAAATATTAATTATGTGGATTTAAATATTTTAATCTTAATAAAATAAATAAATAATTAAAATATCAATGTATTAATCTTTTGAGTGGATTTCATCTTAATGTCCACTACATTTTTCCATTTTTTTTGTATTATATACAATCTTATTTTATTAGTGTATATAATAACCCTCTGAAATGTTTATCTTTTATATTTATTTCTTCTTGGAAGTTTAAATGTCATTTAATGTTACTCATTCAATGGGTTACAAGTTATATGTTACCTAATATGTAAGAATTTATTTTACAATGTCATTTTTTTTACATTTATTTTTTTTTGGAATATTATAATATATCCTTCATTAACGAAATCTATTTTCTTATCTTATAGATATTTAATTAGTTTCTATGTTTTATTCGATATTTTTCTATATGTAGAACGTGTATCAAAAATTTAAAATTTAAAATTAAAATAATTTCATTTTTTCCTTTTTAATAGGGTATATTTGTATTATATGTCAATAATTTTCAAAACTGTTTTAAACAAATAAATTGTTTAATCAAATGATTAGTTAATGTAATTTTATGTTATCATATACCATTTAATAGGATTAAATGGAATATTTCTCATTTTCATTGAAATTCCATTTTATATTTTCATAATAAAAATTCAAAAGGATGGATTCATTTCTTTTTAAATGGTGGTTTTGAATTTTTTCACATGTAGAACTACTATACACTATTTAAATTCTTATGTAATTTTTTAATGGTTTTAAAAATTCAAAACAATAAGAAGAATTTATTTAAATTTTATCAATTAAATATTATTATATTATCCAAAAGACATTATTTTACCATAAAATATACTCTTTTGATGAATTTATGGTGATTTATATTCTCTTCAATGATTTATTTGTCATTGAATTTCTCATGAAACAACCAAGTTCGTTCAATAATATTTCATTAGATAATACATGTTAATTCCATGTTTGTATTCATTTTATCATGGTTATTTATATTTCATAAATTGTAAACCATTGTTACATAAAATTTTTTATTTAGAGCATTATTTGGTTGAATAAGGTAATATTGATACTTTATATTATTTACTCAATTTAGATATTTTTCGAAAAGTAATATTATTTATGAATTAAAATGACCATTAAACATAATATTAATGCATCATAAACTCATTTACATATGAGTCCCGATTATAGATAACCCATTTTTCATCGATAGGATTCATAAAAAAAATTTGGATAGCCTTATTAAATGGAGTTTTTTGAATACAAACACAAATTTGAAAATAACTTTTAAAAAAACATTGATAATGATATATGGAATCTATAATTTTATTTTATTGATAATTTAGTTATTATTATCCTTGATATTATTATATTAATATTATCTATGGATGATTTTTTTCTCATGTTATTTATTAAATTTCATGTATTTTCATGTATTTACAATTCCATATTAAATATGACTATATTTATTAAGAAATATTCCACTTTATGTATCCCTGGCTGAGATTTTTGAGATCACCCTATTTTTTTCGTTTCCCTAGGATTAGTAGAATGAATCTTTGAATGAGTTTCGAGGATGTAAAATATTTTCTTTTGTTATTTGTTTATTTTATGTCCCATATAAAAACTGAATCATTATTGTATCTAGTTTCTCAAAATTACTAAACCAATTACTCTATGGTGATGTTATCACATGTATCTTATTATAATGTAATAAGTTAGAAACTGACTCATGTTTATTAGATTTTGGGTTATTACACCAACTATTTCCTTCCTGGTCCATCAATAATATATCTTTTTAAACCCAAATTTGAATCATACATAGTATTCAAGTAGTGTAATATCATCTCAATCCATTCAACCAACTTATCATGTTATGGGGTCCCCAGGGAACCATGATAGAATAGTGGATTCGTCTGTAAAAATTCATAACATTTCCCAACTTTTCCTTCTCATTTTCCAATACCTGACTATCCAAGAGTCTCGATTCTCTAGATAACGACTTCATCAAATGAATATTTTATAAAATGATTCCTCAATAGAACATGTCGCCCAAATTACACTTTTGAATTTTTATATTATCTTCTTGGAGGAATTTTCTATCATGAATAATAGATAAGAATTTATTATCTTAAAAATACACCGCTACATTGATAGATAAAAATAAAAATATAAATTACATACATTAAACAATTATAATTATAAGAGTCCAAAAAAATAAAAGAGTGGATAAATAATATAATGCTTGGTTCTTTTAAATAAACCTAAAAAATATGGTTTTCTATATAACCCAATCCTAATCTCAATTCCAAAGAAAAAATATCATGTCACCCATTTTAACTCAATGTTAGATAAAAATGTGGTCTAGTTAATAATACATTTTTACATACCACCCAATATTTGATAGTGAGAATAACTATCTACTATAAAATTGAATCCAAACATAGGTACTTGAATCAAACCTTCTGCTTGGTATTCTGGTTGATACCATATTGTGACAAACTAACATGATTCAATGAGATGTCACACTAGTAGGCTCACCAAAGGGTGGTCATCAACATTGAACAAAAAAGAGTATTATGTATCATATATAGTTCCTAAAAAATATTAAAACATATAGAAAATGGTACATATCAATGATACATAGAATCCAATACATAAGGGTAAACCAAAAATAACCAAATCCAACACCAAATCTAGAGACACATCACTTTGTTAACATCTATCACCAACATCTTAACCCACATGGATAGAAATAATGATAATGATATTTAAATGAGATAAATTAATCCTTTCCCATTACATGTATCATCCTATAAAGTATTTATATGGAAAAATAAATAGATATGGTGTTATTAAAACTTCCATTAAGATACCACTATGCGTCCATCAACTTTTGGTCGCCATGTAACCATCAGTTTTAGATTTAAAAGAAAACCTGTTTAAAAAGAAACTTCCAGAAAATAAATTTACCATAAATAAAATTTGGTAATTATTTAAAAAATCAATCTTTAAGGACATAATAAAATGAGTATGAACATGAATGAAAATATATAGGGAAATAATTAAATAAATTTGTTACTAAGAAGATAACCAAGTTGGAATTTAAAATATAATTCTTAAATGAAACCAGGAATGAAAAAATTTGGATCATTTTTATGGGAATACATACTATAGAAAAAAAATGAACAGAATGTCAACATAACATCAATACTATGAGGCATATTTTTTCCACAATATATTGGTTTCAAAAACATACCCCCATATGGTTTGACACTGACATTAGTTTGGATATGTCCTAGCATATGGTTACCAAATTGTTCTATTGTGATATGTTTTCCGAAAACATCTAAATAAACGTTGCTCAAAATATTGCAATTTTTTTTCATAAGTGTATAATATCCTATATCATATTTTAAAATTATTTTTAGGGTTGAAACCACCTTTAATGTCTTTTGTCGAATACATGGTGTGAAAAAAAAAAATTAAATAAAAAATTCTAAAAAAAATCATAGGCTAAAAAAGGTATAACTTCATGAAACACACCTCATATATTATAAATAAATATTTTTCTTAATCCAAACAAGAATAATATACAAAAACATCATGTAATTCATGAAATTGAACCACTTTATAGTGACACATATCATTCAAATGGAGAAAACCTCACTATCGTAAAAAATAGATTGTAATCAAAGATTTATTATCTTACTAGTCCTGTATTAATGTCATGTATAATTTATTACCCATCAAAACAACTACCTATGAACAAAATGAATAAGTTTGGGTCTTATTTCACTATAGTAAGAGATATTTAGGATAGATATAGGGAAAAATGATAAATCAAGAAGAAATAATAACATACCTAGAAACGATCCAATTAGATCGATAGAGAATCCAAAAGAAATTGATATAAGAACCGTCTAGAGTATATTTGTGGGTATTTTTTTTGATAATGATGGTTTAAGTACATATTAGAGTTAAAAAATAGCAATGGAATCAAGGATATTCTTAATTTTATATATATTTTGTCTGGGTTTCATGGTTAGATAAAAAACTCATTAACTATATAATATCTACCATACCTTGTTAACCAAACACATGGCAACCTAGGAATAGAAAAACTATTAAAAAAATTTTGGAAAAAAATACAAAACCCCACTAGAACTGTAATAGATATATCCTCTAGTTTCCTCATGGTTACTACTAACAATATTCTCACCAAGTTCTAGGTTTTCATTCCCCAAAACACTAAATTTTTTACTCTCACCCTTGAATTACCATAAAATATCACAAGTGATAAACCAAACCAAAAATAGGACTTGCTTATATCCTAGTGGGGCTCACATATGATGGGTAATTGATTAATATTTTTTCATATAAATAATCATATGATATTTGTCACATGGATCTGGGGAGAAATCATTAATTTGAGATATCCAATATTTCTTTTGTATGTATATGAGTTAGGAGAAAGATGAGTCCATCACTGCAAAATCAAGGGATAAATATTATTACTATATAGTGCATCTATTTCCTTATATGAATAGGTTCGATCTATGATTATTTTATTTTATATCTAATATAAATTAATCCTTATAAATTTAAATCATATACATTTTAAATGACTTCGTAAACATGTCAAAAATTTCATACCTATTTTTTCACTTATAACATTTAATGTTTTTTATGTGATAAAATATTAACCATTAATCTCAAGTCATCTATTCAGAAAATATTTACTGTACCTTGAGTAAAATGATTCATTTATAAAATATAATTCCATGTATTCATGTAACAACTTGTGAATATGGTGAGTAAATAAAATCAGATCTTATTATTATAATGATGAATAATAATGAATTTATATATTTATTATGATCATTCGGTGTTGTACATTACCCATCCCCCATGGGGGTCAATCATGTCCAAAATACCAATTAACTATAATTGACCATGTTTTGCATATTTTATTTTATGCTCCACACTAGGACCTTATCATGATAGCATTGAGTTTTACACAAAGACCAAGAGTGGTATATAGATAAATATTAATATCCCTAAGAAGAAATGGTTTATTCATAAAAATTCCAAATTCTCATATGAAAAAATTATATGTATATCGTATTTTTTTAATGTTATCTCATAAATTAGGATGAATAAGTTTTTTCCCCATCTATACTATTCTTATTTATTATTTCAATGAACATACATGATAAACTTACCTTATTCTATCATAGACATTGATTTTTTGAATATACTATGATCCTGTTCAAATGGGATGTATAAATATCATTCTCAACGTGTATGAAAAAAAATACTATTATGATCATTTAACAAATTTTATGCCACTAATTACATACCAAGAGAAATCTACTACTCAAAAAATATAAATTTCATTGTTTTAGTGTTGCATCAATGTATGTGATGAAATGGTAAACATTGATAATGATCTATAATTATGTTACAAATACACATGTTCTTAGATTGGAATAATCATTGAATCCTAAAATATATTCTATTCCGATTGTTATATAAGTCATCATAATATCAGGTACTCGAGACAATTACCTAAGAAATTCATGAGAAAAAAGTCTAATTGCTTATAAGCACCTAGAAATTGATAGCATAACATCATCAATGTCATGAAATAATTATTTATTTTAATATTATGCCATATATTAAAAACATCATTAATAGTTTCTCAAGGTTCATATTATAGCTAGTAACTGTTATGATCTTTTGATATGATATATCATCTAAGGACATTAACATTTTTATAGTATATACTCATGTAATGTTACTTTCAAGGTAAGAGAAAAAAAATAAAAATAGACACACACACACACATATATACATATATATATCAATATATATATATAATGTAAATATGAGTACATATAGGAGTTTGTTCGAGGAACCCACTCACAACACTCCCACTTTCACTTGTGCCAATTACAAACAACTCTCAACCCACTAGCTCTCACTTTAAAACATTGTTTCTTCATAGACATAGATATTTTTTAGGGTTATTACCTATGATCATCTATGGTGACTCCACTAAATATGACCTCACCTATATAATTAAAATCATTTAATAATTAAAACATTCTATGTATAATCTATCTCATTTGGCGTGACTTGGTCTCTCTAAAAATTTATACTACTTTTGTATAATCAAAATATAATAACACGGTGTACACATCATGGTATAGTGATAATATCTGAGTTAAATCTATGTATCAAGAGTAATTCAGTTTATATATAAAATAAAACTATATATTTAGATTACACTATATAATGGAAATCCAGATATTGTTATGATGATATAGAGCTCAATGTACTACCATTTTGGAAAAATATATTTCTTAAATATGATTTTATATTTTCTTAATATATATGGAAGTCAAATTATTGTATCTCAATAAAATTATATCCTCATCATATCTATATGAAAAAATATATCGATTTTACTTCTGAAGTACTTTAAAATATATTTTATCATTTTCTAATGCATCTCTATTAGAGGTTTCTCCAATAGTATCTCATGTGCATCTGGAACATAAACATCATCTGAGTAATTATTTCTCCCACTATTTCTATTGTTAATATGTTACCTTTATAGAAATATGTAATATTTTTTACACAATATACATTCTATCGTAAAGGTTATATATATAATATCCTTTAGTTTCCTTTTGAAAACCTAATAAGATATGTGTTTTTCTATGAGATTATAGTTTTCACTAGGTATTGTCTTGAAAAATTCTTCACATTATCAAACATATAAATATGACATACAATTTTTCTTTTCATAAAACCACTAGTATATAATACCTTATTCAACTTTATTTGACACTAAATTTATCCTGTATTCCACTATCTGAAATTCATATCCTCATAGAGATAAGGCGACGTTTTATAAATCATTATTTATACTTCCATTTCAAAAATGGTATGAACCATCCTTTTTTATTCAGTTTTACATTGAGTAGTAAATGTACTATATAAGTGAGTAGACTATAACACACTACTTCAAGGGATCAATGAATTATTAGTTATTATATTTTCTATTGTTGTCTATATATAGTTTCTTAATCTTGTTACTAAGATAACTCTACACTAAAATAAGAAATTAATTTAATATATTAAAGGAATATCACGTATAATTCATTAATAAGATATATAAATATCTACTATAGTAATTAAAAAAATGTAATTATTTATGAAAACCAAACACTTTCAATTACTAGAAATATTCAATAAAAATTAGTATGAACCAAATCTAACAATTTTGAAGCTATTATAGCTTTCCTAGTGAATGATTTCTTGGTAATTTAACCATGTCAAGAAACTTGGTGTATATAAAAAATTTATAACTCAATAAAGTATAGAAACTTTACTAAATGTACTTTTGTAAAGAGTATATACTTAATTACCAATCCATATATTAAAATGTGATGTGAGATATGATTCAATCTTGTTGGATTTTTCATTGATTATGAAATTGGTTTTTAAATTTCAAGTATATATAATCTATTTTAATATGTTTCAAACCATAGAATATGTTATTCTCATAAAACAGACATTTTTTTTGTAGAATAATGATATAAATAATCCATAGTGTCATGAATCAAAACTAATATTAATATTCATGTAATTATGGTACATAATAATAATTTATTGAAACTAGAACCATTCCATTAGGAAATGTAATATGATAATCCCCAATATCCAATGATTCTAGTATTACAAAATATATTTCTTGAACAACCACCTCACACTTTTTAATATTATTTAATAATTGTGGCTGTTATATTTTAATAAAAATATTTGATCCACATATATTACACAATACATACCATTTAAAAATAAATATATTTCATTCAAAGAAAATTATACTTGATGTTGAAGCATCCCCTTACTTATTTTACCCAGTCATGTAATTATTTTTCTAATGTTCCTTATTTTACATGAAAGGTATACTAATTATTTCTTTTTTCACCCTATAAAAATAAATCTATTCGTGGTGGGGTCCTAGGTCAGTTTATTTGGATTCAGTTTACCCTTTTTGGCCTTATCATTTCCCTTCATCCCCTTTTCTATTTTTAGTTCTAAAGAGTTTTATTTTTCAAATCCTTTTCTGCATTGTAAATCAAATCCAAGAGATCTGGGAGTTAATTTTTCATGTTATACATATAATAATAAATAGTGAATGCCAATAATTTGGGTAGAAAAAAGGAAATAATGTTATTACTTTCTATATTTTTGAACAATATAAACCCAAAGGACTCCTGTCTCACAATGTAGACTACAATTTTTATTACATATGGTCCCTACTAACTCCATTTGACTCACCTATACATATAAAGTGAAAGAAATATATCATATCTCTCCTTTTTAGCAATCTTTTTATATAACCCTTATAGACTACATAACATATTATATGTATAGAAATAAAAACATTACATACATTAATATGACATCATTTTAGATTAATATTGAAAACATTCAAATATAATACATGCCTGATGACTATAAATGTTCTGTGTACATGATGAATAGATTTATAATATTATTATTTCATGAAATATATTCAAAATATCATTAATTTATTCACACATAGTACCCATATTATCCATACCATTTTTAAAACATTTCATTACTAGTAAAATAAATGATTGATAAGAAAGTGTGATCTTAGATACAGAGTAACAATAAACATGGGAGATATCAATCAATGATCATTAGTGAAAATATGATATTAATAAGGGTGATGGGATAATGATATTTACATTAGAAAATAATTCCCAAAAATTTAAATATCATAAACATGAATAATTGAATAAATATTTGGTAATTCAAAATACATGAATCATAAGAAAATCAAATATAATGAACCATAATAATATAACATTAGTATAAGAAAATTTTATAAAATATTTGAATTATCCTAATGATAAAAATATTATGTCAAAGATACCTGGTAGGGTCGAAATGTTTATGTGGATGCTCAAATACAATAGCGGGTCAATTTTATGTTAAAAAAATCCCCTTTTAAGACTAAATGGAAATATTTTTTAAGAAAAATTTATTCAACTTAAATTCTTAAACCCTATTCGTTTATATCTTAAAGGGATAACTGGATAGACCTATTTCCAAATATAAGAATCCAAAACCTAAACATGTTATACATAATGAAACATAAGTAGGTGTTATATAGAAAACTATTATTCTTTAATGTATATATAATCTTATTTATATTGATGTTAAACAATTATAATAAAATATAAAAAAGTTATACACTATTTATATAACAAAATACAATGGAAATAAAACATTTATCGAAACATGTCAACATGTATATGAAATATTTTAACCCCAAGAGAAGGATATCCAAAAACCTAGTATATAGGTTCCTTTTATTTATACATTCAATAATGACTATCTTACCCACACCAGGGAAAGCCCTAGATATGTGCATTAGATTATGTCTTGTTATTCCTACAATCCCTTGAACATTAAGGTAGTCAGAAACTCTATCTTCTTATCCCTAAAAGTCCTCGAAAATTAAGGTAGTCTAAATCTATATATTCTTATCCTTTAAAGTCCTCAAACACTAAAGTAGTCGGTACCTTGTTATTCTTATCATCAAATTCCATCGATTTTACTTTTCGCCATTCAGATTCACACAAAGTAAGTTTCAAAATAATTTAAAAATTTAACACATTGTTCACAGTTGACCATGTTGTTTATGGTTGAACAAGTTTTTCACAGTTCACAAAAATCATTAGAGTCTTTTTATATCTATAAATAACTTCATATTATCACAATATTCATGTTTGTGAATGTATATCGTGAATTTTCAAATGAGATACTATTTATAGGAAGAAACGTTAATGGTCAAATCCTCCTCTAGTGGTCATATGATTCACTAAATTTCAGAGGGACCTGGAAAATTTTAACTCATCCAATGGTTAGTTTAAACCATATTACATGACCTTGATTTTTATTATGAAATATGACAAAATTGTCATGTATAATAATGAAAAACTTTTATAGAAAATAATATCGTGTTTATGGAACTAGGATCAGATAAACCTGAATCAATAAGTTAATAATGTAATGTAACACTAAAAAATTTGAATAATCAGAATCTAGGATGATTATATATAGGAGTCTAAAAATATGTACAATTTGTTTCTGAAAAAATGGATATTTAGAATCTAAATTCTGATGAATTTATAGTACGAATTCGGAAAAATTTGAAATCAGAATTCTGATGAATTCATAGTCATATTTATAATGTATTCAAAGTCGTATTTCTGATGAATTTGGAGTCCAAATTATGATGAATTTTATGTATGATTTCATAATAATTTGGAATCTAAATTTATTAGATTTGAGAGTATGAATTTCAGATAAATACAAGAAATATTTTTATAGTATTTGGAGTACAAATTTCTGAGAATTCAGAGTCTAAATGTCTGAGAATTTAGAGTCAGGATTTGTTAGAATTTGGAGTATCAATTTCACAGAATTAGAAGACTAAATTTATTAGAATTCAGAATATTAATTTCATATAATTCAAAGTCTTAATTTTAAGAAATTCGGAGTCTAAATATTAGATAATTTAGAGTAAAAATATCAGAGACTTTGGAATGTGAATTTTAGAGAATTCAGAGTCTTAGAATCTCCTAGGTTCTATGTTATGTATGGTTCTGAATTTTTCTTTTAAATGAAATATGATTAGACATTTTTTTATGAAAACATTGAATATTTCATTGAAAACTGATTGTAAGGATATAACTATTCCTAGAGAAATAAAATTTTCCTTAAGAAAATAGTTTATAGAGAAATATAATTTTCGAATAAAATTTTTGTGATTTCCAAATCCTAAAAAAATGATAAAATTCATAAACGTACTTATTGAATTAAAATTATCCACCACTTGGGAATCACAAAAAATACTTGGAAAAATGGTATAAGGAATAATTTTTTCACTTTTGGAACATAAAAATGAAATACATATCTCCCTTTACATTGAACAGCAAAGAATACGACTAAATCCACATTAGTTTCTTAAATCCCTATCGATCGTATTCTTGTCTTTCATAGAGAAGTTAATTCTTCTTTATTAAGAATATATTCATTACATAATCTCTTCCTTACATAATTTTTCCCTTATTTATTGGAATTTTTTCTTTTTATCTTAATTTTCATTTGATCATTTTATTCACCCACTTTGTGATTTTTAAAAAGTAGTGGCTGGATTGACGGAAAAAATTATACCTAAATGGTTACAAATATAGAAAGAAATGGAATGATAAAAAATGTCATTATGATTGAAAAAAATTGTTACATGGAGAATACATGAAAATATCATATTTTAAGGAATCATTAATCTTTATTCTCCTTCGGCATCAGTTTTCTCAAAGTTGTCTTCGTCTTCTTCTACTCTTTTTCATCATCCTAAAATTTCTTGACCAATTAATCCTAATCCTAATTCTTCATCTCAGGATATTAAATTATTCCTTCTTGAGAAATAATTAATTACGAATGTATCTTTACAACCTCTTATTGCTATTTGAATATTTCTTGAAAATCATCCTTGAGTTGTATCTCCCTTTTCAAATTTAGAGAAACTGAATTGATCTTTCCATTCAGGTCATAATCATCATGAAATCAGGTTGGTTTCTCTAGATTCAGTTTTTCTAAAAGATTTGATGTAAGGTTATTCATGGTGTCATCTAACTGAACAAAGTAATACTTTACAAAATCTTGTAAATCATCTATGATTTTCAATTAACTTACTACTAACTTAGACCATTTGGTTATTTCCTTGTAAGATATCTTATGGGAATCATAAACAATGTGAAATGATTTCAATTCTTCCTAAATTTTGATATAATTTTCAATGAACATTTCCTTCAAATATGACATCTGATTGATTATATAATGATGAAACTGTAATCTTGAGTCAATAATTGGAAATAAAATAATGTTTTTTTCTATCTTTTTCAATGATTGAACAACAAAATATTTTTCCAAGGAGGATAAATATTTAGAATTTGATTCCTTTGTTTATGAGGAAACATTATCATTATCTTTATATTTCCCCTAGGATGTCCCAAAAACATATTTATTATATTTCATAACTATATATTTTTTAGGAGAATCATTAATAACTTGTTATCCTCTTTTTTCTCTATATATTTTCTTCTCTACTTTTGGAGTCTCATGCTCTCTATCTGCAACTTGTATTATCTTATTTTCTTCAAAATAGTCTTTATCATCACCTTATTTAAAATATTTTGAATGAATAAAATAATGATTGGATCTTTCATCATTAGTATAATTATAAGCCTCATCTTATGCATCATCATCTTTATCTACACCTTCTTTAAGATCTTTACATTTCTCTTCTCCTTTTTCTCTTTATTGTTCTTATTGTCGTACTTCTCCATCTACAATGGGTTACAGAATTGAAACTTTCATTCCCATAGATTCTATTGGAACAAATTTTTTCAAGAATTATTATGGTACCTAGTTTTTTTTACAATCATTCTATGTGTGTTTATGAATGGCGTGTGAAATTTCGGCTTCTAACATCTTATTCTTCATCTTTTTATTATTTATCTTTCATATCATTCTATTATGATACCTATATCTTCCATGAATTGTCCACAATAGGGTCTAAACAAAAACATGAATCTCCCTCCTCCACATTCTTATTATTCTCTCTCCATTTCACTACCACTTCATCAGAAAACAACTTTTGCTTTTTGGGTTTGGGTGGAGTTGACTGAGTTTTTGGAAAATGTGATTTTTCCATTGATTCTGGTTGTTTCTGTTTTCTCTTCTACGAATTTTCCTTGGAAGGTTCACCTACAACCCCTTTCATGATGTTATATTGAACCTCAATTTAAATAATATCATAGTACTCTCCATAATTAATTAGAAAATCTATTTGCATGCTCCATATATTATCATCACTTATCAAAATGATCATAAAGATGATGGGTTTTCAACAACAATGAATTTTAATGGATTATATACAAAGAACAATATTGTTCAATATGATCTTCGGATACATTATTATTTAATACTTGAGTGTAAAATTCTTAATATTTTTGACGGATATGATAACATAATTGAAGAGGTTTAACTTTCGTAGATATACCAATAAATTCATCATAAAAGTATCACACTTCATATGGGACTCCTTGTCTCCGATTCTCAGAATGAGAAATCCTTGAATCCACAAAACTAACAATGGGTAGTTGGTTGTAAGGTGATTGATCTGGGGTGGCATAACTACTTTAAGTCATAGGCACTCAATTTCTTTAACCTTCTCAAAAATTTGTTCCTTTTTCTGAATATTGTTAGAGAAAAATATACCCTCTACCTCATATGGTATATCCAATATACTAACTACTTTGTTGAAAGATAATGAGTATGTTTTCCCATATATCTTGAACGTAAATAATTATCTTCCTCTATGTTCTTAAAAACTAACAGTATCATACAATTTAATAAGGAGATCAGGATAAACTGGAACTTGATTCTCTGACTTGGCAACACAAATACGTTCTCAACGATTATTCTTTATAACTTTAGAAATCAAGGAATTATAGTTTAAAAATAAATTTGGTTTATCCAAACATACTATGTAAATTTTCCATTCTTTGAGATCCTTATTTTAGTCCATTTTATTTTTCAAGGATACTCCAAGGGACATCTAAAATGTATAATATCAATGAAAACAGAATGATTGATTTTAAGGGAGGTAGAGCTTCGACAAAAAAATAGGGGAGAAACTGATGTTGGACATAAATATAGGGAGTCTTTTTAAAGTCTTCAGGGAGATGGTTTGAATTCTAGAATAAATATAAAGATTGATATATGTTGGATCTGATATGGTGGTTGATATCAATATCGAAAAAGGATTTTAGGGTTCCAATATTTTGATGTTTTACTGAAACACCTGATTTATGTAAATTGATTCGAATGTGGTTTTCCTAAAATAAGATAGAAATTCAAAAGATTTAATAATTAATTTACAAAGAATAATTTAAGGAAACATAAGATACATATTTTTAAAAAATTAAATATAAATATTGATAAGGTTCTTATTGATGAACTTAGTTTCTAGAATTTTTTATTAAGGAAATAATGTTTTAATGTTCTGAAATTTAATATTTATGGAAATGAAAAAATTTATGTTCAGAATAATTTATTATGGAAATAAAAATTTTAGGTTCATTAAAAAAATTAGTTAATGAAATTTTTTAATGAATAAAAAAATAAACTCACCCTATAGAAATTAGTTTCTTAACATAAGAAGATAGGTTTTAAAAAGATAATATGGATGATTACCTTATAGTTATCATTCCTAACTATTTTTTAACGTATCCAAATATATCAGAGGGTAAATATTTGGTAAAAATGTCATCAAGTTCATATTGATTTTTGATAAATTGAATAATGATATATATTTTTAAGTGTGTGATCCTTAAAAAATGATGACAAATATCTATGTGTTTTGCAAGAGTGTGATGTGTAAGGTTTTTTATTAGAGAAATGGAACATGAATTATCACACAATATATTTGTTTTGGAAAAACTAATTCCCTAGTCTGTGAGTGTGTGTTTCTTCCACAACACTTGAGCACAACATCTTCCAGTTACTATATATTCATCTTCAGTAGGGGAAAGGGCTACTATGTGTTGCTTCCTTAATGACCAAAAACTAATGAATCTCCAAGGAAATGACATGTTTCGGATGTAATTTTCTTATCTATTCTACATCCACCAATATTATCATCTAAAAAAATTAAACAAAAACCATTTCTAAATAAACAAAAAAGTCGTGGGTCCATTGTTCCCTTCAAATGGTGAAAAAATATTTTCACTACATTTAAAATAGACTCATTTAGATTATATTTATATCATTCACATAAGCATGCATAAAACATTAGGTCTGGAAGACTAGATATCAAGTATAATAAAAATCCTATTATACATCTAAATGATGTTTGATCTACTGTTTTCCCAGCTTCATTAAGATCAAGAGAGTTTGAGGTACCGTTGGGTGTACTTATACTTTTAGTGTTGTCAAATCCATACTTATTAAGAAGATATTTAATATACTTATTTTGAGATATATAAATTTTTTAGACATTTTTATAATAAGGTGAAATGTTAACTCACCCATCAAATTAATTTAAAGCTTATATTTCATAATATATACAAATGAATTAGTGAAATATTGCAGAGTTGATCCAAATATAATCTCATTAACCTAAATTTGACCAATAGAAACATATTTCCTAAATTTATTTATAAAAATTTATCAATCATTATATCCTTTAACATAATCATTTGGTTACAAAAATACCATTAAGTCTATAAAACTAGGCTCTAGGGGCTTGTTTAAGTTTATATAAACAATTGGTATGTTTGAAAAAATGTTCAATATGTTTTGTGTCTCCAAAACCATGAGGTTGTTCAACAATAACATCCTCTAGAACATATCCATTATGGAAATCCCACATCACATCAATTTGAAAATATTTGAAATTAAATATTTCACCAAAGGCTTGTCAAATACGAATAGATTCAATACCAGCTACTGGAGTGTAGGGTTCTTCATAGTCAATTCATTATTGATGATTTTATCTTTTAGAAACTAATCTATCATTATTTCTTATAATGATTAAATTTTCAACAAATTTATTCCTAAATACCCACATTTCTCCATCTACAATTGTTTCTTTTAGTCTTTCAACCAAGGTCTATACTTTATTCATTTCGAATTCATTTTGTACATCTTTCATGGATTTAATCTAATAATCATAGCCTAATGCTTCATCAGTGATTTTATGTTTTAATTAGTAAATTAATACTATATGTTCTATTTCATTTTATAAAGAACTTATTTTCCTTGCATGTTGATTTACATCACTAATCATACTATCATTGAGATCAATCTTAGGAAACAACTGATTTGGGTTTTGTATAACATATTCATCAACATAAGGTAAGAAATATTCTCGGGTAAATATTTCAGAAACATTCTCTTGATTCTATTCTATATAAGAAGAATACTCCATTAAAGGTTCATAATTAGTTTTTGAAAATACATTCGAAGATGTAGGTTGGGATTCTTTAAAAGAAAATGGATTAGTTTCACCATATTTAACATGTAATATTTCTTTAACATAATTTTTTTTAAAAAAAAACAATGCAATCCTTTGAAGTAGTTGAGTAGCCTTAGGAAAATAATTCATCAAATTTTGGTGTAAATTTATGTAAGTTATCTTAAGTATTCTAGAAAAATACATTTAATCCAAATACATTGAAGTAAGAAAATCTAGGTTTTCTTCCATTCCAAAATTTATAATATGTATTATTAAAAAAAAGTATGACTAAAACTTGATTAATATTATTACAAGTTGTGCATACATCATTAGCCTGAAATTTTCTAGTAATCAAATATTCATTCTACATGATTCTCGTTATCTATTGAAAAATAGAATTTATTCTATCAATATATCAATTTTGTTGAGTTATTTGAGATGAGAAGTTATGAGTAATGAATTTCCCTCTACAAAAAGTTTCAATATATGAATTTTGAAATTATACCCCATCATCACATTGAATATTTAAGAGGGAATTTTTAATCATTTTTTAACATTATCGGAAAAGATTGAAAATAATAAAATGCTTAATATATCATTTCTAGAAAATAAACCCATTTAAATCCAGTGTAATCATCAACTAAAACAAATAAATAAAATTTACCTCCATTACTTCTAGTTTGTGTTGAACCGAAAATATCCATATTCACTATATATAATTCAAAATAAGATGATACATCACCAATTAATTTAAATATTTAATTAGGCAGTTTTCCATGCTAACAAGGATTACAAACATTTGATGATTCAATTCTAAGCTCCAAAATATCCTTAATAGCTCTTTTCTTTGAGAGTTTTCATAGTTTCTTATGGTTATGTTGTCCTATTATTCTACGACATAGCCGTGATTGATATTCCATAGCACAAAGGGAAGGTAGACCACGACTCATAATGTATTCTATGATTATTGTATAAAAATTGTTTTCCTATAGGGAGAGGGAATAAAATCTTCCTTTGAATTGTGTACTAGCTATTTATAATTCCTAAAAATACAAGGTATCCTTAATCAAATAATTGATTTATTCTTAAAATGTTATTTTTTATACCTTCAATAAGTAAAAAATTTTAAATTAATTCTTTACCAAGAATAACAATGTTAAATATACCAAAAAATTCTCTGTGAGCATTATCTTGGAAATTTACATCTCCTCCTTTTGTCTTGATAATATTTTCAAATATGTTGCTGTTATCTTTCATGTTTCAGGAACATCAACTATCCATGTACCATGTATTGTTATTGGCACTTACATTATTTTCCTGAAAATAAAAAAAAAATAAACATTAAGAATCCAAAAATTATTGGATCTATAATTTTTTGTAAGTAAAATCATAGGTAACAACATTTTCATTGAAAAGTAATCTTTATGAAAACCTAAATTTTGGGTTTTATTTAATTAAATATTTTTCTCCCCATATCCACCGCATTAACACATAGTGCCAAAAATGAGAACTTTGAGGAAGAAAATAAATATGACTGAAAACTGGTTTGGAGTGAGTATAACCAAATCCACATCTATTACTAATTGAATGAAGTTTTGAATACATTTTTATCAAATTCATTCCTTCATGATGTTAAATTTGATAAAATATTCTTTAGGAAATATATTTAGGACTTTAGATTAATGACTAAATTCATATCCTCATAAATATTAGTTTTATAAATTGTGTTATTGTCTAAAATAGTTTTCATAGAAATAATATTTTCAAGATCCTTTTTAAAATTTGTCCTCCTCAAGGTTAACTTCCTTATGGTATTTATAAACAAATTAAAAATATACTATTTTTATTAGGATCTTTAGAAGGATCTGATTTTAATTTTGATAAAACAAATATTCTAGAATTTTCTTTCTCAAACATATTTTTTATCATACAATTATCATTATTAGGTAATTTTTAAAATCAATAGACTTATTTAAAATTATATAACGTATTATCTTTTTATGATGAATATTATTCATTCTAATATTCATAATATTCATTATTAGGAAAATCCTCAATTAAATAAATATTGGTTAGGAATTGATCATTTTGTACCTTGTCCATAAGAAAATAATTTCCAATAGGTTACCTTGTAATAAGACAAATATTATGTTGACTATAAGATTCATATTCTAAAGATTCAATAGAGGAGTCCAAACAACTGGCACTCCAGGTGACATTAGCCTACAAAACTATATTATCCTTAGATTTGTAGTACTTATTTTTGTTCCATTAAAAATGATTATATTTTATATTTTTTCACATTTTTATAGGACAATATTTTTTGATGTGTCTAGCCATTTTTTAATTGATAACAAGTTAATTTATAATATTTCATGTCCTATCTGTATTTCTTCTTATATCTGTATTGAAAATATTTATTTCCCAAAATCTTTTTCATCCTTTGATAATTTTTGGGATGTTCATTATCATTCTAATAATTTTCACTTGATTTGGATATAATAAAAACTTTCATATCTCTATATCTAGTTACTCTTTCTAGAGTCTTGTCATTAGATGTAGTTAGGAATGAAAAACTTTCTTTACCATTATTTTTCTTATTGAAATCATAATCTCTACACATTATTGTTTCGAGAAGAAGAAGTGTTCTAATTAACTCATCAAGTCTAATGTTTGATACTTTCCTATTATCATCAATTGTTTTTTTTATTTAAATTCATTGGGAATGATATCAATTTTCTATTATATAAGAACACCATTATGAAGACATGTATCTTTCATAGATTGAGGATTCTATATGATAGTTAAAAATATTTTTTTCACTTTTTAAATAGATTCTCCATAAAGAAATAAAAATCAATGATATTCATCTCTTAACATAGTTGTTCAATTTTCTTTCAATTTTGGTGTTCCAAAGTGTGTTACTTCATTTTTCTTGTAAATACAATTGGGAGATTCACAAAAAGATATATTACTATAGATATTCGTGCTATTGTGTACCTTGTAGTTAAGTTGATATTTTTGATTTTACTACTTTGTGAATATTCATATTTCAATGTTGGGAATATTATATTCACTTGAAATAATAACAAAATTATCCATTTCAGCGTTAATAAAAAAAATTCTTCATCATATCTCTCCAGTACCCATAATAATTTCAATAAAAAAATTTTTGTCTGGTAGGATTTAAGTTGTATATAGAACAGACATTCATTCCTCCCGTTCTATAACAAAATATCATTTCACAAAATTGGTTAGTAGAAAAATTATATAAAAAATTCAAATCATGAAGAAAAACTTGAACAAGTAATGTTTAGTGAGAAATTTTTTGAAAGAAAACATATATGTCAGTATATGTATTTCAAAGACCTCATGTGAAACCAATTTTAGGGTTGAAATGTAGATGTAGATGCTTAGATACTTGTCTGGGTTAATTGTTTGTTTAAAAACATTCCCCTTTTAATCCTAAAAGAAAATATATGTTTAGAAAAGTGAATCAAGGTAAATTCAGAAAACCCACTTTGGTTCTAACTCAGTGGGATATTTATAAGGCCTCAAGTGCTGTTATAAGAAACATTAAAATAAACATGTTTAATATAAAGAATTGTAATCAGGTTTTTCATGGTGTAGTATTCTTCCTTCAATCATATATAATATAATTTATATTAGAGTTAAACAAGTATAATAAATTATACTAATGTTATAAATTCTTTCTTTTACAAAAAATAGTGGAAATAAATCTTGTAAAAGAAAAGGAAAATAAGTGTAATAAATATTTTAACCCAAAGATATGGGAATCCAATATCCTTGGATAATGTTTCCATGATTTATAGTTTCATGAAAATCTATCTTACCCACACCAGGGTAAGCCCTCAATAAAATTATCATATTTTTTCTTTCTATCCCTGAAAGCACTCGAAATTTAAGGCAATCTGCACTTATGTCTTTATATCCCTTGAAGACCTCGAACTTCAAGGTATTCGAAACCTCTTTATTCTTATCCCTTGAGGTCCTTGAACATTAAGGTAGTTGTTTCATCGATATTCCTATCCTTATAATCCCTAAATTGTACTCAACAACAATTGGATTGGAACATGACAAGCTGAACAATTTTTTCACAGTTGAACATGTTATTTATAGTTCGCACAAAGCAAGAGAGTCTTGGTCTCTCTTGAAGTCACTTTACCGCATCACCTCATTCTCATTTCTTGAATGTATATCGAGATATTTCAAATGAAAATTTATTTATAGGAAAAAAAATTAACATTTGAATACTCATCTTTCAGTTATATATTTCATTAAATTTTTAAGGGATCTTGTTGGGTGTCACTTAGAAAATGGATAGACTAAAATATATTTCAAGACATGGTTTTGTATAAGGAAATATGAGAAACTATTTCATGTGTAAGAAAAAAAAATATGCAAGGAAAAAATATCACGATTAATAAACTCGATCTGATAAACATGAAGCAATATATTAATAATATAAATTAACATTAACAAATATGAATAATCATAATCTTGGAAAATTAGAAATCAGAGTCTGAAAATGTATTAAATCAATTTCTAAAAAAATCGATATTCGTAGTCTGAATTCAAAAGTATTCAAAATCAAAATTCGGATTAATTCAACATCTAAATTCTGAAGAAAATTTATTTGTAAATCTTATGAAATCAGAGTCCAAATTCTGATTAATTTAGAGTTTTAATTATAATGAATTTAAAGTCAGAATTGTAATGAATTAATAGTCTGAATATAGAAGAATTTAGATTTGGAATTTTAGATAATTCAGAGTTAGAATTTTAGAGAATTTAAATTCCGAATATTAGAGAATTTTTTGTTTGAAATTTTGAGAATTTGGAGTATAAATTTCAAAGAATTTAGAGTCTAAATTTCAATGAATTTGGTGTCTGAATTTCATAGAATTCAGTGTTTAAATTTTAGAGAATTTGGAGTTTGAATTTCAAATAATTTAGAGTCTATGAAACTGCTTGGTTCTATGTTAGGTAAGTATATATATTTTCTGATTATGGAAAAAAAATGTATAATCGATTTAAAAAAACATTAAATAAGTCATTGAAATCCCAGGGTAAGGATAAAAATTTCTTTGAGAAAGAAAATTTTCAATAATAAAATTGTTCATTGAGAAAGATAATTTTCCATTATTGTGATTTGGATGTTCAAAAAAAATGGAATGAAAATTTTCATAAGGTTACTTATTGACTTAACATACCCACTATGTCAATCATCACATATGAGGCTTGGGAAAACATCCAACATTACTACATTGGTATTATGATAACCACATGTGTACCCTTTTTTGGGATTAGGATAACATCATTTGTACCATCTTTGAGGTTTTTGGTAACCATGTGTGTACCCTCTATTGGGCATGGTATAACCTCCCTTTTATCCTTTCATCTCAAAAATATTAATCATTACTTAATGAATTAAATGTTGACAAAACACACTCCCATAAAATAATCATAAACCAATCATATTTATTCCACAAGGACTTGAAAACGTTCATTGTTACGTTAATGATCTACCCATAGAAAAGAAAACAAGTTTCATCAAAAGACACTGGATCAAATCTGGGCAGGGACGAATTTCTGGGTACTCAAGCAATACAGTAGCACTGATGAAACTATAGCAGTGGCGGCAATATAGTGGCGGAAGAACCGTTTCAGGTACTATAGTGGTGGATGTATTGTAGCATGTATTGTAGCAGCATATGTATTATAGTTTTACTGTTCACCGAGGGGTCGTTTGGGCAAACAAATCAGCTTTCAAGCCTTGTATTTGGGCCACATGGCCATGGGCCTTTGGGCTATGTAATAGGTCTCCCTCTACCCACACAAAAGTGTTCTTTTCATTAATAATAAATTGAGGATTCAGCCCCAAATTTTAAAAAAATTATCATATTAATAAACCATCCATAAAAATAAATATGATAAAATTGGATAAAATCACTTGTAAAGTATAATAAAAATTAAAGAATATTTTTATGTATAAAAATACATTTAAAATATAATTGCAATATTTTTTGAGGAAGAATCCATTTTCATTTTGATGTAAATATTTTGACATATAAAAAATTACCAAGGAGGCCATTTCTATTGAAAATAACAACAAAATCATGAACATAATGATTCAATTAAAATATAATTTATTATGGTGGGAAAAATATTTCTTGGGGCTCATTTTTAAAAAAAATTTCTTTCTATTTTATGATAAAAAGTAAATATATATACTTTAGAAAAATACAATAAATCAAATTTTTAACATTTTTATATAAAGTCAATCATGGGTAAAAATGAAATTTTATAATCATTATATAATGAAAAAAAATCATATCAATTTATTTATACCATAGATATGGAGGAAAATTATTAGCTCCCAAAAAAATTAATAATGTCAGTTTTTCTTAATATATTATATGGTAATCATGATTAATTAATGAGAGTCAAATTAAAGGAAATAATTTAATATCTTAATATTATTAGATGAGAAGAAACTAAATAATATTTGAGAAATATATGTCATATAATTCCATTATTGGATAATTAATGAGAGACAATCTTGTTAAAAATGATATTATATTGTAAAACCTTTACTTATTCGATACATTTTGAGTAATAATTACCACAAATTAATTAACATAAAACGAAACATTGAATACAAAAAAAATTAAGAACACTTTTTTGATCCCAATAAGTAATTTTATGATTATTGTGATCTTTGTGTTTAAATATTTGTATAATAATATAAGATTAAGTATTTTTTTTCTTTTTTTGTAAATATATAAATCATATTATTTTATATTAAATAAAAATATTATATGTTATGTCTTCTAAATGTGTATATATAATGAATGGTGTTCATGATGAAAACCAAATAAAATGGGAAATAGAAATATTGGCTTTTAGTGGACAATACTTTAGAAACATGTCAATGCAAAAATATAAATGAAAATTGTGTAAAATTGGTGAGAAACTACAGTGTAATAGGTTTTACACTATATTACTGGACAACATTGTAGAACATATAAGAATGTTTTAGTTTCTACTAGATTATTTATAACCTCCATACCATAAATGGAGAGGTCTATGTTATTTGGTAGAGTTGAATGTAATTTGGACTTTCTATATATATATATTCACCTACAGGACACAATCAAAAGATATTATATGAAGAACACACCATAGAACCTTGATAACACCACTTGGTGAATCACTTCTATTTCGGTAGTTTTGTAAATATATGGACCTCAATATAGTTTTCACATTTACCATACCACAACCTCTTAAATAGTTTAGTGAAAATATATGAAAAACCATAATACTATATTTTAATCCCATAAAAACATTGTACATGTGTGTTTTTATGATGTTTCAAGGATTCATTCTAACATAGATTTATTTGATGACATTTGGGGTCATTTTAGTCCACAACAACTACCAATTTCAATTTGGATGGTTAGGATCTTTTGAATTAATATCAAAAGGATGATCATAAAAATTGTGTTTTTTAATTACAAATTAAAAATCTAAATTAAAATGAAAACAAACTAGTTTTTCTCAAAGAAGAGTGAAAACAATTTTAGAGGAAATGAGAGATATGAAGAGATAGATAACATGATTGAAGAACAAGATGAAAAAGATAAGAATAAGATATGTGAATATTATCACAAATTGAAGACAACACACCTATGTTTCTAAAGGTTAAATAATAAGAATAGGTTAACTTCCTCAAAATGTTATTTCAATTATTTTAAGAATTTATTTATTTTAATATAAAATTTTATATTATCATTATTTGAAATTTGAGATTCTATATCATAATCTGGGGACTCGATGTCATTATTTTTCTTGGATAAACCCTAATTTTTGTAACTACGCATTAAAAATATGGGGTCATATGGTCTCGGTGGAATCTATATCATTTAAAAGAAAATAATTATCATTTTTAGAGGTAGCATCATGTATATGTTATCCCCTTATTTTGTGTGAGTTTTTGTTAGTTGATAACTAACCAATATTCACTTTAAATAGTGATAAATGTTATTTCACCATGAAAAAAAAAATATTTTGAATCAATGATTCACCCCCCCCCCCACACACACAGACGTCTCAAGTATTATATATTGATCTAGGAGTACAGTTTTCAAGTTTAATTATAACTCATTTTCCCTCAATAGTTTTTTATGATTGATAATAATTCACTCACTGATTGATGTGGAACTAAATTCTAGGAATATGTCATGGAAAATCCTAAATCATTAAAATGAAATGGAATTATGAAATTTTATCAAAAAAACTGACATATCTGGATGGGAAAGATGTTTCCATATAACTTATCAACCAGTTTTGATGTTATTAAGGATTCAAATGATATGTTTTCAACTCATGTTGATAATAATTCTTTAAAAAATTGTTAAAAATAAAATTGAGAATGACTATAATTATAAAAATTATTTATTGTCTCAGTTGTCCAATAAAGAATTTATCGAAGTGAGAGGAATCAAGATATCCAAAGGAATTTGGGTTATGATTCTAAATATAAATAAAGACAATAAAGAGGTAAATTTTTCTATGTTATTAATTTGGAGTTTGAAATATCTTGATTTGAAAATAAAAGAAGATGAAATTAAAGGTGACTTATTCTCAAGAGTTGTTGATATTGTGAGTAAAATATGAAGTAATGGTGACAAACCGGAATATACTTCAGTGGTTTGGAAGATAATATGTATCTAAAAAGATATATCTAATGAAAATGTAAAGCAACCCAAAAATTTTATACATAGATATTATGTCTTACTATATGAATATTCATTATATAATATTTCCATCCACACCGGAATCATTTAGGTCTAGAATCTTTGTAAAATTTGAATCATAAACAATTGGTACATAAAATTTCTATATTTTCACCAACTTATTTATTCCTAACATGAATCCTTATAATGTATATAATACATAATACCATTCCTTATAACCTGGTAAAAGATAAATAAGAAAAGGGTGGGATCATATGCTGAAAAGGGTAATCAAGGGATATATCAATGATCACATAATAATAACATAATAATTAGTGTAAAATAACATGAACTTTACATTTTAAAATCATATCATTCATATCAAATATCATAATATTAAGTCATTTTCTATCTATTGGTGGTTAGCAACACATGAATTTGAATTTAATTAAACAACATGAACCATGAAATCTTAACTTAGGCATGAGATGTTGATTTTTGGAAAAAAAAAATTAAGAATAAAACATCATTTATATATTAATCAAGGCTAATTTTCCAGGATAAACTTTTGGGATCAGTTTACTTCATAAACCATCATAGTTGTCACACTTTTCTCCCAAGACTATAATGATGGATATATTCCCTTAGGAAAATGTGTTCAATCCCAATTCTAGTTCTCTTAATCTTTGGAGATATAAATCCACACCCAATTTGGTGGAGGGGGAAACAGGTCGTACACATCTAATAATGATAATCATATATACTGGTTCCACAATATCTTAAACCATTCATCGTATCAGAACATATTAAAAGAAATGGGTTTCAGAAACATTTCATCAAATATTAGCCTTTAGAAATGGAAGGGGTTTCATAAACATACAGAAAACATAATAATAAACAATATAAGAAAATAATATGTATTATATCCTTAGATCATATCCCATGTAAATAATAATCAAATCAATAGTTTTTTCATTTTTGATTTGAAATACCTTTAAAATATAATAAAAATATTCATTTTGGATAATAATCTTTCCACTATGAAATTAAATTTTGAATAAATAAAAAAATATATAATAAATTATTAATTTTAAGATAATATTTTAAACATGTAAAGGATTCCTAGATATAAATCATATTCATGGTTATAGGTAAATTCATTCATGTTTTATAGGTGAATAAAATAGTCCTTCCTTAATTTTTTTAGAAAACCACAAATTAACTCATTTGAAAAAAAAATTACATATAATAAAATCATAACAAAACTAAAAAATAGGTAAAATTAAGATAAAAATTATATACAATTAGTAATATCATTCCTCAAAAGTGTTTCAAAATAATATATAAGGAAAGGGGTTTTCACCCGAAGAGAGAGATGATATTGATTTTTCATAATAATTTTTTTTTTCTTATCATAATTACATAATATGTGGAAATAGAAATAAAATATGTATTTTAAATAAATTTCCATAGGAAAATAATAATTTAAAATTTGATTAGAGATATATCATATTATAGGATCATAAGAGGTATATTCATGATCTATCTTTATAAACAGTATGATTGAGACATAAAATCCATAAGTTGGGTTCTCATTATTTCAAAAGCACTGAGAACTCCATTATAATAAATTTAAAATTTTCATAATTATATTCAATATAAATTTTTATACTAATAATATTTTATATGAACCCTTCATCAAATTTCAAAAACAACATTATTTAATTATTCATTATTAAAATCATGATTTTCAGGTGTTAACGGTTTCATTCATCTTGAGTATTTAAGATTAGTAGTTATGGTAATTGTATATTATTCATGGTTATATAACCAAAAAAATATTATACTTTTTATAAATATCATATATATTCATTATATATAGAAATATATATTCATATATAAATGATAGATACAAAAAAATAACAACATCCATATAGATAGTATGTCTTACATAAGAATAAACATTATTTTCATTTTTCGAGGGATGGAACGAATGAAAGTAAAATATTAATGAACCATAAAATTAACAATATTATATCATATATATATTAATTAAATTGATCATCATTACCATCCATGTAACATATAAATGAAAAATGAATCACTTAGCTTTGGGGATGTGCTAATCTACACCTATGCATGAACAATGATATCATTTCCCAATAGATTGGAGAGTATATAGGTAGATATGATATTATAATTAAAGATGTGTAATTATGAAATAAACATAACATATTATCATTCAAACTATTATAATACCCATCTAAAATTTATGGTTGTGAATAATGAATTCTATTGCAACACTAAGATGATACGGCACACCTAAGCACGAGTGAAACATTCACTTATCATTTTGTGTGAATAAGGGTTTATAATGATGATTCCATAATAATAATAATAAATTCAGAATATTTATGATAATTATGTTGTTATTTTTTTTCTAAATACCATATATTTATCAATTTTAAATAACTATGGAAAATTATGTGATTTGATATATTGATTACTTATTCTTCTTCTTCAAAAAAACTCATCAAGATCACTTCTTTAGTTCTCTATGTTTGTTATTTTAGGAATATCATAGCCTAGATAATGATTCTATGTTATTTTATAAGGGTAATATAATGATTTTTGTATATTTATAATGATCAATGTTGTGTAAATATGTGAGGGTGTATGTGCCTTTTAATAATTTAGGAGAGGAAAACTTTCTAATTTTTTAAAATGATAAAGTTGAATAAATACATTATTAAGAAAAACTCAATAAGAAGTCATAAGATTAAAATATAATAAATTATATTGTTTTAATACCCTTAAAAATATAATTTAGAGAAGTTATGGTGTCATTTGTGACATTATCATTTGGATTAACCCTTAGTTAACAAATTTTAATTTTTAATATGAAAACATTTGAAACATTAAAGAGTTGTAATTTTTACACATAAGGGGAAAATATTCACCTAAATGGAAAATTTATGAAATTTCAGATGTTATTATATTCATATTTACTTATTTAATATTTTTTATGATTTATAAATAATTTAATAATATATTATTTTCATAAAATATCATCATTTCCAATTTTGAAACTATTTATTTAATTTAACTTCAAAGATATGAATAAAATGTTTTAATTCCAATTTAGTCATTAAAAAACACTTATATTTCATATTTACCAATAAAATTCTTTGAATGGTTTTAAATAATCACTTTATATAACTTTTAAAAATTGAAAAATCATTTATTTTATTGTTTCATTAATTAATTAAATTCTATTTTGGGGTAGTGTATGTATTTAAGGTAATTGTATAAAAAAATTAAAGAAATAATCATTATAAAAATAAATATATTTTTAAGTAAATTAAATTTTAATATTCATCCATAACTTATTTATCTCTCTTTGTAAGGACATAATGGATATTTAAAATTAAGAGTGTGACATTTTTTTTAACTTTCGCTGATTTAAATAATATATAATTCTTTTTCATAGACAAGTTTATGTTAAACTACTCATTTTATATCTAATGGTGATAAATTTCAAATTTCATTTATCCAAGAAGAATTATGAATAATATTTTTGGATTTATAAATTATTTTTAATATTGATTAACCTGAGTTAACTTTTACTAAGGTAATAAATGGTACCAGGTTTACCACACATATTGAGTAAAAATAAAAGGTTCTAATTAATCAAATTTTAGCATCATAATTGAAAATATTTGATTCATTTAATCTATTTTAGTATATACAAATGGAAGAAACTAATTGTAACGTAAGTGCGAAAAATGAAACAGCAATTCATTTTTTTTTAAATGAAATTTTAATCATAAAATTACATTTTGTTCATCCTATGCATAGAAATTTATTTTTACATTTTTACAACAACTTATAATGTAAATAATATATAAATTTAGTTAAAATAGTTCACTATTTGAAATTAATTAAATTTATTAGGATAAAAATAAATAGCACATATTAAAACATTTTTTCTAAAAAATATTTTTCTATTTTCTTCTAAATGTTTTTTTCATTTATAAATAATTGATAAGCACAGAATTAATTTTTTTTATATTAAAAAATTAGTATTTTATTTATAAATATTCATTCTCACCAATGAAACTACAATCCAAGAAATTTCATTTTAATAAATTATATTTATTAGTGTATCATGGTTTTTTTATAGTGGATATAATTATTGTTATAATGTAAATAACAGTATTTAAAGAATGATATTTCATTAATCATTTTTTTTTACATTCTACACCCCCCATTATGTTTTCCATTAGAATTCGTAAATTTTTATAAAAACACTCAAGATAATTCTTCCTCATTACATCATCGAGTTCCCATGTATCTTCCTAAATCTCGTGTTTTTTCTAAAAAGATAACTGAGTGAGTTGTATTTTATGGTAGAAATTTATCTCTACAAACCATAATAATTAATTTTTTTCATTATAAGATTTATCTTTATCCTAAAATATGAACTATGTGTTTATTACAAGTGAATAATCAAACATGTAAATCGTAAGGAATGATGCATGAAACACATTGTGATCTTCATTAATATTTGGTTGATGTTCCAATAGAGAATCTATTATCTTGATATGGTCTTGAATTTTAAAAAAGGTTAGATATTCCAAGCTTTATATTTACCTTATTTCAAAATCTCAAAACCCACTCTATGGAGATATTCATAAGAATACATTATCACCAACTTCAAACTCTATACCGTTTCGTTGATTTTCTACCAAACGTTTTTGTCAAATATAGACATCCCTCAAGTTTAGTGGAATGGATCTAACCTTCTATAACAATTTCTTAGATAGATTAGGTCCCAATATAATTATTCTACAACTTCATTCTAGTATGATTTAATTATACACATTCATCCATATAGGGATTCATATGTCATAATCTGAATGATGGAGTGAATGAAATATTTGTGTAAAACTTTCACTACAGAGAGATGTTGATCCCAAACACCTTTGAAATCAATATTTGAGGCTCTAAATATGTCTTTTATTGATTGAATGGTTCTTTTTAAAATAACATCTATCTATGAATGATAAGGAGTTGTGAAACCTAAAACTATATCCAAAGTCTATTGAATTAATCTCTAAAACATTGAGGTATACTTTTGAAACCAATAAGATATAATTGATCATTGTATACCATGAAATGTTATCACAACAGTAACATATAACCAAGTATGTCGATCCGGAGAGAAATATTCCCTAATGGTAACAAACAATTATGAATTTTTTTGTTAGACTACCACAACCCAAATAACATTAATCCCCTTAGATGTTTTGGGGGGTCTGATGACAAAAATCACGGGTTATGTTTTCCCATTTCCAATATGGTTTTCATAATGGTTATAAAATCCTCTTATACTTTTTTCTCTCAACTATAACTTGATAATACACCAATCACTGAGAAACATACTCTATAGTATCACTTTTCATAGATTCTGACCACATATACTCATTCAAAAATCTATACATCTTCATACATCATTGATGAATAAAAGATAAACTATGATCTTCATCCATCAACACCTAATTTAAATCTTCTCTAGATAGAAGAGATATGAGGTTCCCAAACAATATCATTCCATAAAAATTAAAATATAACACATTGGATTATTTATCACCAACTTATGTAGCTTTTTTTCTTCAATCTACACATCTTTAATTTTTAATTTAATATATTTTTGAACACTCATAAGAGAAGGATAAAATTTCTCCCCTTCCTTCAGTATTACATGATCCATAGATTTCATGTGAGGAAATATTTGATCTTTTATTATCCTCATCATAGAAAATATATCTTGATCCTTTTGACTCAGAGCATATTCCACATAACACACATTCCCCAGGTGGTAAAAGAATTATGAATTTATATTCTTTATTCAAATATAAAAATTATATTTGTCTCATGTTTATCTCTTTTGGATTGAATGTATTCTTTAAACTTTTTTAATCTGTATATACATCACACATTTATAAATATATATAATTTCACAATATATTTAATGAAACATTTACATAAACTATTTCCAAATCATGACTTGGTTAATTTTTCTCATGTAACATTAATATTCATATACAATAAACAATAACCATATCATTATATATATTGATTCATCCCAGTACCATATGTGATGCTTCATCATAGATTGAAAAATCTTATGCATTATAGGGATGTTTAATTATATTTATGATGAATAGAATTCACATAAATTCCTTAAAACATTCATTACATTCCTCAGATTCATCCATTCAAGAGAACAAAGAACCCATAAATATTTACTTGAGGATTTGATTATAATGATAAGTAAAATTATCCTCAATGAACTGATAAATATATCAAAATAATAACACTAAAAATCTTTGAAAAAGTGGTTTTTATGGGCCAATACTAAAAAATATATATATTTGAAGGTTATGTTGATAAAACATCACCTCAGACCATATGACACAAGTATGAATCATTCTTAATCCAAAATGCTTATATTGTATATTTTTCATAATTCTCCCCTTTTATAAGGTTATGATCACTTCTCTGAAATGATCTTCATGTTCTTTATTGATTGTTGAACAAATTTGTATATCATTTATAGTGATTGTAAAAATCTAATCTAGGTAAAATTTTAATACATTATTCATTAAATCAATGAAGTTTGTGGGAGATTTTTTAAGAGGAAAAGGCATCACTAAAAATTCATATTGTCGATACCTTGTATGGAATATTGTTTTGGGTATGTCCTCTTATTAACCAAAAATAGATGATTTCTAAAAGAAATATCGATCTTGAAAAAGTATTGATCTTCACGTAGTTTATCAAGAAATTTATAAATTTTGGGTAGAGGATAAATTTTTATAAAATTTATTTTCTTATGATATTTATAATCAATAAAAAATTTTAATGATTCATATTTTGTTTTACGAAATAGAAAAGGTACATCCCAAAGTGATGCACATGGCTGAAATAATCCATTGTAAATATTCACCTTATGTTTCTACTTTAATTCTTGTAACTCAATCAAATAAATTATGTATGGATTATAGAAACTAGGTATAGCACAATGTATGTGTCATATTGAAAACTCAACATAATGATTTTATGGAAGAATAAGAACCCCTTATGAAAGGACATCAATAAACTCCAACACAATAAGATTATATTTGACAATTAGTTTCTCCTAAACTATATGAATTAAATTCCATTTCTAAATAGAAATTGTCAACCATTTTATGGATGTAATTTACATCAGATTTTTATTTTCATCATAACACTAGTCATAAATCATTATTTTATTCATTATATCAAACATAACAACCCTTAATATGTAATTTATGTGGGATTAAAATTCATAAAAATAATAAATATAATAAATTATATAGAATTAAACTAGAGGATGAATTATAATATTTATAGGGAACCCATTTCCAAAAAATAACTACTATTTAAAAAATCCTATACTTGGGATGTGATCATCGTGTCATTATTGGTTATTACTATAAAATCAATATATAATTATGAATTTGGTGTTGTGGTATACATATTAATTTATTAAGATACAAAATATTGGTTAGATACATAATCAAATAATAAATTATATGTTCTATAATAGATGGTATGTGTACCTTTCGCCACATTATTATCATGCCCCTTATAAAAATTCATGATCACATGAGATTTAACTTTATCTATTGTATTTAAATTATTTTTATGGCAATCATTTTCATTAATATTCTTATTTGTTAACTGGTAATTATATTTCCCATACACATTTATTTTTAAAAAAAAATTATTTTTTTCTTTACATTCTCTGGATATTTCTATCTAAATGCACTGTTAGCTAAATTATTCTCATCGCATCAGTATTGAATTTCTCGTTGAACAACTTTTCAAAACTACAAAAAATTTAATAGTTCACTTATTGTAATTTTCCCTATGTTTACATTAACAATTTGAGGGATAAAATAAAGATCTATTTTTTCTATTTATGTTTTCTATAATTATATTTAAATACCAATTTGACTTTATTATCAATACCATGAGAATGTTAGGTAACTCCAATATTAATCTTTGCCTTAATAAGACCATGGAAAATTTATCCATAGTTACTAAAGTCCCTTATGGGTAACTCCCTATGGATAAATGTTTTTAAGGAGTCAAAGAATAGATAAATACTACTTTTATGTTGGATTATATCACCATATGCATACCTCCCATGTCATGGGATGTTTTACTCATATGTACCAATAGATTCATCATCCTTCTTCTATATGTCGACGAATTATTTCTCATCTTTTTTATAAATAATAAATAGAATTTAAATGTTGATAAATAATCATTCAAAATCATCCCACTACATATATTGAATTTCATTATGAACTCCTTTGTTCTTGTAAGATTCCACTATTGACCTACCTCACCTTCCAAACAATAAGAATAAATATTAACATTCCCAATTTCCTAACACTGAAAATTTGAATGTATTTTTTCAATGGTATTAATCCATTTATAAATCCCTAGTTCATTAGTGGATTCAAAAAGCTAAGGATAAAATTTACTCATGAATGGCTAAACAGAATTTGGTTCTGTTATTTTATTATTAGGAAGATCAGTTTGATTCAATTCTTGATTAGGTTATTTGATCATAGGAAAAATATTTTTAATTATCTATTGTATAACATTCGTCTTCAATAGATTTAATTCATTGCACTATTCCTTAGATTCAATATTAAAAATATTCCATTATGTTCCATACATTTACTAAAACAAAAATAATAGTTTAATCAACAATAATATGGGTGGGATACCATATTAATGTGAAAAATATTGTTGAATGTCTAATTTGGGACCCCTTATTCTATGACACCTTAGGTTTAACATAGGTCATTCCAGATCATTACAAATATTTTAGGGTTTTCTCATATAAATAGAACTACACATTGGGTTATTTCTAAATTTTTTTCATTATTAATTCTAATTGATGAAAAACCCTTCCTTTTATACCAACTATAGAGACTCATATTATTCATGCATCGATATTACATCTTAATAGATGGATATTCATTACATAATATTCTATTGACACCAAAATTGATTCGTTTTAGTATCTTTGGAAAACTAGAAATATAAATAATTGGTTCATATGATATCTACATCTAATAATATTTATTTTTTCATAAATATCACCCTTTTTATACATATAATAATTAATTCATCTGTTAATAACATCGAGAAATGGTACACTAGAAAATGGTGAGTCTATATGATGAATAAGGGTAAATGATAGATATTTATGACACTATAATAATGAAATGAGAATAAGGGTATAAGAGAATGATATTAACATTTGAAAACTATATCTTGTATATAAAATATCAAATTCATAATTCATTGAACAAATTAGTGTTGTTCATAATACATGAATCATTATGGAATCAAAGAGAATGCACCTTGATAAAATAACATAGGTATCATACAATGATTTTTTTCATACACATTATAATATAAATTCATTTCCTTAGATGTAATGGATATTTTAAAATGAAATAATAGTGTAATGGGGTCACTCCCAAAACCATCATAGTAACTGGGGTTCACTCTCTAGAACAATCAACGTGGATATACTCCATCAATGAAAGTTCTTCACCTCCAATTCCGACCATATTTATCTCATGAGAGATATATACTTTCACAAGTAATTTTAGGTAGATATAGGTCTCTTCCATCATAAAATGAGATTCATACATATTTGATCCCAAAAATCATAAACCATTTTTTATATTAAATCCCTTTAAAAGAAATTGGTTTCCTAATTATTTTATCAGTGAATACCTCATAAAAAAATGGGTTTCACAAAAATAATTTCATCAAAAAAATAAATAATGTAGAGACATAAAAATAATGGAACCCTTAGAAAATATTCCTATAAAATATTAAGTTAAATAAATTGTTTTCATCTTATAAGAACAGAAATATCATTTAAAGGTCATTAAATCATTCTAGAGATAAAAATCCTTTACATTTTGAAATATCTAATTTAAAATTATTAAAATATGAAGAAAAACAATTTACTTGAAAAGAAAAATTTAAACATGTAATTTAATATTAATATAAAAAAATATTCATGGAGGGGGAAAACACATTAAATCCATATAATTTAAAAATACATTTCATCTATAATATTTTCAGAAATGTCACAAAGAAACAAATTTTAAATTAAAAAAGAATATTCCAATTAAAAAACAATTTCAAAAAAGTAAAAAATTCATAAAAATGATTTTATTAAAATTTATTACAGTAGTAAAAACATTTTTTAAAACATTTTTAGAAAACCTGGATATGGAAAAAATATTTTTCGACTATAGAGAGAAATGAATCTGATTTCCCTTAAAAACATATTATTGGTCTACTGAGTATGTAAGATTAAAAAAATAGAATATTTATTTAATGTAAATAACCATTGGATAATAAAATTATTATTTTTCATTATATATATATCATAATATTTCCTCATTTTTGGCATAGAAATTATCAATCATAATAAACAATGAGATTGTAACAAAACCCATTACCTCGAGTATTCCTTACATCGGAAGAACTATAACCTCCTATATAATAAATTTAAATTTATTATACTTATATTTTAAAGACTTTTTGAAATTATATAATCATTTATGATACTATTATACAATTTAAATAGCACCCTTATTAGTAATTCCTTATTAAAATCATCATTTTTTAGCTGTCAAATGTTTCGTTGATCAAGAGTAATTTATCTTCGTAGTTCTAATATATGTACATTCATATTTGTAACATAATAATAATTTTATTAATCATGTTATAAGTTAGTTTTATATTAAATATATAAATATATACTTTTATCAACAAAATTCACTAAAAAAATTAAAATACATTAACCATGGAGATGGTAGGTGGTTTATTCCAACAGACATTGTTTTCAATTTTCTACGAATGCAATGAAAGAAATATAAATACTATTTTAAATTTACAAGATAAATATTGTATCATATATAACATATTTATCATATAAATTAATCAAATTATTCCTCATTACTCTAAAATTAAAATACAAGTGAAAAACTAATCACATCACTTCGTGGATGTGGTACACCACACATAAGCACGGATGCTGATCTTATTTCAGAAAGGATTGGATGTAAAGTAATTAGATACAATATTTAAATTTACTAAGTATAATTATTCTTTATAATAACCATAAACCCATCATAAGACCCTTCCAGAAGAGTTTTTGATGTAAAATTAATTGTATCGCTATGTGGAGATGGTATGTTTTAGGTATGCACAATCAACACTTTCCCTTTTTGTTTGATAGAAAAGATGATTTATTATGTAGCATTTATTATCATAAAAATTTAATAATGTATATTATACTAAATTTATTATTTTATGATAATTACCATATATTTAAAATAGATAAATCAGAGTATAACAGAAAGCGACTTGGTAGGGTGATTATCACTTCATTGAAACAACACATTTAGATATCCTATAATGGGATATCAGGTTTTTATTTTGGAACAACTACAACCACTAATATTTGGATATTTAAGTATATAATTTTAATTTTAATAGTTTGGTCGAGATAGGAGGCTCAATATGGTGTAATAGAGTGACAGATGATGTTCTCTTTTCAAAATGAGGTGAAAGGCACTTCTCTAATGTCCAAAATAATTAATGATTGAAAAATTAATTGTCATCCTAAATTCCACAAAATGGCCTAGTAAGATAAGGTATTAGAGTGTTTTAATCCCATTAAACAATATAATTTAGAAACATTTTGTATTCAATTTATACCTAACCGTTTTGACTAACCTTTTGTTAACCAGTTCTTTTAACTTCGGTAACGATGTTTTCTTTATTAAAGGGTTAAAATTATTACTTATACGGATAAATTATCCAATCAAAGGAAATGTTAAAAAATTGTACACCATATCATATCTTTCATGTATTATTTCAATATTTTTATTATTTTTAAATAATTAAATAAAATATTATTTGTTATAAAATATCATTTTTTTCAATTTGACACTATTAATTTAATTTGACATAAATAACATAAAGAATAAGTTATAATTTTAATATTATATATTAAAAAAATAAGTATAATTCACCAATAAAATTCATTGTACACTTTAACATACTCAATTTATGTCACATTTTATATTTTCAAAATCAATTAATTTATTTTTTTATTAATTGAATAAGTACTATTTTTAAATTGTGTATGCATTTTTGGTATTTGTATAATATTGAAAAATTATAAATAAATTAGAATAATGAATTTAATTTCCTAATTATTAAAAATAATATTAATATTAATTTAAAACTACTTCTTGAGCCTATGTGAACTAAAAATAGATATTTAAAACTAAGAGACGACATTCATAAACATTGTTTGATATTAAAAATATATAAATACTTTTCATTCAAACGAGTCCATTAAATTTATCAATTTATTTCATAAGGTTATAAGGGTAAAATTTTCTTCATATAATATGAATTATTGCTAGAAATTATGGTTTTTTCACTTATTGTTTTTCTAGATTAACCTGAGTTTCCCATTAGAAGGGTGATATATTTTTCCACGGTTTTCATTCATATTGATGAAAACTAAAAGGGCCCTATTGACCAAAATTGATCCTTATAATTAAAAATATTTATTTAATTTTAACTCTGAATTTACTTATAAATTGAAAAAATTAATTTTAATGTGATTTTATAAAATGCCACAAAAACTTCTTTTTGGAAAAACACGTTTTTATGAATAAAAATGAATTTATTCATATAATATTCCATTAAAAATACTTATTTAATTTTTAAGAAAATTATTCATGTAAATAAAATAAAAATTTCATAAAATTTATTCACCATTAAGGATTTATTTAATTTATTTAAATAAAAATAAATTGTGAGTATAAAATTATTTTTAAATTATTTTTGTATTTTCATTTGTAATCAATTGATAGCAATGGAATTAGTTTTATACATATATAAAAATAAATTTGTGATAAATTTTTTAGTCCTCTACATACCCACAAATATAATGGATAGGTTATAATTTTAATTTTATAAATTATGATTTTAATAGTATATCATTGTACATTTAAACAAGGTGTTGCATGTAACACAAGTTATTGACGAAATAAAATAATTTGAAGGGAAATTTTTCGTACAAATTTTTTGGTGTTGCATTCTATTCTCCTTAAAATAAATTTTTACCTTAAAATTCATCACTTTAGCACAAAAAAATAAAAATTATTTTTTCTCAATTCATCCTTATGTTTCCTCATAGCTTCCCCAAGCTGGCGGTTTGGCCACAAAATATTGACCTGATGAGTAGTCTTTCTTCATAGAACTTTATCATTATTATCAGGAATCATTATTAGATGATATTATTAAGAAATACCTTCCACTAGTTGTATGGACTATTAGTTTATTATATGTGAAGGATCATATGTGCACATCCTCATTAGATATACATGGAACAAATCATGTACTTGGGAGAGATTAATTATAAGTTCTATTCTATAACTTCCATCATGATATGATCAATAGTTTCAAAATAATAGTTATACCAATGTTTTAGATGGACATTATTTTCAAATATCCTCACCCACACCTATGGATATATTCATAGAAATACCATGTGACCAACTTCAAACTCTGGATTATTCTAATGATTCTTAGTATAACATTTTTAACAACCCTGGGATACTCTAATGTTCGGATGAACAAATATGACCAACTCGTCCATTTATTTTAAATGATCTGGTCCAAATAGATTTATTCCAAAAACTTCATTCATGTATGTTTTATTATTTATTTTCCTTCAATAGAGGATTTCAAAAGAATCCATATAAATAGTGGAGTGAATTCTATTGTTTTAATAAAGTTACACGAAATAATTAGGTTGATCCTAACAACATTTAAAATCCACATGTAAAAAATCTTATCAGGGAATCTATAGTTCAAATGGTCCTTTTTGGTTTAACACATGTCAAGGGATGATATATTGTGATTGAACATATATTTATGACCACTACCTTTGAATGTCTTCTCCAAAAGATTGATGTAATCTTCAGATCATGATGAGATTCCATTGGTTATTATACACAATGTATATTTCCAAATCATTAATGTAAAATTGAGTAAATTGATGAAGGGTGAAATATTCTACAATTTTAATGATGTGTGATGACTTCGTATGGTGATAAACATAAACCCAAATGACATTGTTCCCTTCAAATGTTCATTGGGTTTTTTGTAAACCTACTCTATAGTGATATTTCCCATTTCCATTCGGGTATGTGTAATGTTTGTAACATCCTTTTATACTTATATCTCCTAGAATTAACTTGATGAAATAACATGAACTATCAAATATACTCTAAATTATCACTCTTCATTCCATCCCATAATATACACATTTACAAATCTATATATTTCATCATATTTAATGATGAATAGTGAATTAATAACTATAAGCATCACCCATTATCTCATACGAATTTTTTGATACATAACGAACCCAAACAGAATTTCTAAATCTTATCATGGAATTAAAATCAAGGATAATCTTAGTAACATTTCTCATTTGCTTCAATTTCTCTATATCTTCCTTCTATTCATATTTAATAATCACTTGAGTAGATGGTTGAACACACATTTGATAAAGTTAAGATTTTTCTCATTTCATGAAAATTTAATGAAACATAAATTTGATGCCCATAAATATAGAATATTGTTTTATCTTCATCATAAACAAGATATAATGATCCTTTTATCATATAGAATCATCCAACTTGTTTGCTTTCCCAGTAAATTAATGTATTGGGCATTCAAAATCATTAATCATATTTAACTGGATTATTTTGGACATGTTCTTATATTTTATAGGGAAAATAATATTTAAACATTTTCTATTTGTTTATATGTCACATGTTTCCCCATAGAGATAATACCTATATATCATTAATGTGAATATTACAATACCTAACATCAAATCATGACATGGGTTTTTTTTCCATGAACAATCAATTATCATCACCCATAATCAATAAACGTATTGTTTTACATGAGAATTCATCCTAGTACATTATTGGATACAACAATATATTTTACAAATTCCGTTATACTATAGGGTAGTCTATGAATTCAAACACTGAATAACCTTATCTACAGTTACAAAAAACATTCCTCACATTTATTTTTAAAAATGAAATTCATTTCCTAATGAGTTTACATTTTGAGTTGATTCTATAACATTGAATACTTATCTAAAATGGTCCAATAATATCCTTCAAAACTAAGAAACCTCTGGATCACCCTCATAGTGGTTGATTTTGGCCAAATAGCAACAACATATTATTTAAGGGTCTACTCATGTATCCTCACATGAGATTATGAGGCACATGAATTAATATTTGAATAGAAAAAATTCACACTTCTCATATTTTTTATAATTATACTTCTTCATTAGTGTCTTCTTGACAATTATAAATTGATCTATATATTATTTTTTCCAAATTTTATAAATAATAATATATTTTATAAATACATTAACAAACTAATTAAGGTAATATCTAAGGAATCAAGTCATTAATTCCATGAAGATATTTGGAGAATTTGTAAGACCAAAACACGTCACTATAAATACATAGTCTCCATACAATGTACAAATTTTTTACTTGGGTATATCCAACTACTTGAACCTCAATTATTAATATCCAAAATAATGATAAATCATTGAAAAGTATTGAGTTCCATTCAATTTACCAATTAAGTCATCAATACAGGGTATAAGATATCTATTATTGGTAGTGATATTGTTATGATATTTATAATAATTGTGATGTCTAATCGATCCATATTTATTCTTAAAAACCTAAAATTTGCACCCCAAGGCGATGCACATATCTGAATGTATACCTCTTTAATATGATACTATATATCCTTCAATTCTAACACCTCAATTTTTATAAATCTATATGGATTCATGGAAATGTGTGTCACACTAGGTATGAGTTCTATTTGAAAATTTAATTCCCAATTTAGTGTAAGACCAAATGTTTTTTTCCAAAAATACATTAATAGACTTCTAAAAAATAGTTATATCTTCAATATTGATTTTCTCACCCACCATCTAAGATAAAAACACCTTTTGAATAGGAATGATGACCAATATTATGTATGAAATTTTCATTATAAGATATTTTTTTCATTAGAATATTAGGAAATAATATGTTGGTTCATAAAAGAAAACATAACATCTCGTACACGGTAATTGATGTATGATTTATGTAAATAGGTCAAATACATTCCCAATATAACATTGAATTCAACAAGAGGTTACAGAAATGATTTACAGGGGGAAAATTCCCTCAAAATTGATTTTGAGTAAAATCTTAGACACGTGATACGATCATCATTAAAATTATGGTCATTAATTCTAACTCAAAAAAAATTGAGGTGGTACTATGTTACCCATAGAATTTCATTTATATATAAATGATTAGGTATATCCTGAATGAAATAAGAAATAGACTGATCCAAATTAGAGGGTAAGTACATAGTTATACACATCAATGTCATAACCCTTTATTTAAGTATTGATCACTTGATATTTACCTTTTTTATAGTATTAAGAAGTTATTTATGCTTAACACTATCATTTGCCTAAATTTTTGGAAATTGAATACAATAATTCCCATACTCTATGCATTTAAAATTTTGTAGTGTGGGTGGTGTATTTTGGGGAGATTTCTATAAAGTCACATCATTAACTAGCAACTTCCCACCACATTAGCATTTGATCTCTTAATGACCTTCATATACTCACATGAAATATTTACCATCTCCCTTAAACCCATTTCCCCAATGTTTCATTCCAGAAATTGATCATAATAGAAGGATCATCTTCTTCTCTCTGTGGGTTTATATTACATTTGAATTACAATTATCATTTTGCATCACAACCATGATGTCGATTTGAAACTCCAATCTCTATATCCACCATGAGATAATGTAAAATAATTTCTTCACATCTACTAATGTCCTCTATGGATGACATGAATTATATACTTAGTTTTAAGCCACTAAATAATTGATCTACCTTACATTCATGTTGTATGATAAAATTAGTATAGTACCTCACATGTCTTCTAATGTTTTCCTCATAAGTAATTATAGATTCATCAACCTTATACTTTAACGCAAGGAATTATTTCAATATTTTCAACCAAAGAATATGAGGAAGGTTTTTGTCGTCAATTAACCATTAATTTTTTACCAATCCATAGATTATTTTCCTTGTTTTTTTCTTATTATCTTGATAAAACCTCGCAACGGATCTATTTTTTCTTAAAATAAAAAAACGAAAATTACAATCAAATTTTTTAAGCACTGAATAATTGAAAATATCTTTTCAATGGTTATAATTCATTACTCACTAACTATTATATCAATAGACCAACTAAAATATGGTGGATTTTACCACATCAAGTACTCAATATAATTTTATCCCCTCAATTTTTTATTTCAAATATCATTTCAATTCATATAATCAAATTTTTTTATGAGAATAGAAGCATAATTTTACATTCAATCTACCATAAACAATTCTCAAGAGAGAAATCATTTCATTTTCTATTGCATACAGTATTTATATGATTACTTAGGGTTCCATCAATTGATTTAATCAAAGAAGCACTGTGTTAGCGTTAATAGTCTTGGTGGTAAAGCACAAAATAATTAATAATAAATTATTGTATTACTAAATCATGGTACCTTGTACAATAAAAATTTTGGTTTATCCAATATCATTCATGATCATTTCCAAAGAAAATATCATTTTATACTCTACTTAGATTTATCCATAGGGTTATTAAAAATTAATTCTAATTATAGTTTCCAATGGTCAACTTAACCATTATCTGACACCTACTTCAATGACTCAAATGTTTCATCAAAATATATTAAATAGTTATAGATGAATATTCATTACATAGAACTTTTATCCATGCCAAAAACCATTTAGTACATATATCATTGGAAACGTGGAAATATAAATAGAGGGTTACTAAAATATATTCATCATCTCCAACTAATTTTTTTGTAACTAGAACCCTTTCTTAGGAATATCATACATAACATCATTCTTCATAATATAGGGAAAATAAACAAAATAAATGGTTGAGGTATGTTTGTAAATAATGGTAAAAAAATTAAGATATCAATGATCACATAAGAAGTACATGAGGATATGGTTATCAGAACATGATATTAACATTGAATAACCATTAATTACATAGAAAGTATCACAATATTATGTGATGGCATAAATCATTGAAATTCATAAAACATGAATCGTAAGGGAATCAAAGAAAATGAAAAAAAAATATTAACTTATTCATCACACATTAAATTGTGGCACATAGATAAGAATAAAATATAATATCCCATGTATTCAAGTATTATCTCTAAGGATATAATTGTTATATAAGTTCACTCCTAATCCATCGTAGTAATCAAGGCTCACTCCCAAGCCTATCATAGTTGACATAGTCCCTAACGGAACTAGGTTAACACACCATTATATTCCTATTAAACACATGATATATCAATTTTTACACAATTTATTGTAAGGAGATATATTTCTCACCATCCACATAATCATAATCATACATATTTATTCTAAAAAAATATAAACAATTCATTATATCATAACCTATTAAAATAAATAGGTCATATAAACATTTTATGATTGAATAACCCATGGAAGTGGTATTAGTTTCATAAAAACAACTCATTAATGAACATAATAAAATCAAAGAAAGAAAAAGGGTATTATCCTTGATTTATATCTCTAATAAAGAATAAGTTAATTAAACTTTTTTTGTCATTGGTGAATAAAAATTCCTTTAAAATATCATTACATCATTCTTGAGAAAATATCCATTACACTTTAAAATTATTTAATAAAAAAGATCACAAAAATAAAGGAATTAATATTCTCTGAATCCAATCATGTAATATTCTGAGGGAACCCTCAATGAAAATTTATTAACGATGGAAGGCAATTTTTTTCATGCCGTATAAGTTAAAAATACATTTCTTCGATAATTTTATTGGAAAAGATATAATGTACCTTATCTAGAAAAACAAAAGGGGGTTTTATTTAAACCATCTTGTCCTAAATTAATACACTGTAAAAATTACATTAAAATCATTAGAGAATAGTAAAAACCATAATTAAAATATTTTTAGAAAACCAAGACTTTGATGGAATAAAATTTCGACCACAGTGAGAGATAAAGTGGATTTTCCTTAAAAATATATTTTCTATATCTTATATAAAAAATATGTGGCATGCGAAATGTTAAATTTAATTTTAAATAAATAAAAATATTATAAGACAATTCATAATTTTATTTAGAGATATATCCTATGATTTCATTACCAAAGGCATAGTCATAATTACTCAAGATAAAAATTAAGATTGTGACATAAAACCCTTTCCTAGAGTTATAATTACATCAGAAGCACTCTAAACTCGTGTATAATAATGTTAAAATTATTATAATTATTTTCTAGTTTAATTTTTAAACATATATTATAATATATTATCTTTTTTAAAATTTTCAATAACCCCTTTTATTAAAAAATCATTATTAAGACTATCATTTCTATGTGCTATTTGTTACATTGTCATGACTATTTCATGTAAGTAGTTCCATTCCTTAATCATTTATATTTTTATATAAAATTATTCAAGATATATATATCATATATATTTATCATATACATATTTAGTTTCTATAATAAATATTTGGTATAGAAAATGAATCACACCGTTCATAGAAATTGTATGTTGTATGTACATATTAACATTGTTTTAATTTTTTCGACAAAAATATAAAAAGAATAATAATATCAATTCAGTATAAAATTATCATTATTATATTATATATATCATATATATAAATTATATTATACTACATTACCATCAACATAAAATATAAGGGAAAATAAAATCACATCACTTCGTGGAGTTTGTAGTCCACACATACACACAAACAACATTATCATTGCCAAAAATATTTTATGGAATGTGGGGATATGTGATATTATAAATTTAGAAGTATTATTACATAATAAATATCATATATAAGAATTAAACCCATCTTTATACCCATTCAAAAAATATTATGCTGAAAAATTAATTGCATCTCTACATGAAAATGGTAAGTCCTAGTAACTCGAAATAAATATTTTATATTCTCATTAGATGGGAAAGATGCCATATTATCATGTATTAATAATCTTAATAATATTTATAAATATAGAGGATACTGAAGTATAATATTTTATGACAAATAAATCATATTTAGGGGAGTTCAATAAGATTCGATAAGAAAATTATTGGGCAATTTGATTACCTCACTTTTGAAATTACTCCATTATATCTCCTCTAAAGGGCAATAAGGTTTGTATTTTGTGAAGACAATAACTGAAACAATGTGCATGGGTATGTTTAAAAGAGTAATTGGTGGTATTTAGTTTATATATAATTCTAAAATTTTATAAATAAATGAGAGGTGATTTTCTATTTTTTAATTGAGGTAAGGTGAACTTTTGGAATTTCCCAAAATATTAAATTATAATAAATTCATTCTCAAGAAACATTCATCAAAATATAGAGGGATATAAATAAAAGGAAGAATCAGGATGAAATACATTCAATAAATATAATTTAAATATTTTTAGTTTCATTTTAATCCATACCATTTTGAATGACATTTAGTTATCCAATTGTAAATTTAAATTCTATAAAAAAATTAAATTATGAAGGCAATTTAATTTTTACTACTAAATTTAAACATAGATTATTAATTTCTATTTTATAAAATTTTATAATATTTTAGACCATATAATTTCCAAATATTCATTTTTTAATATTTTTATGGATTTTAAATATTTTAAAAAATATATTTATTTTATAAAATGTCATTATATTTAATTTTGAAACTATTTGTATAATTTTAAGTCAAATACATAAAAAAAAGTTTGGAAGTAAAATATAATATTTTAAAATAATAGAAAAATTTCATATTCACTTATAAAATCCATCAAAAAATATAAATTAATCATATTATATCAATATTACTATTTTAAAAATATAATATTTTATTTTATTCATTATTTCAATAAATATTGTTTATGCCTTATGTAAACTTGTAAGGTTATTATATAATACAAAAAATATAAATAAATTATCATCATTAATATAATTTCAATATACACAAAACTGCTATTAATATTAATTTATGACTAGTTTCTTTCCTTATGTAAACAGGAAAACCATATTTAAAACTATGACAGTGACTCTTTTTAGATATATATTATTTAAATAATATATAACTAATTTTCATGGAAAATGGAATTTTAAAATAATACAGTTTTTTCCTAATGTGATAATGGTATATTTCAATTCCTATAATATGAATTATGATGATAAATTAAGTATTAATCACTAATTTTTAATCAATATTATCTCAATTCACCATTACGATGATAAATTAAGTATTAATCACTTATTTTTGTTAAATTATTCTTATAAAATATAATTCTCTTCCATGGGTTATATGATTCTGAAACCAGCTTCCTTTCAAGGGTTATTCTTTGATGAAATGATTATGGAACCTATAATTTTTCCTAGGTTATGATATGATTACATGTTTATGATACCCATTTCAATTCATGGGTTATGATATTATTATTTATGAATTATTTATGTCCACTACGTAAAATACCCTGAGGGGGTGTGAATCAGGGTATGTCTGATTAAAATTACAACACCAATAGATCATGTTTCTCCATTAAATAAAACACAATTATCTCTTTATCTCATAGATTTATATGAATATAAATGAAATCCTAGATAGGACATATTTATTATACTAGATTCACCATCACTATTCTACATCCACGTAGCACAAAATGATGATGTGCCGATGTACCAAATCCACTAAATCTCATTTCCAATTAAAATGTTTCGGATAGATCAAATTAAATCACTAGATCACTACCTTTAAAAGATTTAGGTTTTCCTCACAATATTCAAATGTTTCACTCCCTATGTCTCTTTCTCTAGCTCTCTGTTGGTGGAAAGGATCACAGACCCCCTCTTCCTTTTCTCACTTCTCTTGGATGGGATACACTCATATTTTATTTTCTTATAGGTCCCTTAATTTCCATGAAATCAAAAATATAAAATTGTAGGAATATTCTCTATTGAAGTCACTATTTACCCATATATAAAATCAAATATTCCTCTTACTATTAGTTATAGGAAATCACTTTTATGAAGCGTTTAATTACCTTCAAGAACCACCAGCTTCTTTTGTGAACTATGCAGCACATATGCATTAGGAAACACCTCTATTGAGCAATGCCTCTGCTTCCACAACCATGTACAACCTCCATGTACTTTCATTGGTAACTTCCTCTATGTTCCACCTCTAGGTACCTATTTTGGGTACCGCTTTATTCCTAAGTTATTCTTTCATGGCATATGATCTTTATTTATTTATGATTCATTACATATGAACATTATAGCATTAGTCTATGATTCATTTTTATAATCATTGACATGAAGGGTATGATATTCTAATTTTCTTGATCATGTTATCATACCCTCATGCTCATGATTCTATTAACATCCCATCCTTATTTACCCTTACTAAGCATCTGAGCTCGCCCTTTTTATGATTCCATTCCCCATGTTCTAAAAAAATGTATTATGATTGATGTGTCTTACAAGGGTTCTTGTAAATAATAACCTAGTGTTAGATAATGTATCTCATATATGTACCATAGTTTATGTATCTATGTTTCCAAAGGCACAAGACAAATACAGTCTTTGGGCATCTGTTTGTGTAATGTTGAATGTATTCCAAAAAAATAATGTAACATTGATGTATGAAAAGTGATGGTTGTTATAGTTATTATTATATAAAATTATTAGTTAAACATTGGAAAATAGAATGAGAAAAATTTAGTAATATATCTAGGTATATTTATATGGATATTTATAGGGATGCCTCTAAGGATAATTTTAAGGGTGAGTTAACATTTAGGAAAATGTCCTATAATTTTAGAAAAGGATACTGTGGGTGGTTTCCTAGAAATACATCCATATCTCAATACTAAATGTGGATGTGGATCTTGTAAAGATGTACCTAGTATTAATAACATTAAGATGGTGTTCTGGTCTTAACATCTGGTAATATGGTCCACGACAATGGCCCTAATTGAAAACATGGTTTGAGCCTCCTAGGGAATATGCTTTTGGAATTCCAAAAAAAATCTTCATGAACCATCATGAATGTTTTAAAAATAATTTTCCTATAAATAACCTATGATTACCAAAGGTTTTAATATATTAAGTAAGGTGTGATTGTTTATAAATCCTATAAGTAATTGTTTTCATGATAATGGGGTTTTCTTCTTAGATAAGAAAGTCGTACACTATGATTCAAGTTTCAGTCTATGGTGGGAACTAGAACAATTTTTATTAAAATATAATATAAAGTATTATTTCCTAATGAGAATTCAATTGGGATAATCACTAGAGTGAATGATTTTGTGACCATTCCATATCAATTTTCAAAGAACATGAATAAAAACATGTAACTCAGCCAACTCTCAGACCCCCAACAAAGTGAAAGAAGTATTTTTCTGAGAGTTCGAGTAATTGAGACCACAAAGGAAATAATAATTTTTTATGGAAATAATGTGGAATTATAACCTTTTATAATGTCTTAGTGGAATAATAATATGTTATGAATATAGAAAATAAGGACACAAAGTGAGTGACTTCCAGGAAAAAATCAACTGTTCAGTTAAATAAATGAATGAGAATATTTTCCACCCTAATTCATCAGTAATGGTTTAGAATTTTGGGGTGGAAAAAATAATCACTATGTAACTCAATGTCCCAATAAGAAATCTCCCAAAGAGAATATGCAAGGTTTCCTGAGTAATGGTTACCTTACGGATGATGAAGATACAACAATTGAAAATGTAAAGGAAAGATGTATTGTTTAATAGGATTTGGTATCCTTGATAAGGTAATTAGGATGAAGTTGAGTAATATAATGTTTTATTTATTTATATTAAAGAATCATGTCATATTAAAGGTGAAATATAAAATTATTGTCTGGTATATGTTTTTTCTCTAGTGATTTAAAAGAATACATTGAAAATACTTAATGGAATAAAAATGTTATATAGTGAAATGGAGATGTCCATGGATAACACATGAATAAGGAAAGAATAACTTTTTATGATTCTTTCTCCAGGGCATGCACATCTGTCTATTTGAGGATGACAAAGACACACTGACTTTTTCCCCACATTCTTGCTTACCAATAGAGGGAGACATTCATCACTGATTCGGGGGAATTTTCTTCTTGATCGAAATGGGATGAAGGGATGTTGGTTCTTCCTTCTTTGGATTTTGCCTCAATACTCATTGACTAGTCTAGGTCTCCCTTATTGATTAAGATTTTTTTCATGATACTCTTCCCATTTCCATATCTTCATGGACACTGGTTAATTGCACTACTTCTGTCAGGACATTCCAAGGGGACCAGTCAAGGCAACAACCTTCGATCGTGGGAGTAGTCACCTTGAACATCACTGGAATATCTAGATGTTGGAACACTAACATGTCTGGGTTTCTTCCCCTTATTATAATGATTATCATGTTTAGGGAAGCCCAAGACATCCCACATTTAATATAGAAAATTATATTCCATATGAATGTTTTTGAGGTTTTCCTCATCATCCCATGTTTGGCATAGGGTATGACGAATGTTTATCATCTAGCGGAGAAGGATCAGATTAATCAGAACACTGATGTTGGGACTATACGTGGTTAGTTACCCAGTTACTGTTAGGAGCAGTGAAGAGTTGAATTTTTATTATCTCACCAGGATGTGACGGCCCAGGTTTGAATCAAGATGGATAATGGATGGTCAAGTGAAGTGGATGGAAAATGAGATGAAGTCGACTCATGGGGGATGATGATGTTGGGCTTCAGCATCGAAGAGAACTTCTACGTATCCATAGGGTACGGAATCAAATTCCACATCATTCATGATGGTGGTATATAATTGGGGTGTGTCTAGATGATAGTGAACCGATGACATACTAGGGCTTACAAGTCATTAGTAGCCCGAGGTTGGTCTTACGCCATGGGGACAGACCAACGTCATGCGTCCCAACAAATGGGATGATAGAGGATCACCACTAGGTTATGGCTGACATTGTTTTATCGCTAAATGGGGTTCATAATGGCTTATTATTGGATGAGAGAATAATGGCTAACTACTGGATAGATTCTCAATGGATTACATCAAGATGGAGTCACAATGACTTACCGTTTTTTGGGATTTGTCGTCGCTTACTGCTGGATGGGGGCACAATGGTTTACCACTGCATAGGGGCACAATGGCTTACCTCTAGATGGGGGCACAATGGCTTACCACTGGATTGGGGAACAATGACTTACCATTGGATGGGGTTGAACCTAATGGAGGCTTGCTATATACCATTTCTAGGAGACAAGATCAAATCACACATAGTTCGGGATGGTGGATGCAGTTTAATGTTATTCAAGATGAAAAGGGTGTTTCCAGTTTAACGTCATGTGGTCGAAGGTGGTCTGACATGAATGTTGATGAAACAAATGGGTATGGGGATCTATCCTCGGGGAGGAATTCTATGTACCTTAACTAATAAAGCTTCAAATTCCATGTAGTTTGGAAGGGGTTGGGGAACCGACAAGATGATGTTCGGAACCAATAGGTTTTGGGCATGAACATTAGGGAGGCTTCGTACTTACCTTCCATAGAAGGGATCAAAGTCCATATAGTTCGAATGGGGTTGGTGATCTGATGTGAAGGTGGTCTGGACCAGTGGTTGTTGGGCTTGAACATCAGGGAGGCTTCCTACATACCCTACCATGGGAAAGATAAAAGTCCACATAGTTAAAAAGGAGTTGTATAGGGCTTACACTCTAGGCTTCCCCAAGAGGATTCCATTATTGATGCTTGCTCTAAGCCCATGTGATTCTTGCTCGGTGTGAGAAACAAGAGGTAGCAATGACCAGACAATCACAATGTTAAAGGTGCATCCAAGGGGAGTGTAGTGGGTCTTATACATGGTTAGCATCCCAAATAGGAAACATGGGCTTTTTCTAGGTTATCATCCCAAGGAGATGGATATTGAAACTTACTCCAGGATGGAGGCCGGTTGGTGAAAAATCCATAGGTGAGAGGTATTTGGAACTGATGAAATGTGTTCTCTAATACCCATCCCCCCTCTCTGGTCTTTGGCCAATAAAAATATAAGAGAATTAGGGATGTTTCCTCCCATAAGAAACACAAGGGGATTACACCAAGGTGGTTTTCCTTTCCCTGCGGACAGATGCCACTCTGACAAAGAGGATCTCATTCTATGTGGGGAATGTTCTCACTCCCGTGGAGACTAGTGGGCATGCAAAATGTCCATGGTGGGGAACCTCGCCTATGTCGCATGGGGTAAGGTCACAATTTAATGTCATGTGCTGAGGATGATGGAGTCTGGCAGTTTTATGTCCTGCAGCTCAAAAGTGGTGGGTTTACTCCTCACCACTAGGACATATATAACTGATACCTGTCTGCCCTTGAAGGAATCAACAATGTTGTAGAGAATAGGTTCTATGGAGTGATTCACTATGGGGTCCACATTATCGTGGCTATGTGAAGAAGAAATAGCCGTTAGTGTGCTTATGCAAAGAATCATGAGGAAAATCAAAGAAACAGGAAGTACCACCCAAGGGATCATTAAATTACTTCATGAAAACCTAGAGGTTCGCACAGGAAATGGAGTAGTAGGGGAAAGGGGTTCATGGGTAGTAGCCTCATGAAGCACTGGTTCTCCTTGTAGTGGAGGGGCTTTGAAAAGGGGTACGCTTCACGACGTGAAGTGGCCTAGCCTAGGAATAGGGAATTGAGGAAATTGGAATGTTCTTCGTAGAGTGGAAAGGAATTCATGGAGCAGTGCTTCCCAATAAGGGTTCTCTGTGAAGCGTAGAATTGGTAAGCAATGTAATTCATGAAGCACAATAACCCTTCATTAGAATGTGGATCACATGTGCAATCAGGGTACTTAACGAATCATAATCACTCCACAATGACCCGAGTCCCCTTGGGGATTCCCTTCCTTTGTAGAGGCTCGTGGGCTCCCCAAAGGGCACCCCTCTTTGAGGATGGGTTGAATGAAAAACAAGGGAGAGGTACTTTGAGAAGCTAAAGTATCTTGATAAGATCATGGTTTGTAGAGAATAATTTTCTTCGTGATATGAGAGAGAGGAAGGAAAATGGTTGGATTATCTGTCTTTTGGGCTCGAGGGGAGCTCAGTATTTATAAGAAAGAAGCTCCAAGAAGCAGAGCTTGCTGGATGCGAAGGCACATGGAATTTTTTCGTAATCATGTAGCCTCATGCCTCCTTGCTCAGCGACAGGTTCACAAATGTCAAAGGGGATTTCAGAGCCTCCCACCTATTTTCTCTGTGACGAGTTCTCAAATGTCAAAGGGGTTTGTGGTGCCTCCTGCATCCTTGTTCCGAAGCAGGTTTGAAAACATCAAAGGGGCTTGCATATCCTCCTGCCTCCTTATTCAACGGAACCTTCATAGAGGGGATTCTTTTTCCAGGCTGCAGTGCTACGAGGACTCCACGATCAAGCATCCAGAGGTAGCCATCAAGACATTCCATTTGTTCTTATTCTTCCCTAATTTTGAAACCATCAAATTCCCCCCCCCCCATCCAAACTGAGCGTTCCGTGAACCATATTTCGGTCGGATGCACCGTGAAGCACTGTGGGTCCTCGCATATAGATAGGGTAGGACGACCTCTCTTTTTTCCTTTCTCATTCCCACCATATTCTATTTTAGTTCTCTCGATTCATGAGGCTCCATGTACACCACAATTGCTCTCTGAAAATTGGGCCTTCTAGTTTGTGACGCACAACATGTTTTTTGACTTCACGACAATGCACTCTGTGGCTTATGTCTGAAGGCTGGGGCATGGTTTGTCTAACAGTCTTCACGAACAACCATTGTAAAATATTTTCAAGAAGCATGAACAAAAAACTCTCATACTCAAAAGATAATTGGCTCACCCAGATTCTGCCAGGGGGTCCTCAGAGATGCTGCCCTGAGAGAGGAGATAGCGGATAACTCATGTATAGGGGAGTTTGTGCGGAGCCATTCTGACCAAAACTCACTGGTGGAACTACTGTCAAAAATTCAGAAGGACTATCCATTGTGTAAGAGGTTTACTCTAAATGGATTTGTACTATGGGATGACGTCTTCATCCCTAAAAAGAGATGGGACAAGCTAGCTACTGGTTCAGAACCATGTCGTGCCAGTGTCAGTGGTTTAGGGGGGTTGATGGCCAGGCCTAGGAGGAAATCACACCTGTCAATGCTAACTATCTATACAATCATATGAAAAACATTGCGAGGAATAAACTATAGCCGAATACATCCCCCCTCTATACCTCACCATCATAAAGGCAGCCCTGAGGATCCTGGGAAAGTTGTGGTCTGATGAGTGGTATTTGCGCCAGGGCGCAATGTTTACAGACGACTTGGCATGGGCCTACTTGGTAGTTGCCTCATGTGAGGAATTCAGGGCTGATATGATAAGAGTGGTCCTATATGATGTGGATTGGGCCTCCTTATTCCACATATATCAATGGAAGAAGTTGATGTCGTAGATGCTGAGAAGATGGTCATCGAGGACCAATACCTTCCATTTCCACCAAGGAGAGGTCAGCATCAGTTTATGGGATGTGCATTAGATCTCAGGGGACCTGATACTGGGTGTGATGGATAATGAGCTCCTCCATATTATGGGTGCATAGGAGGATCCAGAGAAAAGTCCACCTCTAGAGATGGCATTGATGAACCTATTACTAGGGAAGGATAAGCATTCAGTGAGGGATGTCAACATCAAACAGTCGTTCAAGCAGATCTTGATCATTCAAGAAGATAGTTGGATTCCTGTAAGACATTGACCATTCCAAATGGTGGCCCAACGGGGAAATGATCACTCATACTGGTAGCTCTTGGAGGACATCCAGTGGAAAACCAGGGTGTTTAGCGTCAGCACCGAGAAGCAACCGGTAGTCAGGTTGGATGCATTCATTGCGGAAGTAATCTGCGGTTGGATCCTATCGGTGATAGATACAAATATGGGAATGAGACCAAGAACATTTATCATGGGTTCCATGCTGGAAATTGGATGATGGGTCATCCTCGGGATCCCAATTCTCCTTAATTTGTACAATATATTGTGGCACATTAGTGAAGGGAAGAAGCCGCAGAGAATAAGTGGGTCATTCCACCTCTTTTAAGGGTAGATAGTGGCATATGTTAGAGGAACCTATGAGTATAATAACCTGATCTCCCCTCCAGAATCAAAATTTCTCTGAACCATTCTGAATATGATATGGAGATTTCCGACCAAGATGATAGTGCAGGCCAAACTGAACCTAGTCTGGAAGGTAGAGGATTTCAATTTTCACATGTTATCGTTTCCAAAAGGTTTGTTCATGGATGATGGCTGAGGAATGTAGGGGAATTAGTCCAATCACATGGTCTTTCGGGGTGGAGTCTTAGTAGTGCGGGTGGACCGTGAGTCCCTCTGTGAACCGTACACCACACACCGATATTCAAGGAAATTATGGTCTATATAGTAGTTGAACACGTGGGTCTACATGGGGTTTTTCTATAAGGATAACCCGTGTGTGATGAGGTATATGTGGATCATGTTCACATGGCGAGATGAGAAGATGTGAAATGAGCTGCATCCACCCACAACCATCTTCGGGTTTTTGAAGGAGTATGCCAAAATCTTGGAGGGGGCCTACCCAGGGGAGATGGTAAAGTAGTCAACCATTTGGGCTGGTGATGGTGTGCCTCCTCAACATCGAGGTTGAGGTTGGATGACGACAAGTACATCCCATGGTGGTGGGGCTTCCATGGCGGTGAGGCCCACACTAGATGAGGGGGAGGCAACAATAGTGGATCCCGCAACAACAGCGGACCTAGAGGTCCAATAACAGTACAGTTATTAAGATGGGAGGCCTCCAAGAGGATTCTAAACAATATCCACCCAGGCTCCGGGGAAGTGGTTGCACTATATAGACATGCTGGAGAATGATATATTACAATAGGATTGGGACATCTGGGATGTCAATAGGCAATTCCTTAGCTCTCCTAAGATGTGGGAACACATTAACCATCTCGAGATGGATTTTTCGGAAATAGGCTCCATCCGGGATGGCATTGCAGTATCGCAGGTGGAGGCAGAGCAATACCATGCAGATTTTGAGGACTTAGTTCACTCTTAGGATGCCTCACATCCAAGGAAAGATAAGGTAAAGGTGGATCTAGATCGTATGACCCCAAAGAATTTTTTGGCTATTGAACATAGGTATCCCTTCCCTTTTCCATAATAATCAGACAATTATTCATGGGGGAGGAGTCCGGTAGAGGGAGCCCTTGGAGGAGGGTGAATTAGCAATTCAGACCCAGAGTCTGAACAGTTTACAGAGGATCTCGTGGTATGACCCTGATTTTCTTCCCTGGGATCTTCTTCTAGGCTACTTTTGGACCTCGGACTAATATTTAAACTATGGCGGAGGGCCTCATGCACAGAACCTATTCTCGTCCTTCAGTGGATGCAGATGTGGGGCCTTCCAGATCCACGCTCGCAGCGATGGTGACAACTACATCCAGCGGGGCCGGGACAACCAAGGTGGCTCATCAAGAGTTTTCAAACCTTCCAACAATATACAGAGGTCCATGCCTCTGGGACCCGGTAGAAAAAACCCAAGAACGGGACTGGGAACTCAATCTCTATAATTCTCCTCTACAAAATTCATGACTTTTACCCATCAATTAGGTTATGTGACATTCAGTCACTTCTTGGTATGAACAGTTCTTCAAATGGAATGGGATATCATGGCGGGTTTGTTCGGTACTCCTAGGGGAACCTTTCTCAGGGGAATGTCGGTGTTCATGAAAGTGGATATTCGGACTGACCAACTGCGGCGCTACCAATCACTAGTGGGTCCATTAACAGGGATGAGTTTGAGATTATTGAGGTAGGATCAGACAATGATGATCGATCAGATAGTATGTGTCCTACTATACACAATCTGACACCAGATGTGGACCCTGTTGATGAGTTCTTGAGGGAATTCCCTATGAATGAGCCTGAATACCCCACAGATTGGGACGATATGGACTTTGATGAAAAGGATAGCAAGATAGTCTTCCGCTGATCATTGAATCTGATCAAGAACATCATTTATGAAACCCCTCAAGCATAATGGATTCACCATATTGAGAGACTTCATTTGTGACTGTGTGAACTATGTGCTGGGGGGTTAATGCCCAATGTCCCCACATACTCATTCAAGATCTCATGGCTGAGAATATCTGGGAATATTACCTCGGACATGGTGTGGGTAGAAATCGGAGAAAAGAGGTGAACATCAATAGGAACTAGGAGGCAGAAAATTAAATTCAAGAGCTACACATCTAACAAGATGAACATTCTGCTTCACACAAGGAATAGTTAGATATTATGTCATTTTCAGAAGGCCCAGCTGGTGGAGGCTGAAGATCACAAGAGTCAAGCCTCCGAGAAGATGACTTTTATTTGAACCAACAAGGAGCGGGCCCGATTCACAGCTGATGAACTACACCCCACTATTGCTGAGGAAGAGTGGGAACTGAACAGGAGACAACAAATCCTGGACACCACAAGCCAAAGGGTGGCATAGCTGAAACTCTCTTTTGACGGGTGCAACCCATCCATGGGAGGGGTCGATCCTTGGGTATTTTTATGCATGTATCTTTTGAACACACCTTTGTGTTTTTTACTTCTCATTATTGATGCATGCATGAGTTTTATTATTCGTATTTGGTCAATTTCATTTATATACCATTCATGGGGCATCCAGCAACCTATCCCTCTGCTCACATTGGTCGGGCCCGATATGAGAGACAAGGGATGACCACCTTGCAATTCCATCTGAATAAAAAGTGCAAACCATGATCTTGGCATCCATGGTTTTAATAATAAATCTAGATTTCTGGGAAGAAGGGGAGAGGCCTGACTGGAGGATGAGGACCTCTGAAAAATCGATGTGATGTATTCCCAATGTGCTCTAGTGCATGAGAGGGGTAACACATGGGGCATTTGAGATCAACCCGGATATAGAGGAGTGGAATGTTTGAATCATGATACCACAAATATGGAACATTGTGGGTGGAATGGCAATGATGGATAACTGCTAACCGCATTTGAAATGCAGTTCCATTATTGTGTTAGCCTGAAATGGAGACAAAAAATGAGGTCTGACCGTTAATTGTATTTGAAACATGAGGAATGGCTCAAAATGACATCAATTGGTCTTCCAGAACATTGGACCAGGATAATATGAGAGCCATAGGCCTAGAATCCATTCTATTAGGGGTTCCTTTTAGACTTGAATGAGGACAATGGTCCAAATAAAGGGCACCAAAATCATGGAGTGTGTAGTGATGGGTTATTCGAATGGAGTCCAATACTCTTCAAATCACACCACCATAGTATAAACATACTAGGTGGGAGTATCTATATGACCAAGGATCAAACATAATTCCCAATAGGACCTCTCAAGAAATGACCTAGAATGATTTGTAGTTCCAAATCATACCAATAAGGATGATAGACATGTAGTTTAACGTCGTATGGTGAGGACAATGCACAATGGTTATATGTCATACTTTATGGACCATGGATAATAGATTAAAGTTAGATCCAGGTTTAAGGTCATAGAAATCGGAACATGATAAAGTTAGAGGGGCTAGAAGGATTAATGACCCTATGGCTGGGCCCAAGGAGAAATGTCTGGGCGTCGCTACATATCTCATGATCATGAGAATCCAACCAAACATAGTTCTGAGAGTTCATTTTAATGCCATGTAGGATGAGGCATGATATGTGTGGCACGACTCTGATAGTACAAATCTTACCAAAGCAACTAATCCTTCATGAGTCGTGCTCAATGTGGGAAACAAGGGGTAGTGATGGGACATTCGTAGTGCACAGAGGCACCTATTAGGGGTGATGGGACGCTAGGTGGATGACATCCCAATAACGTCGAACCACCTACTTGACGCATATAGATGTGCAATGCGGTAAAGCCGAGTATGTTGGAGTATCACTTGAACATAAGGAAAATTAAATAAGTGAATCATGTTACTTGAGATCTAGACCGCAATAATGGCGGCATGATGACAGGGGATAACTATTGACGATTTTTGAAACACAAAATTTTTTTTCGCGTTAACCTGGAATGTGGACAGAAAAATGAGGGCCAATCTATGACCATGTTCGAAATAGGGGACCTATCATAAATTTTGTCTGAGGTCCCCATGGACGTTGGCCCAAGATGGTAGGTAAGCCAATGTGGCATGAGGCCGGGTTGTAAAGGGGGTCGCTTCCGACATGAGAGAAGAAGATAATCTAAATGATGGGCTCACAAATCTTGGACATGAAACGGGGGAATGTCCCTGTAAAAATTACACACTTCATGCTCTTGGCCACGAAACATATGTGTAATTCAATAAGACGTATCAGATAGAAGGAGACGAGTACCTTTCCATGGACAAGGGTCATGGGGTTTCACGCTTCAAACCTAATGGTCATAGGATGGTACATTAAGGGGGGCTTGATTTAATGGATTTTTCACAGGATGGTGAAGTGGTCAATAATGAAATGTGGTTCATGTTGGGGGGTCTTAGTATAGGGTCATAAAATTTAGACCTAGTTGAAAAATTCATTGGAGGCATATGGAGAGACTACTGCAAAACCTGATGTGAATGAGAACCCATGAGGTAATTTCCACACCACTTGTTCCCAAAAGGGGTCAAGCCTAGTGGATGAAAAAGAGGGGACATGATTTTAGATTCCTAGGGCTGGACCCAGAGACAATATGTCGAGGTATTCACACATTTCCCAGGAGGATGGGAATCAAGCCATACGAATTTCTAAGAGATGTCTTCTAGTTTAACGTCTTGCGGGAAGGAAGAAAAGTGATCTTAGTTTATGGTCATAGGGATCAGAATTGAGATGGTAAGGAATGAGGAAGACACAAGGTTAGGTAAATACAATACCCGATGTGAATGAGGATTTGGATTCCCGATCACCATGTTATACGTAGTTCTAAGGGTGGCATGGTAAGATACCAGTGCCAGAGATAATAATGCCATGAAGGTCTGGCCCTCACACCAAAAGAAAGGACATATGATAGATCTTTTATAAGGCCCCAGCCATAAACCTTACTTAATCTTGAGTTATTACAAGATTAAACATTGAGGATCTTTTCAGGTTTAGATTTTTAGAGAATTAGATCATGAAACATGCATTACATTCCACATTTAAACAAAGTGGTTACAAAAAAGATAGTATTCATTCTTCCCATAAACGGATACATATTGAAAATAAAACATGGATTCTTTCTTGACACATCCTTGACACTATCATCACATCTTGTACTTTTCCCTTAACATGTGAATAACATTTCAAAAACATGGGATGAGCATAAAAAGCTCAGTAAGGGTTATAAAAATATGGAAAGGAAACATGAGTTCATATATACATAAGAATGAAATCATAATTTTCCCATAAAAATAGGCACTTCAACATACCTCATCAAACCATAAATAAATTGTAGAAATCATAAGACATAAAGGTAACTTGAGACATTCATAACATTCTTACGTAGGGAGTAACCCTCTTGGTTACGTTTGGAATACCCATCACAGTATATTCCCTAAATCTCTTCGGAGAAACCTTAACGTTTCACTCCTTCGCATTACCCAATGCATTGGAGAGCTATATCGGGATCACCCACCCTTAGTTTATCACAGAACCACCCGTCTTCATAATAATGCCCAAGAACCTCAACATAATCGTATCACATAAAACATGCATAAAGGAAACATAACATTTCCTCCTTTCAATCAAAAGATACCAATGCAACACATTGATATAAAAATATTATGAAAACCATTTTCAATACCAAAATAAATGAAAAGTAAAACATGGTATTTATTTTTTCTTTTAAAAAAAGGTATGGCTTGTATAGGAATCCAAAACTCAAATAATGGTCACAGCGGAGGAGAAGTCGTTGTCGCCGCATACGTATGACAAAAACATTCCCTTTTGTAGTTTAGTAAATGCTTTGTATAAAAAATATTCCTTTTGAATAAACTTAAAATTCAAAGGGGTTTATACACCATATAAAAGAAGGTAGTGTATAAAACAAAATATGCCTCAATGAACGGAGATTGAGACGAAGTCCCATACAAAGACGGTATCCTTGTTTTAAGGATAAATCAATTAAATAATTATGTGTGACAAACGAATACACCAAATATAAGTGGATATTAAGTGTAAAATAATCAAAGGTCATTCACACATATTCAAAAGATGACAAGTTCAATAACTACATGTTGAACCCAAAGAAATCAAAATTGGGATATGATGTTCCATTGACAGCCTAACGGCGTCACATCAAAATGAGTGGATGAGAGATAAAAAAAGGATATCTGATCACATGGACATAAAATTTACATCACTAAGGATATATGAGAACATATACCAACATAAAAATATGTAAATTGAAAGACCCAACAAAACATGTCTTTTAAAAAGAGGAGGGTGAAAGGTTCCCTTACCGACATGGGTATCTTTCGAAACATACACCTCATGAAAGAAGGAAAATACAACATTGATGTAAATACTCATAAAAGAAAGTATATTACACAATGAATAAAATAATGGGTAGTACAAACACCACTCAAAGGAAATTGTGGAAAATTTAGCATAAATCTCATGGGAATAAAAGTGAGATGAAAAATCCTTTACGAAAACTCCGTAGCCTAACGGCGCCACATAAAACTTCCAAAATGGATTGATGAGAGAAAATAGGGTCTCTCATCACATGAACATAAAAATTACAGTAAGATTAATATAAAATAACATTATAATAACAAGAAAGATTATCTTTAAAAGGAATGACATAAAAGAGTACTTAAAAAGAAAGAGTGGAGTAGGATCCCTTACTTCAAGTCCAACTTGTCTTGTTCGTTTCTTTATATTCTTGAATAATAAACTTTGGTAAATTAATAATTTCCTAAGTACCTCATTTAGAGATTATTATTCATTTCATATCACATTTTATAATGTTATAATAATTTTTTAATAATGTTAGTTAATATCAGACGTTTTTGCCGATGTTTGGTACATGAGTCAAAAATGAACTTGTTTGAAAAAAGATTTCCCATGTAGTTATAAGTAAATAATTTCCAGAATAGTATTAATGATTAAAATATCATATATATCCAGTAAATATTCATTTAATACTATTCCATATCATTTGGAGATAAAAAACGTAAAGTACCATTCATGGAGACGGTAGGCCGTACGTACGCATGAACACTACTTTCATTTTTTGTCATATTAATGGAATTAAAACAAAATGACAGAGATATATATATAAAATAATTCCAGAATGATATCCATAATTTTTATGTAATATATTACATTTATATCCATTATATATATGTACTTATAATATTACATAACATTTTGAGATAAGAAATGAAATGTACTGTTCATGGAGATGGTAAGTCGTACGTACGCATGAACGCTACTTCCATTTCTATTTCATATTTAATGGAATTAAAACATAATGATACATAATAATATTTTAATTACAGTATGGTATCATATAAAATATAGTTAAATATACCCTTTATACGTACCACATATGGTAATAACAAATCAAATCACTTTGAGGGGGCGGTAGTCTGCACTTCCTTAAATGAAGATATCGCGTTTACCCATAATGGAAACCGTAAAGGTATGAAATTAATGAAAAATACAGAAGCTTCAGTAAACCATAAACATATTATATATCATATATAAATATAGTTTCATCTTAATGGACACCTTTGAAGGTGCTAGAAGAATGTTGAACAATCATTGTTTCGTGAGGCAGAAATTCTCCATCCACAGAAACAGTATGTTCTTTAACCATTAGATGTAGGTGTGTGTAAGTGTAGATCGAATAATTCTTATAAAAACATCCTAGTTTATTGAAGATACTGGAGTTGTTAAAAAAGAAATGAATAAAAAGAGTTTAGGGGGTTGGAGAAGCAAAATAAAACAAAAGAACACAAGTGAAGACATTACCTTAAAATTGTGTAACTCCCTTTGGTTTGAGATCAAAGGCTTCCTTGGGAAAACTTCTGCCCAAAGTGAGGCTTCAAGGAGTAAGATAGGGAAGTGGAGAGACAAAATGGGCAGGTTTTGGCCGAGCCAATGTCTTTTGAATTGTGGGTAAGGAGGTAGAGGTGGGGGCCTTTTATAAGAGGAGATGAGGGGAACTCTTGGAAGGTAAAGAAAAGTCACTTTATTTTAAAATGGTATTAGGATTTAAGAGGTCCCACATTGATGTGTTTCGAGGATAATGTGATAAGGGTTCGAAATCAACTCATCCAATAGGTTTTGGACATGTGTAGGTCTTATATATTACATTATCTTTCCGTTTTATTTAAATCGTTAAATAATGACGTCATCGCTGCATCATCATGATGTCATAAATAATTTAATTTATTTAATGTATAAAAATTATAAAAAAAATACTATAATGTAGGAAATCTTTTTAGATTTACAATGAATATTTTTAGTCAAAAATATGACTTTTATAACCCCATGTAAAAATTTTTTTATTAAAACATTTCATGTTTGTCTCATTTTTACTTTAACTTTAAATAAAAAGATATTAATGTCATTTTCCAACCAAAGTGGCTTCATGGGGTCCCCAAGTTGACCCATGGGTTTTCATGGTCGGCCATTACACATCCAATGAGGTTAGGACATGTTTCAAGTTCATTTCATATTATTAAAACATTATTTTTACCTTAAACTACACTAATTACCTCTAATCACGATTAAAAACTTAATAAGTTACTATTCACCAAAAAATTATTTTTATCCCATTGAACCACATTTTACTTCTTAATGACAACCATGTATGTCGAATTTTTTAAATTAAAAACACTAAGATGGAAAAATTTCATTTAAATGGAAAAATCAGTTTTTATAAGTACCACTTAGTGGTTTCACTATTCAGCAAAAATAGAAGTTTTTCAGAAAAATCACAAAAATTCACCCTAATCTATATATAATATTCCAAATTCAAAAATAAAGTCTATTTTAAAAAATTCAAAACATATAAGTCACATTAATTAATTTAATAATTAATTCCTGCTGTCAGAGAAAATAGTGTGTTTTTATGAAATAATAAGTATCAAAAGATTGACACTAGATTAAGTCTGATTTCAAAGTGAAATCAATTCCAACGACCACTATTGTATTTAATGGTAAAAATATATTCTAATTTCACTTTAAAACCAATTCAAAATATAATCTAATCATATAAATATATTATATTAAAAAGTGGTTTTGAATTAAAATAAAACATTTTACACTATTCATTAAAAAATGAACTTTATTAGAAAGATACCAAAAATTTACACAAAGTAAATTATGATGTCCCAATTCTTAAGAAGAGTTTTATTTGGTCCAGAAGGATGTATAAGAGTGAACAAAACTATATTTAAGGACGGTTCTCCATCAAAAGGCGATAAGTGAACCTTTAGTGAAAACTAGGGCATATACGCCTAAAATTGAATTATTTCCGTATTTTATGACTTTATCTTTTATTGGATAAATGTGAAAACATTTAAAAACATATATAATCATATTTTAGTTATTTCTATCCATTCCCTCCAATACAACAGCTACATGTTAACTACCATTTAAAATAATATTATTTTATTATTAGAGTGCAACGTAAGATTCCCAAGAAACTCGTTGTTGCGTGTTGGGTATGCCATCGAGCATAGAGTCCCCTTTAAAGTCATATTAATACTTCATTAAAAAATATGGATAAATATGAAAATGACATATTCTTTATTTTCCTGGTGTGTTACATCTTTCCCCCCTTTTGGGAATTCTGTCCTCTCTATTTTTAAAATTGAGCATGGAAACATCCTTGAAAGTCCCACGTCGGAACAAGAGTCGGTAAAACAATCACTTTAAAAGAATGGGAGAGAAGTACAAATGTCACCCGAGTTAACCCATACTAGGATTCCATGTATAAAAATATGGATATGGAGGAGAAAAAAAAGGGTCATGTTCTGATGCTGAGTGATAGTAAACATGTCTAGGAGAAAGTTAACCATAAGAAAATCACAAACTTGTGATGGGTTAAACGGTATTCGATTACCCAATAGAAAAAGTTAATAGACAAAATTTTTGTTTTAAGTTACTTTTTATTGAGTAATTTATTCATAAGGATACATAATCACTTATCATGTTGACTTTCAACTTTTGTTATATTCCTTACACAAACTCATATTTTCTCCAAAAGAGGAGTATTTAGGAAGACTTGTTCACATTAAGAGTACTATAATAAATTTATAGAGAATCACTTAATCCACAATAGAGAACTATATAATTCCCATGTCTTTAGACTCTAACCAAAACCAAAACCAAAAAGGTTAGTACATGATCAGATAATCCAGAAAAGGATAACCCTTTATAAGAAGAAAATATATTCTTAATCTCCAAAATTTGTCCAACAAAACCCAAAGTTCAACGAGGACCATTCGATAAACAATTTTTACATAAAAATTCTTCAAAGTAAACCAAACTAAGATTGAAACCCAAATATTTGAAGGATCTAGTCACATATTCTTCCAGGTTAAATCGTAACATTTATCTCCAAACTACATTAGTTGCTCCTAAAGTCTCGTATTGAAATGTAATTAACCTAATCACATATCCTACAAGATAGGTTAATAAATTTCCATAGATAACCCAAAATCAAGTTACTATTAATTCATAAAATCATATAACTAAAAATAATCAGTCAAACTAACCAGGGACCTCACGTAGTCCAGTGGTAGGCGATAAATACCAGTCGCACATTGGTTGTGGGTTCGATTCTCGCAGCTTTGTCTGACGGGACGGGTTGTCACACAGTCTGTGTGTTGTCCTTTTTCCAAAACTATATAATTCTCAAATCATTCCCCAAAAAGGGATAAAATCGTCAAAAATAACCATAACATAATTTAACCTCAATTTTATCTCATGCCTTTCACTTCAATCATAACATATAGTAACCCATAATTACCTCAAATGTAAGGATCATAAAAACCCAAATGGTTCTTTATAAATATGTCAAAAAAGGAAAAGATAACTTTTCCTTGAATAAAAGTTTCCTATATTAAGCATCAGGGTTACAAAAAATATAGAAAGTCTTTTAATGTAATCCCATCATCAAAAGAGACATAATACTCTTAAGAATTTCACCATAACTCTTGAATCCCTTATATGTCGACATCTTACTCATTCAACATTCTTCATGATCCATTAACCATTCCTTTCCAACTTATTCCAAAATACCTCTTTCCTTCAAACAAAATCATGAATCATATCCTAAGATTCCAAAATAGGAAAACAATAGTCATGAAATAATACATACCATTGATTGGTCATTGTCAGTTTCTTCATCCTCAATCGGAATGGAATTAGGTATTGATAAACGAACATTTGTACTCTATTGGTGACCCCATTCATGAAACTTCTTTATAGGACATGGGTTTGCATAATGACCATGCACACCACATTTAAAACATTCAATTGATCCCTCAGAAAGAACTTCTTTCCCTTTCCTTGAGTCAACTGGATTCTTCCTTTTTCCATGGCAGGTTCTTGCTTTATGACTTCATTTCCACAGCTATAGCATATTTCTGTCCCTTTGAAACATTTTCCTAGGTTTTTCTTTCCACATCTTTGACACATAGGATTTTGAACACACTTACCTTTATGATTATTACATGTACTTCCGTAAGGATTTGTTTCTCGTATATATGATTCCTTATGGAAATCACCAAGGTTTAGGTGGTCAATCATGACTCCAGATAGTTTGTTGAGGATAATCACAAGAGTTCTCATTGCATCTCCCATATCATTCAGTTGCTTGCTCAAAAAACTGTCATAGTTTCCTTCACATCCATTGTTACATTGGTGCCTGCTAGATCCAGCCATTTACTAAAAACAGAAAGGTTAGTGTGAGTATATCAAAAAAACCATCATGTACTAATGAGGAAGATAAACACTAAGATATACTTACTCATTCACTTTATCTAAAACTAGGACTCTTTCTGAAATCCTAACCATTATGGTAATGCCACTTATTCTTAAAGAATAACATAACCTCTAATGTTATCTAAACCGACCTCTGATACTAACTATAAGGCCCCATCCAAAAACCTTACATAATATTGAGTTATTACAATATTACACATTGAGGATCTTTTCAGTTTTAGAGTTTTAGAGAATTAGATCATGAAACTTGCATTACATTCCACATTTAAACAAAGTGGTTATATAAAAGACAGTATTCATTCTTCACATCAACGGAAACATATTTAAAATAAAACATGGATTATTTCTTGACACATCCTTCACACTATCATCACATCTTGTACCTTTCCCTTGGCCTGTGAAAAACATTTCAAAAACTTTGGATGAGCATAAAAAGCTCAGTAAGGGTTATAAAAATATGGAAAGGAAACATGAGTTCATATATACATAAGAATGAAATCATACTTTACCCATAAAACATAGGCACTTTAACATACCTCATCAAACCATGAATAAATCATAGAAATCATAAGTCATAAAGGTAACTTGAGGCATTCATAACATTCTTAAGTAGGGAGTAACGCTCTTGGTTACGTTTGGAATACCCATCACAATATATTTCCTAAATATCTTCGGAGAAACCTTAACGTTTCACTCCTTCATGTTACCAAATGCATTGGAGAGCTATATCGGGCTCACCCGCCCTTAGTTTATCACAGAACCACCCATCTTCATAATAATGCCCAAGAACATCAACATAATCATATCACATAAAACATGCATAAAGGAAACATAACATTTCCACCTTTCAATCACAAGATATCAATACAACACATTGATATAAAAATATTATGAAAACCATTTTCAATTCCAAAATAAAAGAAAAGTAAAACATGGTATTTATTTTTCCTTTAAAAAAAGGTATGGCTTCTACAGGAATCCGAAACTCAAATAATGGTCACAGCGGCGGAGAAGTCGTTGTCGCCGCATACGTATGACAAAAACATTCCCTTTTGTCGTTTACTAAACGCTTTTTATAAAAAAGATTCCTTTTGAATAAACATAAAATTCAAAGGGGTTTATACACCGTATAAAATAAGGTAGTGTATAAAACAAAATATGCCTCAATGAAAGGAGATTGAGATGAAGTCCCATACAAAGACGGTATCCTTGGTTTAAGGATAAATCAACTAAATAATTATGTGTGACAAACGAATACACCAAATATAAGTGGATATTAAGTGTAAAATAATCAAAGGTCATTCACACATATTCAAAAGATGACATATTCAATAACTACATATTGAACCCAAAGAATTCGAAATTGGGATAAGAAGTTCCTTTGAAAGCCTAACGGCATCACATCAAAATGAGTTGATGAGAGATAAAAAAAGGGTATCTCATCACATGGACATAAAATTTACATCAATTAGGATATATGATAACATATCCCAACATAACAATATGTAAATTAAAATACCCAACAAAATATGTCTTTTAAAAAGAGGAGGGTGAAAGGTTCCCTTACCGACATGGGTATCTTTCGAAACATACACCTCGTGAAAGAAGGAAAATACAAAATTGATGTAAATACTCATAAAATAAAGTATATTGCACAATGAATAAAATAATGGGATGTAAAAAACCCAACTCAAATGAAATTGTGGCAAATGTAGCACAAATCTCACGGGAATAAAATTGAGATGAAAAATCCTTTACGAAAACTCCGCAGCCTAACGGCGCCACATAAAACTTCCAAAATGGATTGATGAGAGAGAATAGGGTCTCTCATCACATGAAAATAAAAATTACAGTAATATTAATATAAAAGAACATACTAATAACAAGAAATATGATCTTTAAAAGGAATGACATAAAAGAGTGTACTTAAAAAGAAAGTGTGGAGTAGGATCCCTTACCTCAAGTCCAACTTGTCTTGTTCGTTTCTTTATATTCCTGAATAATAAACATTGGTAAATTAATAATTGCCCAAGTAACTCCTTTAGATATTATTATTCAGCTCATATCACATATTATAATGTTATAATAATTGTTTAATAATGTTAGTTCATATCAGACGTTTTTGTCGATGTTTGGTACATGAGTCAAAAATGAACTTGTTTGAAAAAAGATTGCCCATGTAGTTATAAGTAAATAATTTCCATAAAAGTTTTAATGATTAAAATATCATATATATCCAGTAAATATTCATTTCATACTATTCCATATCATTTGGAGATAAAAAACGAAAAGCACTGTTTATGGAGACGGTAGGCCGTACGTACGCATGAACGCTACTTTCATTTTTTGTCATATTAATGGAATTAAAACAAAATGAGAGAGATATATATATGATATAATTACAGAATGATATCCATAATTTTGATGTAATATATTACATATATATCCATTATATATATGTACTTATAATATTACATAACATTTTGAGATAAGAAATGAAATGTACCGTTCATGGAGACGGTAAGCCGTACGTACGCATGAACGCTACTTCCATTTCTATTTCATATTTAATGGAATTAAAACATAATGATAAATAATAGAATTTTAATTATATTATGGTATCATATATAATATCATTAAATATACCCTTTATACGTACCACATATGGTAATAACGAATCAAATCACTTTGAGGGGGCGGTAGTCCGCACTTCCTTAAATGAAGATTTCGCGTTTACCCATAATGGAAACCATAAAGGTATGAAATAAATGAAAAATATAGAAGCTTAAGTAAAACATAAACATATTATATATCATATATTAATATATTTTCATCTTAATGGACACCTTTGAAGGTGCTAGAAGAATGTTGAACAATCATCGTTTCGTGAGGCAGAAATTCACCATCCACAGAAACAATATGTTCTTTAACCATTTGATGTAGGTGTGTGTAAGTGTAGCTTGGATCCTTCTTATAACAACATCCTAGTATATTTAATATACTGGAGTTGTTACAAAATAAATTAATAAAAAGTGTTTAGGGGGTTGGAGAAGCAAAATAAAACAAAACAACACAAGTGAAGACATTACCTTAAAATCGGGTAACTCCCTTTGGTTTGAGATCAAAGGCTTCATTGGGAAGACTTATGCCAACAGTGAGGCTTCAAGGAGTAAGATAGGGAAGTGGAGAGACAAAATGGGTAGGTTTTGGCCGTGCCAAAGTCATTTTATGCGTTGATAAAGAGGTAGAGGTGGGGGCCTTTTATAAGAGGAGATGAGGGGCACTCTTGGAAGGTAAAGAAAAGTCACTTTATTTTAAAATGGTATTAGGATTTAAGAGGTCCCACATTGATGTGTTTCGAGGATAATGTGATAAGGGTTCGAAATCAACTCATCCAATAGGTTTTGGACATGTGTAGGTCTTATATATTACATTATCTTTCCGTTTTATTTAAATCGTTAAATAATGAGGTCATCGCTGCATCATCATGATGTCATAAATAATTTAATTTATTTAATGTATAAAAATTATAAAACAAATACTATAATTTATGAAATCTTTTTAGATTTACAATGAATATTTTTAGTCAAAAATATGACTTTTATAACCCCATGTAAAAATTGTTTTATTAAAACATTTCATGTTTGTCTCATTTTTACTTTAACTTTAAATAAAAAGATATTAATGTCATTTTCCAACCAAAGTGGCTTCATGGGGTCCCCAAGTTGACCCATGGGTTTTCATGGTCGGCCATTACATATCCAATGAGGTTATGACATGTTTCAAGTTCATTTCATATTATTAAAACATTATTTTTACCTTAAACTACACTAATTACCTCTAATCGCGATTAAAAACTTAATAAGTTACTATTCACCAAAAAATTATTTTTATCCCATTGAACCACATTTTACTTCTTAATTACAACCATGTATGTCGGTTTTTTGAAATTAAAAACACAAAGATGGCAAAATTTCATTTAAACGGAAAAATCAATTTTTATATGTACCACTTAGTGGTTTCAGTATTCATCAAAAATTGAAGTTTTTCAGAAAAATCCCAAAAATTAACCCTAAGCTATATTTGATATTCTGAATTCAAAAATGAAGTCTATTTTTCAAAATTCAAAACATATAAGTCACATTAATTAATTTAATAATTAATTCCCGTTGTCAGAGCAAATAGCGTGTTTTTATGAAATAATAAGTATCAAAAGATTGACACTAGATTAAGTCTGATTTCAAAGTGAAATTAATTCCAACGACCACTATTGGATTTATTGGTAAAAATATATTCTAATTTCACTTTAAAACGAATTCAAAATATAATCTAATCATATAAATAAATTAGATTAAAAAGAGGTTTTCAATTAAAATACAACATTATACACTATTCATTAAAAAATGACCTTTATTAGAAAGATACCAAAAATTTACACAAAGTAAATTTTGATGTCCCAATTCTTAAGAAGAGTGTTATTTGGTCCAAAAGGACGTATAAGAGTGAACAAAACTATATTTAATGATGGTTCTCCATCAAAAGGTGATTAGTGAACCTTCAGTGAAAACTAGGGTATATACGCCTAAAAATGAATTATCTCCGTATTTCATGCCTTTATCTTTTATTAGATAAATGTAAAAAAATTTAAAAACATATATAATCATATTTTAGTTATTTTATCAATTCCCGCCAATACAACAGCTACATGTTAACTACCATTTAAAATAATATTATTTTATTATTAGAGTGCAACGTAAGATTCCCAAGAAACTCGTTGTTGCGTGTTAGGTACGCCATCGAGCATAGCGTCCCCTTTAATGTAATATTAATATTTTATTCAAAAATATTGATAAATATGAAAATTTCATATTCTTTATTTACCTGGGGTGTTACAAATTTTTTGTCCTTTATGATGAATATTTGTATTTTTGGGAAGCAATGAACCAAGGACAGAAATTCCAGGCATCACCACACGAATCAAGACTTATGCAGGTGTTGAAAAAATGAATGGATTGTGACTGATACCAAACATGATGCCCCCTCGAGTGAGGACACCATGATTTAGTGCCATTTTTTTTATGCGGCCAGAAGGATAATGTCATAGTTTAGGGTGATGTGATGGAACCAACCATGCACTTTACCATCATTCAGTACAGACATAACAGTTTAATGTCATGTGGGACTAGGAAGCATAGTTTAGAGGCATATAGATCAGACATATACAAGAGAGAATAGGTTCATGGGGGAATGTGCATGACCTGAAATATCATGCCCGACGTGAATGAGGATGAAGCCCACATCACACCGCACACGGTTATAAGAAAGAAACCTTGGGCCGAGGGGCCAGAAAAGGTTAGAGAATATGGGGCAGGAGGATTAGCTCTTAGTTGAGCTGGACGCAATGATGAGATGTTTGGGCATTCCTACGTATCCCATGAGGAGAAGAATCAAGCCATGCGTAGTTCTAGAAGGGGCAGTTTAACGTCATACAAGACAAAATATATTTTAATGTCATTTGGGACATAATACAATTTAATGTCATGTGGGACAAGGGGTATGAGGGACTAGCTCTTTGAAGGGGTGCATGTGGTGCAGTAATTGTAAGCCCGATGTGAATGAAGGCATAACCCCACGCATGACACACCCCACGGTCCTATAAGAGTCGGGGCCTAAAAGGCATAAAATAGTAGATAAATTAGTGGAACTCAAGATACACCGATAGATGAGATGTATGGGTGGTCCTACGTATCCCATAAAGATGGGAATCAAGCCATACATAGTTCTAGAGAATAATTATGTGCATTTAATCATCATGCAGCAAGGACACAAATAAGGGAATGATACCCCAATGAGAGACGTGTATCACATGGTGAGTAACTCGATGTGAATGTAAAAAATATCCCATACCTCACTGTACAATACTATTTGAGAACTTCGGATAGGGTCCTGAGAAGGCTAAGGGACCTGAGGCTGGGCCACAGATAGAATGTCATAGCTAACATGCAGTCTAATATCTTGCAGTGAGGATGATGGTGATATTAGATTATGGTCCAAGATCTCAGACATTATATGCCTAGATTAATGTCATATGCAAGGGAAAACTGAGTAGAGAGGGAAAATCATCGTGCCAATGGAAGACAACAAAGTGGAAACGACGATAGAGGACAACTATTGGCCATGTTCTCAACACAGTATCCGCCTTTTTGTGACCATTGTTTGGGGGTAAGTAATTGAGCGTCGACCATTGACCATATTTTCAATACGGATCTTGTATCAATTTTTCGCTCATAATCATCAAAGAAATTTGTCCTTAATGGTAGGAGAGCCCTTGGGTCAAGCATCAATTCCATTTAGGGGTCCTTTTGGATATAAAAGATGATGGAAACCCAAATGATGGGGATCATGAAGCATGATAGGGCCCAGGATTGGGAAAAAGACTATAAATGGAGGGGTGTCTCAAAGGGGGGATGTGTGGTGTGGAAAAATATCCCTATGTGAATAAGGAAGTGAGCCTATACCATAACACGCACTCCTATATAAGAACTCGGGCCAAGGGGCTGATATGGTCGAGCGACCTGAGGCTGGGCGTTCCAGCCAACTGTAGCCAATTGACATTTCATGTGGGAATTTCTTTACCTCATCTGCTAATCCCACATAAGAAAACCTCATTGTCGTAAAAAAGGAGTAGTACTAGGCTCTTCTAATAACATAAGGGTCTGACAGTTGGAATCACACTCCTACCCGAGGCAGGACGAAGCATGAAGAGACAGTTGGGCAGAATGAGCCACTACACTCCATTTTTGGGACATATGTGGGTGATAACAACGAAAAATGATAGTTTTTTCCAAATTAAAAACACAAAATCCACACCATGGTAACCAAAAATGGGAACAAAAAATTAGGATCGACTGCTGACCATATTCACAATGCAAGACTTATATCAATATTTCATTCAAAACCCTCAAGGGTGTTGGCCCATAATGGTAAAAGATCCCTTGGGATGAGCATCCATGTCATTTGGTGGTCCCTTCGAATGTGAAAGATAATGAAATCCCATATGATGGATTGTGTGGAGCATAAATGTGCCAGTGGAACTTAATGTCAAGTCGGACAATAGAAGTGGTGGGGATTTGCATGGAGGAGGGATACACGGTGTGGGCATGATGAAATCGAATTGGATGTGGGAAAAGCATGTACCACACCATGTGCTCTGACCCAATGAGAGGTCCTGAAGTTTGGGGCTGGGCCTACGTAAAAATTTTTGAGCATTCCAACATATCCCATAAGGATGGGAATCATTCCATACATAGTTCTGATGGCCATGCAGTTTAGCGTTATGTGGCGAGGACGTGGGAGGAAAGGAGAGCGAGGGAGGGAACATGGTGTAATCATCGTAATCCTGACATCACTAGGGACAAATAAGCCTATATGACCCCATGTGGGATCCTACAAGAGAACTATAACCATGGGAGATAGTCAAAGAGGACATAGGGATAAACTCAAAACGAGGCGTCCGAGCATTCCTACATATCCCAGGAGGATGGGAATCAGGCCGTATGTTGTTCTTGTTTTCTAATATCATGCGGGACGACATACAGTTTAACATCATACAGGAAGACATATAGTATGACATCATGTTGATGACATGTAGTTTAACATCATGCGGGATTATATAATGTTTAACATCATGCGGGAAATTTTACAGTTTATGTTCATGTAGGCCCGGACAGTTTACAGTCATGTAGGACCCAATAATTTAAGGTCATGTAGGTATAGAATGCAGGTTTGGGTCATGAAGGACTATATAGTTTAATTTCATGTTGGACCATGCAGTTTAATTTCATGCAGGGGAATAATGTAGTTTTGGTTTGTGTCGGTCTGTATCATTTAAGGTCATACGAGACGATACATTTTAATGTCTGGTGGGAGGATAATGTAGTTTTGGGTCATGCAGGACCAGACAGTTTATGTTCATGTGATACCATATAGTTTAAGTTTATGCAGGACCATAATGTAGTTTTGGGCCGTGTAGGAACGTACAGTTTGGGACCATACAGTTTAAGGACATGTGATACCATAATTTATTTTATGGTCGTGCAGGACCGTATAATTTATGGTCATGAAAGACCATATAGTTTACTGTCGTGTGGGACTATATTGCAGTTTGGGGTCGTGAAGGACCATACATTTTAAGGTCATACGAGGCCATATAGTTTATGGTCGTGCAGAACTATAATAAAATTTGGGGTCATGCAAGACCATACAATTTAAGGTCATGTGGAACCACACAGTTTAAGGTCATGCGATACAAAATGACTTAGGGAAAGTATTTTTTGAGTAACATGGCATTGGTGGGAGGATCTATAGGCTCACCATCCATGGTAACCAGGGAGTATGCACCGTTGGAGTAATCCTTGTTCATGATGTAATGTCCCTCCCATTTGGGAACCAACTTGGGTGGTTTCCTTCCAGTAATCATTGGTGTTCTCAAATCCAACACCAAGTCGCCTTTCAAGAAGGAGGAGAGGTGAACTTTCTTGATGAAATCTCTAGATATCGTATTTTTATGCCTTTCCAGATTGTAAAGAGAACGAAGCTTGTTCTTGTTGTGCACTTCTAACTCAGCTAGATGGATATCAGCTACTTTATCTCACCCTTACTGATCATAGGAAGCTGTGAAAAATGAGGGAAACTAAATCGTGATGGGTTGGTTGGCCTCTGATCCCTACACCAGAGAATATTGGGTTACCTGGGTGAAATTACGGGTCATCATCTGATAAGCCCAGAGGGTGTTGGGGAGCTTGCCTAGCCAACTCTTCTTGTTCTGACAAAAAATTTTTTGTAGAATGTTACAGAGGGTTTAGTTGAATGCCTCTATCTATCCGTTATCTTGTGCATGATAATGGGAGATATGGTTAGAATGGATGTTGTAATTAACGTACAATTTATTCAGTTCATCCACTCGTATGTTCGTGTCGTTGTCGTTGAGGACAATGTGAGGGGCTTCAAATCGGTAGATGAGGTTGGAGATCACAAAGTAAATGATGGAATGGTACTTTACCTCTATGAGTGGAATTTCATCTTCCCACATGGAGAAAAAATCTGCAGCGGTCATGATTAACCTGCACAAGCGAGCTGTCATTGGTGGATATGGTCCCACGACATCAAGTCCCCACAGTGAAAACAACTAAGAGTACTTGGTGGAGTGGAGATATTCTGGCGGTCGATTCCTGATGTTAGCATGAATTTGGAACAAATTTAACCTTTTGGAAACTCGATGCAGTCATGGATTATATAAGAACAAAAATATCCCAGTCTCTTGATCTGGTGTGATTGTTTTGGACCAGTCTGATGATCCTTATAGGAACTGCCATGAATCTCATGCATTATTTGGGAAACCTATACTTCTTGAATGAAAAAAAGGATAACCCCATCAAACTAGTGATTGTAGAGGATCTTCTGAAAACTAGGACCATCCTGGTGGGTAAACTGTAACATGCGGTGTCGGATTCACTAACGCTTGGCCCGATCTACTGGGATATTATCATTTTGGAGGTACTAGACAAAGGAGGTTATCTAGTCAGGAGTAACCTCAATCACAACATCTGGGAGACCTGGGGGTCCTAACGAGGAGGCACTGAATATATGGTGGCTTACCTATGGGCTATCATTGTAATATGGAGTGAATGGGGCAATGACCCTCCCGTGTGCCATGTGGTAAATCAGATCATCCTGTCCGGGCTCTATAAGATATGTAGCTAGGCTATCCAAGGCATCAGCTCGACCGTTTTGAGATCGAGGGAAATGAGTAACTTCCAGCTGATATGGGAATTGAGCCATTAGCTGGAGTGTGTGTTCCAATAATGGAATAAGTTCATGCTTTTTGATGACATAGTCATTATTAATCTGCATGATGAATAGTTTAGAGTTCCTTTTCACATGAAAATGGGGAACATCAATCTTGAGGGCCAGCTCAAGGCCAGTAATGAGAGCTTGTTACTTTTCCTCATTATTGGTTCAGGCTTATGACAATAGGAATGAATACAGAAGAATGTTTTTTTCTTGGGTAATGATGAAAGTACCCATACCTACTCTGTTGAGTATGGGGTCAATGAGCCTTCTATTGGTGGGGCTCTGGGAAGCACCATCAAAGTGCATTTTCTATCACAACATGGCTATGTATGCCAAGAGAATTGCTTCATTGGGGAAATCAAGGTCCAAAAGTAGGTCTGTAGGGGCTAGATGAGCAGCAAGGAAGTCTACCAATGCTTTCCCTTTAATAGCCTTATGAGGGAAGAACCTGATGCCGAACTGCTGGAGAATCATCTCCCACCATGTTAGACATCCTATGAACATGGGTCGGTTCTAGATGTAATTCAGCGGATCTACCCGGGACACTAGTTGTACCTCGTGGTGCTACAAGTAATGTCGCAACATCTATACTGTGAATACTAGTGCAAGGATGCTTTTATCAAAAGGGGAGAATCTGATCTCCGTATCTAGGAGCATGTGGCTGAGGTAGTAGAGACTATTATTTGTCCCCTCGTTATTCTTTTGGGAGGGAAGGGCACCAAGAGACTATTCCAGGGTGGTCACCTAATAGACCATTGTATTTATGAAGATAGGTGAATTAAGACCCAAAGGTGGAGCAGGTAATACATGATTTCCTCGAATGTAATTCAACATTCTATAACCCACTCATAGAGGTTTCCTTTCTTCATAAGCCGAGAAAAGGGCTTACACATTCCGGACAAATTCATGATGAATTGTCATATGTAGGCCATGTGGCCTTGGAAGCCTCAATGCTCTTAAATTTTTCTCGGGGGAGACATCTAACAGATGGCCATAATCTTTGCTGGGTCGATCAAAATGCCCCTATATCTGAAAAAAATGCTAAGAATCATTCCATAGGTGACCATGAAGCCACACTTCAATGGGTTCATCTTCAGTTGATGGGAACATTGGAAGATGAACACATTCTCAAGGTCTTTGAGATGGTCCTGATGCTGGTATGATTTGACCAGTAGATCATCAATGTAACATTCCACAATCTTTTGAAGGATTGACTTAAATGTGCGATGCATGGCACACTGATAGGTGGAATCTGCATTCTATAAACCGAAGGGAATGAATTGGTAACATAAAGTACCTTGTGGTGCCCTGAAATCTATAGAATCCTCATCCTATGGGGCTTTTCAATTATGGTTATACCCGTAGTACTCATCCATGAAAAAGAGGGCTTGGAACCTAGTTGTAGCATCGATCAACAATTCAATCATAGTAAGGGGAGAACCATCCTTTGGGGAGTGACAATTTAGATCCTAGAAGTTGATGTAGACTCTAATCTATATGTTCTTCTTCTAGACTGGCACAATGTTTTTTATCCAGTTGGGGTATTGGACCTCCTTGAAAAGTATCCTCTGATGAGATTATCAACTTCTATCTCAACCATGGCACCATGAGAAGGGTGTATCTTTCTGGGAGGATGCTTGAACCCGCGATGATTTGTCAGAAGACTGAGGTGGTGGATGAATACCTGAGGATCTAGTCCTAGAATCTCATCATAACTCCCGGCGAATACATCAGATTATTGATTAAGGATGTTTATGTACTGCTTTTTCTTCTTAAGGGGCATAGTGGCACTGATTAGTGTGGGTTTCTGGTGTGCCTCGCTACCAAAGTTCACCTGTACCAATTCATAAACCGAGGAATAGAAACAACCTTCAAAGGCGGGGGGGAGCATCCTCTAAATCATCTTATTCATTTATAGAGGTGGGATCCCCTGTGGGAGGAGTTTCCTATGAGTCAGCAGCTCCCGATGGGAGGCCGGTACCTACCTAAGCGGTAGTGGACACTGCTTTGAGGAACTGTTGAGGTGTCGAAATATTAGCGATGAAGGCTATTGATCTAATCCCATCTGGTATTCATTCCAAGGGTCCATTCTTGATGATATCGAAGCAATAGTGGCTCGTTATCTTGATTCAGTTAATTCTATCCCAACGAAATAGGCAATTATAACGTATTTCCGCTGCAATGGGGCGGACATCCTGATACATTAGGGAGTAGGAGGCTCTGGGATCTCATGATCCTGATTTGTGTAGGAGTATGAAGCGATCTTCTGGTGTCACATTGACTTGAAAATGTGTTCCCCCCTCATTCTATAAACAACTATAAATTTTCTCATGTTCGTAGTTTTAGCCTCCAGTTAATGGATTGGAAAGATGTATGCATTATCTAGATCTGCCCATGGGCTGAACACAGCCATAGAATGCTTGACCTCGTTAGCCTGAATCTTCTTGTCCTTTATCTTATAATAGTTGGAATCTAGATATCAAGCTTCATGAGATGAAAAAAGGGATTCATCACCTTTACGTGCACCCAATTGACCATTAAGGGAGTACATAAGGCTGTGGTGTTATGATGAAGGAACCACCACATGCAGGTGGAGCCATGACCTACCCATCAACGCATTGTAGGCGGTGTCTTAGGAGATAACCATAAACCTGGCACTGGAAATTAAGCAACCAAACTAGGTCTTCAAATGGATCTTACCATCTGGTGTCTCCTCTACCCTGTTATAACATTGGATTCATAGGTCAGAGGGACCCAGATCATCCTCGAACAATCCCAGTTTTAACAGTGTCCGAGTCAAGATTAGGTAGATTCCAAATCCCTTATCAACAAGATTGAAACGAACCTACATTCCATTAAACTGGTCGGTGATATACAGTTGGAGAATTTTCTCCTATATGGGAGAGCCTTCATCTTCACCAGAGATTGAGATGGTGGCCTGGAATTCATCATGCTCAAACACCTCAGCAAGGATGGCTTCTACGACTGCTACATCCATCTCAAACTAGATGAGGCTTATTAAAGCATCAGCAAGGGCTTCGTGCATATCCGATGACAATTGAAGGGCCTAAATGATGAAGAGATTATATGGAATGATGGAATGAGGATTCAGGAAAACATACATTTGTTCCTAGAGTGAAATTCTGGCTTACAAGAAATCAATCTATGACAGGAGGTATGGTGGGCCCTACCAACAGGGCTGACGGCTGATTGGTGCTAGAAATATCCTACAGCTCACTTGTCGAAGGTTGCGATGTGTCTACCGGATGATGTCGATAGGGCTGAGACCGACCTGTTGCAAAGCCTGGCTGGTCACAGCGCATTCTAGGTGGCTCTTCCTGATCCAATAACACAAATGACAGTGAAGGGGGACCTAATGTCACCAGATGAAAATGTTTTGTATGGTGAGCTTTGTGTTGGGCCTGCTACATGGTTTCAGTCGCGTTCACAGCATGGATAGAAGTACTGATCGAGGCACTCTATTGGCCCATATTTTCAAGGATCCATCGACACTGATGGTAGCTTGGGACGTAGTGGGGATCCACTTAGTGCTCCTCATCGTCAGGATTTATGTAGGGGTTTTCAAGAAGTACGGCAATAACTGAGGCGTACCCTTGAACATCACTTGAAGATTCATCAACTACTAGATGGATTCTGGTTGGAATCACCATCTCGAGGGGAATGATGTCACCGAGAGTATGAGATGAGGACGACATTGGTGGGGGACTTTGTTTTTCCTTGAACCACTGTTGCCTGCTTTTTTGAGAAGGGGACTACTGAGACAATGATATAGAAGTAGTATATATGGCTTCTGAAGGTTCCGGTCTATTCATGCAAGCACTAATAACACCATGGGAATGAGTTACATCTTTATGAGCCATCAAATCATCATAATTCTGGTACCCATCATTAGAATCCTAAGGCAACTCGCCTTCACTGGTGTTGCTCCTGTCAGGCCTCATGAAGACACACTCCACCTATGCCAGAGCTGGGCCATACTGGACTATGTTGTTATCCACTTGTTTTGAAGCCATTCTTTAAACACATATCACTATTTGGGGGTGTCCCTAGGATCTGGTGATAGGGGTTGGAATCGGGGTGATCGGTGAGTTTCTCCTCTTCTGGCATCTTACATTCTGGAAAATATACAATCCCATGATCCATGGAACTTTGGAAATAACCAGGGACTTGTGCCTTGTTGAACGTGTAGGTCATGTTCCTCCTGTCATGGAAGGGGACCCATGGAGATAGACCCAGAATCGGGACTGGATGGGCCTGTCGAGGAGGTGGATCCCGACTATCACTCCTAGGTGGCGGCGGTGCATTGCATGGGGGAACATGATGATTCTTAGGTGGGAACTACTAGGCCAGAGGTTGTGCCTAAGGCGGAGGACCCCTATGAGGCTATGGAGGTGGCTTCACTAGTAACAAATCTAGTTTCCTGGAGGCCTCTATTTGAGCCACTGTGGTGGGCTCAACCCTATCATCACTTCTCGTGGGGATTGGAGGAGGCAACAGACATTCCTTCTTATCTTTCTATAAGGCTTCATCTATGAATTTTGTCTTATTAAAGAAGTCTCAAAACCCCTTGGGTTGTTATGGGTGATCAAAGAGGGGACCAGTTCTGTCTTGATGTTCCCTATGCACATCATCAAATGTTTCTCCAAAGTCATTGGCATGTCAAGGGAGTACATGAGCCCTTTCCATCGGGGCGAAAAGTTTGTGACACACTCATCAAGTCTCTGATTTCACTTGAAGACGTCAGTGATACTCATCTACCGAGTGGTGGAACTGAACGGGTAGGAGAATTTTCATTGGAGGTATTCCAAGAAGACTAATGATCGAATGGAGAGATGGTTTTTCTAGAAGAACACCAACTCAAATTTATATATGAAACACTAGAGTATGATGGATTCCTGCTGCGCTGGGGTTCCCAACATGGGACCACACCTTGAGAAAATCCGGGACAGGTGTTGCGGTGGGTCCCCTATCCTGCTGAAGGGGGAAAAAGTGGGATTTCCAAAACCTGGCGGTGTAGGCCTATCATCTACCCCCACTGGATAAGACTTCCCATCAGGCGGTATTGCCACCTGTCAGTCACTAAAGCATATGTGTGAGCAATGAGTTCCACCATTGGATCTTATGGGCGGGGATTGCTATCATAATGGTGATCCCAGAAAACCATTAAATTGGAGGTTTCTTCAACACAATAAGTTGGCCCAACATCTCATGGAGAAGCTGGTGGAATGACCTGTGGTGTGGCTAGAAGAACTGGAGCTCAGTATTGAAGATTTTCACGTCATTCAGGAGGATTTGGTGACACATATTGCGCCCTTTTGATGTAATTTCAACCCTCAACCCTTTTTTCATGTGTAGGATGGTCACTATCACCTGGGGGCTGTTTAGCAATGTGATGTTTAGCCTACCCCTACATCCCCATCTGAGGATTACAGTGGTATGTTCATTTCTCCATAGCACGATCATCAAGGAGGTCATCGACCATATTCTCATATTAGAAAAGTGGATGATGCAACACGGCTTCTTCTGTATCTTCCTCCTTCTTTTGAACTGAGCCAGATGGGTCAGATGGTTTGATAGCTCCGAGGTGTTCCATGCCCTTTTTGGGATTCCAATAGAGGCCTACTTCCTTAGTGGACACAAGAAGACCAATTAGATTTCTATGCTGGTGGGTGACCCTTCCCAATAGATCTAGTAACTACTGCCCTCCCTCAGGGGGTAAGTCCCCATCATGGAGCTCCGGCTCATTATCTCTCTCTGATAGGTCATCCATGTAAACCATGACCCTTCCTAGAGGAATAACCTCTATGTCGCATGGAAAATTAGGCTGGAACTGGATGGAACTAAAATGGGGAGCTGCGTACTGCACCCATCCAAGGATTTTCACATGGGGATAAGCCTCCATGATTATCCTGTGTAGCACTTTAATGCTCTGGATGCATCATTGTTGTAGGCTCTTATAGCGGCCTGGTGACTCGTGGCATTGGGCTGTAGGGTGTGCGGCTAAATCGACCAAATGACATTGTTGGATATTATACTCGATATTCAACTCACTCTTTGGGTAGGCCACTCATTGATGTCGAAGAAGAAAATGGGTCTCCCAGAGGGTGCATCTGGTGCCCTAAAATGTGGTGCTGCAACAGGCTAGAACATCTCAGGGAAATGGTCCACTTCGAGAATATCACACATGCTCCTTGGTCCAGATTCAGGGTCTGGCCCATCATTTCCCCACTCGTCTAATGGAGGTTACTAGGGATCAAGTACTGGTACTAATTTAGACTACTAAGATGGAAGGCTATCTGGTGGAGAATAAGGAAAACGAGCATACAAACTACTACATCTTAGGATATCCTCTGAAGAGAGTAGTAACTTTTCCACCACATCGCGATAATACAGGCTGACTACCATAGTTTTTGGTGAAAGGGATACGACATCTAGAGGTGGACCACCATACTAATATTCCACCATTGGTCCCCCAGAATAGCTCTCCCTGATCTCTATTCAAGGTAGAGAGTTCTTCTGGTGATGATGGTGGAAATTGACCAGCTGTAACATATGGTGTTGCCAAATTTTCATCCTCTTGAATATACCTATAGAGGGAGGTGGGAATCCGATGGACCTCCCATTCTAGACGTATGAGGATGATTCACCTTGTTCCTACCCTGACCCTTGACAGGGACGATCGAGGCGAGTGTTCCATCGCTATGTTGTTTTCCACCTCATAATCTGAGAAGCAAACTAGTTTGATCTCAGTCTAAATATTCTCGGCGTTCTTTATATAGTCGTGACGACCCACCCTCCTCTCCTAGGATGGTTCTTTGAGACAAGGTAGAATTATGGAATGAGGAAAACCTTTGGCCGTACTGCTACTGGCGTGGGTAGGACTTCTACCTGAGTGAGCTGGGGTGCGAGGAGCACCTAGAATGATATCAAAGGGAACACTGGGAGGACCAACATGTCCACAAGATGATGTGTGGAGGAGACCTCTGTCGAAAATTCTAAAGAGGGTAGGACCTCCTCCGAAACTGATAGGAGGATGGGTGGGACCTCCATGCTTTCTTCACTTGGTGGCGTCATCGTAAGGAATGTCCTCGTACTAGTCAAGCGGAACACATGTAGGACCTCTGTGATGGGTGCCAATGAAGCAAAGCTGAACATCACCCCTCTAATTGCTGAGGCAATGAGGATCTTTGCTAGATGTTTTATGGACTTGGGGATTAGGCCCCCCATGCTGGAGATTGATCAAATGTGTAACATCTCCATATCAGCAGCCAGTGGCTGGAGGGATGACCCCATAACCGACGTAATGAGCGCGGGAGAGGCATTCATACTATGTGTCCCTGTCGTGGGTATGACCCTCATTCCGATTGAAGGTATCATATGGAGGACCTCCATGCTGATCTTCGAAGATGGGAGGACCTGAATTCTCCATGGTGGTGGTATGGGTAGGACCTCCGTACTGGGTGTCGTTGTCGTGGGTCAGTCCACAGCGGGTTCTCCCTGTGCCGACTGCCGATAAAGTCGACCCAAATTACATGTGGGGAAATTTTGGCCTCAATCCAGGACGGATATATTAGTGCCCCAGCATTGTGTTCATAGAAGTCTGATGATACATGTCGGTAGTGGACTGGGCCACAATAGTCGCTGACATCGATGCTGCTTGCTAGGCGTCCTCCTAGGCATCCGCCCGACGATGGTGTTGGGTCAGCCGGACTAGGTTCGGTGGTGCAAGTACATAGATTACATTCTCTCCATCCTACGGGACTAGGTGGTGGCTCTGTCATGGCCTTGTGGGGGCCCTTCTTGGGGGGCCCTAGAATGGGTTCTTGGCCGGGCAAACTTAGACATCCCCTACATCTTCATCATATGGGAGGGAGTTGTTGAGGCATTCCAGGGGGAGGCTCACGAAATGATTTTATGTTTGAGTGTGGTGCAGTGGATCCCTACACGGCCCATGGGGATTATAGTGGCGATGAGGTGCTAATGCCTCTAAATTCTGGTAGGCCATATCCTGATTTGGAATTATCCCATCCTCGTCTTATCAGCGTATGAGGATGTTTATCACCCTTTGTTGTAAAAATTTGGAAGGGATGGTGGGGCATGGGCACCCAGTAGTAGTGGGTGTTAAAGCTATCACATAAGCAATGGATCTATGCAGGATTGTCATGTTAGAATTTCCCCTACCCCTACATCAGTGACTGAGTGGCTATCAGATTCCTGATGCAGCTGCTTGGTTCCTAAAAGCACGGAGAGTAAACCATTAGTGCCGAAACAAAGAAATCAATGTTCAGTTCCCCAACACCATTCCATCACCCATGGATTGTAAGAAGGATCCACACTGACAACGTCAAATACTAAGATGTTCATCATTCAACTACCCCAACATTTGATAAGTTTTACACCAGGCCCACTATTTTCTTGGGGGGACTCGGTGCCAGATAACTGGATCTGTTGTCTTGCTAATCCACTAATGTCTTGAACGCTACTAATATCCACCTCGAGGAGAATAAATTCATGCCGGGTTCACTATTTCTATTTCTGAAACTTTCATTGGAGCACACACATCTTTCAATTTGAGGACGATGAGGATGTGTTGACTATTTCCCTGTATTCCAGCTATCCAAAGGCAGGCAACATTAATTGTGTATTTTTGGACATTCTATCCTTGATCGAAATAGGGTGATGGGATGTCATTTCTACCTTCTTTGGATTCCACCTTAAAACTCATTACCTAGTCTGGGTCTCCTTTATAGTTTAAGACGTTGTTCGTGAAACTCTTCCCAATGCCATATCTTCATGGACACCAGTTAATTACACTACTTCTATCGATATATTCCAAGGGGTACATTCAGAGAAGCAACCTTCGGCCCAGGGAGTAGTCATGTTGGACATCACTAGAACATCTGGATGAAGAAACACTAGTACTTCTAGGTTTCTTCTCCTTATTATAAGGATTCTTGAGGGCATTGAATCTGGAGGCATCCCATATTGAATGCATGGAATTATAATCCATAATCTTGTATATGAAGTTATCCTCACCTTCCCATGATTGACACAGGGAATTTCACAGGTTTATCCTCTATCGTAAATAGATCAGACTGATCGAAACACTGATGTCGAGGCTAACATGTGGTTAGTTACCCAATTATTGCTAGGGGAAATGAAGAGGTGAATTAGCATGATCTCACTGAGATATGATGTCTTGGTTAAGATTCAAGATGGATAATGGATGGTCAAGTGATGTGGATGGAAAATGAGATGGATTAAACTCATGGGAAATGGTGATGTTTGGCTTGAGCCTCGAAGAGACCTCCTACATATCCCCATTATAGGGAATCAAAGTTCACGAAGATTAGAATGAGTGTATTGAATTGGGGTTGTGCACATAGAACAGTTACCTGATGATATACTGAGGCTTACGCGTGGTCAGCGTCCTGCGTTTGGTCTTACACCACTAGGAGGGACCATCGATATGTGTCTCAATAGAAGGGACGACAACGGCTTACCACTGGGTTTGGGTTGACAACAAATTACGGCTGAATGGGGATCACAACAGTTTACCATTGGATGAGGTCACAATGGCTTACCACTGGATGGAGGCCCAACAGCTGACTGCTAGATGGAGGCATAATGGCTTACTGCTGGATGGTATTTGCAATGGCATAACACTGGATGGGGGAAGAACTACTTACCACTGGATTGGGGCACAACAGCTTACTGCTAGATGGGGGCACAACAACTTACCACTATATCGGGGCACAATGGTTTACTAATGGATGGGGTTGAAACTCATAGAGGCTTCCTATGTACCCCATCTAGGAAACAAGGATCAAAGAACACATAGATCTGTAAGGTGGATGTAGTTTAACGTTATGCATGATGAAAAGGGGGCATGTAGTTTAACGTCATGCGGGCGAAGGTGGTCCTATGTGAAGGGGGTCGGAACCAATTGGTGTTGGGTGTGAAAATCAGGGAGGGTTCCTATGTACATTACCTTGGCAAAGATCAATGTCTATGTAGTTCAAAAGGGGTGGGTGAACTGACGTGAAGATGGTCAGGACAAATAGGTGTTGGGAATGAACCTTTGGGAGGCTCCCTACGTACCATTCCTTGGTGAGGATCAAAGTCCGCGTAGTGCAAAAGGGGTTTGGTGAACCGACGTGAAGGTGTTCGGGACCAATGGTTTTATGGCTTGAACCTCAGGGAGGCTTCCTATGTACCCTACATTAGAAATATTAAAGTCCATGTAGTTCATAAGGGGTTGTGTAGGGATTACACTCTAGGCTGCCTCGATAGGAATCCATGGTCAATGTTTGCTCTAATCCCACATGAGTCATGCTCGGTGTGAGAAACAACAGGCAACAAGGACATGATTATCAAGTTGCAAAATGCGTGTCTGTGGGGAGTGGAGTGGGGAATACACATATTTAGTGGCCCAAAGAGGAAACATTAGCTTACGCTTGGATAACAGCCCAAAGAGATGGAGACTGGGTCTTACTCCAGGATGGAGGTCTAGTGGTGGAAAATTGCATAGGGGGATGTATTTGGAACCGAAGAAATGAGGGATTTGGAACTGAAGAAAGGAGGGATTTGGAACCGAAGAAAGGAGGGCTTTAGTGCCTATCCCCCCTACTATGGTCTTCGGCCATGTAGAATATTGGAGGAGCAGGGATTCTGTCTCCCACAAGAAAGGCTAGGGGATTACACAAAGATGGTTTCCCTTTCCCCCACAAATATACGTCGCTCTGATAAAGATTGTTTAAGTAAATGTGGGAAATGATCTCACTCCCGTGGAGACCAGGGGGCGTGAAAAATTACTAAGGTGGGGAACCCCACGTATGACACATGGGGTGATGTCACAATTTAACACCATGTACTGAGTATGATGGAACGTGGATGTTTTATGACCTATAGCTCGGATATGGTTGGTTAACTCCACACCACTAGAAAATACATAACTGATACTCACCTACCATGAGGAAGGGTAGTCATCCAAAATGTCATGGCGAGGGGGTGATTTAGAACGATCCATTGAGGGGTCGTCATTGGCATGGCTATGTGAAGATGCAATAGCTGTTAGCTTTCCTATATGAAGATTCATGAGTAAAATAAACACAATAGTAATTACCACCCAAGGTATCTTGTAATTACTTCGTGAAAACTAGGATAGTCATACGGGAAAAGTAGTTGCGGGGAAAGGGGGTTCATAGGTAGAATCCTCATGAATCTTTGGTCCTCCATGCAGTGGATAGGCTTCGAGAAGGGGGATTCTTCATGAATTGATGTGTCCTACCCAAGGCCTAGGGAATTGGTGAACATGGAGGGTGCTTCACAAAGTGGAAAGGCATTCGCGGAGTTGGGATTCATGAAGCAAGCATGCGCTATGAACCGTAGCATTGCGAAGCAATGTGCTTCACAGAGCACAGTGACCCTGCCATAGCATGTGGTTCACATGTGCATGGAGGGTAGTTCACGAAGCATAATTGCTCCACGAAGACCCGAGTCCACTTGGGAATCCCCATACTTCACAGAGGCTCGTGACCGAAGGGAATCCATCTTTGAAGAGGGGCTGAATTCAAACCAATGGATAGGCAGTTCATGAAGCTAAAGTGCCTTCAAGAGCTCATGGTTTACAAATCAGAATTTGAATCGTGATTTGAGAGTGAGGAAGGAGGGAGGTCGGTGGATCAGTCCTTTAAGATCTAGGGGATCCTAGTATTTTTATGAAAGAGGTGCCGCTAAGCAGAGCTTTTAGGCGCGAAGACGTCTGGCATTTTGTTGTCATCGCAAAGCCTCCCTCTTCCTTCCTCCCCGAAAGGTTCACATATGTGAAAGCGGATCATGGAACCTCACACCTCCTTACACAGTGACCGGTTCTCAAATGTCAATGTGGCTCGCGAAGCCTCCTTCCTCCTTTCTCCAGAGCGCCTTCGCGAAGGGGATGCCTTGTGCCGGACGCGGGGCTGCGAGGGCTCTGAGAGGCAGCCGTTAAGGCTTTCCATGTGTTCTTGTTCTCCCAAATATTGGAACCAACAATAACCATTAATATGTTCCTTATATTATGATAAGTTTGTTTGGATAATTATATATTACATATAATTAAATTGGTTAGTAATGATTACCTCGGAACAAATTAAGGACTTGTTGATAAGTATATTATGATATCATGGATGAAGTGTACAAAATCATGTATTTATGTAATATATATTATAATCTATGAAAAATAAAGAATGCATGTTTTCCAATTGTATTTATTGTAATTCAAGTTATTACCATGTTTCAAGAGAATATACGATGAGGGTATTGTAATATTTGGAATGTTTCAAACAAGAGATACTTTGTGATATATGGTGGAATCATGGTTTTAATGATTTTGTGACTTTAGATATAATGTTTAGTTTTTTTCATATTTTATAAGGTTTATAAGGTAAATAATTGATAAAAATATTACGTTAAACATTAGTTGAAGTATTCATGCACTAAATTTGAATTGAAAACCTTGGTTAAAATGATATTTAGTGTTTAACCTTGATTTAAGGATGTTAATATTGTTTTTTGGAAATTATATTTGCATGTTTTTAGAAAAGGAAATCATGTATGTAGGGTGAAAAATAGTCATGTATGGAAAAGAAATGGGTATTGAACCGATGATAGAAGGATGGTAAGGGTTTCAGACTAACCACTGGCCTACATGATGTCCAGGTTAATGTGTAATTATTTTTGTTGAATAAATATTAATGATGAACAAATATAATTAATTTTTATGTTAATAGATTGGTTTACTATCCATATTTATTTTGAATAATATTTAGATAAATACATTGATTCTTTTTATTAGTTTATGTTCCATAAGATTTGATAAATGTGTATTTTATAACATCAAACATAAAATTTAATTTTTGGACATCTATTTCCTAAAGTAATAGATGAATTATAAATAAATAAAATGAAAAAATAATGAAATTTTATTTATATAAATATTTCATGTATATATATTTCCTTATCTTCTATGTCAATTAAATAATTACACTATGTTAGAAAAATGATCTAAAGAGAATTATTTTTCTTAATTCCTTAATTTTGTTGAACTAATGGCCTTTTAAATCAATTATGATTTATGAATTTGAGGCCCTCAAATTGTCTTTTATCATTCAAATATTTCTGGTTGATAAACTCAATCATCCCGTTAAATATTTTTTCATTTCCTCTATGTACAATATTCAATCCCAGTCTATGTTCTCCAATATTGAAACTTAGTCATATTTTATTTTTGGTAACCTATATGGTTCCAACTATCCCTATTTATGGGATGATTTATTATCCATTATTATGATGTGGATTTTTATGAATGAAACATTATAGTATTAATCCTCTAATAACCAGGATGAATTTTGGCAGTGAAATTTATTTTATGGGGGTACAATGTGACATAATATGATTATTTGCATTATTTTTTTCAAATTTATATAAACTTTTTGATATTTTTTATTTCACGCAACAGTAAATATATATTAATTTATATTAATGTACTATATTTTTCATAAATTATAAGAAAACCCATGTTAATAGTGAAAATAAAAGCAACATAAAATTTCTCTTTCTCTACACCGAACTTAGAGGATATCATGTGTTACACGAAACAATGCTTTTCCTTGATTTCTTATGTTACACGAAATTAGGAGTTTTATCGAAAAATTATCTATCATTAAAATGTTATTTCATAATATAATAAAATATAGCCTAATAGTTAAAATATATTTTATGAATAGTATTAAATAATTTTTGGAAATACATGTTTTTACAAATACATAAGGTAAATTCATAGGATAACAATAATTTGAAATGAATATGAAATCATACTGAATATAATGGGAAAATATTATTATTTTTGTGGTTACAAAGTTATTTTACACCAATAAAGTAATTAACTATAATTATTGAGGGATACTAATGTAATATATTTGTTATATATTAAATAAAATAATTTTATATTCATCTAATAAATTTTATAATCAAAAGATATGAACAATCCAAATTTTATGCATAAAACCCAATATTTTATTAAGGCATTTTTACACCCTTTTAATGGAGAACCAATTTTAAATAAATTTTCTATAATTTTAATACAACTTATATGTAAAAAACAATCTTATAATTTTAAATTAGAACATAATAATTAGGTTAGGGTATCTTTTTGGTATTTTGTTCTCTGAATGTTTATTTTTTAATTAATAGTGAAAAATAATGAATTTTAGTTCGAAAAAACTTATTCATATAATATATTTATAATGATATATTATATTTTAAAATAGTTTCAATGTTTAATTAGATAATAATTTTATCCATTAATATAATTTAGGTAATTTTTATAATCTTCACTTTGAAATTTGGTATTAAACAAAGCAATATTTTGAATATTTTTACTCTCAAACCCATAATTTCGACTCCTCTACAAGTCCAATTTTAAATTAATTGCATCCACTTTGTTAATGGAATTTGTTAAAATGGATTAAATTATTACAATCTGAGTAATTTAAAATTTATAATAAGTTATATTAGTTTTTGACCAAAAATATTATGGAAAATAATTAAAATTAATTACATCGAATAAGGTAAAATTAATCTTAATTAGGGACTAAACCTTATATGTAGGACACAAATGACCTATACACTTGTCCAAAAGCCATTATATTTATTTATATAGACCCTATACTCCATGGATTTTTTTTACAATTATTGGATCCACTTTAACTATGAAAACATGGTTTGGGTTTCCCTATTTCAAAATATTACATGGGTGACAATCTTCTTCCATTATAAAAGGCCTCATCCCCTCCCACTTCCTCACAACTCTAAAGATACAATGGATTGACCAAAATCATCTAAAATAGCTCCCCAAAAACTATTAAATAATTTTTGAAGCCTCTATTTGGGTATAAATTCATAAATGGAGTCCCTTTGGTAAAATCCAAAAGGAGTCTCCCGATTAACAGGTAACACCCTTCCTCAAACCCCGTTATTTTATTTTCATTATCTACTCCCTAAATTCGAATTACATTGTGATTTTAAAAAAAAAATTATTCATTATATTTGGTTGTTTTTATTTTATTATTGTGAATTAATCAAATACAAAATATCATCTAATTGGTAACGAACATACTATTTACGAGTAAGGTGAACTGCCACCTCACTAAACAATGATTGTTCATTTATTCTATTATATCCTATCACAATGGAAAATATGATGGAAACTATGTTTATGTTATATAATATATTTATTATGTATTTATTATTTTGTAATTTATTTTCAACAGATGTATTTATACATTCCATATTTTGTGAATATGATAGTTTTGTTTGGGGAAGTGTGGACAACAACCCCCTCAACGTGATGTGATTCATTCAAACATTACAAGGAATTTATAATGGATGGGTTCAATAAATATATATTATATATATTATAAAAAAAATTATTATATCTATATATATCTCTTTATATTTTCATTTTAGCTTCATTCTTTCAACATAAAAATTAAACTGTATTAACATTAATGTATAAGTATGACCTACCATCTCTGTGAATGATGTATTTGGTTTTATATTTATATATTATATAAATCATTAAAATACCAGTTTAGTAAATATAATTTATATTTAAATTATTTTCTATATTCTGTAAATCATAACATAATTATAAGGACCAATGTTATATGAAATTGAGACACATGTGTAAAACAAAGAAGATATTACCCAGAGTGAAATCATAACAATGAAATGTTAACTAACAGGTAATATAAGTTCATAATAATACCATATATGGTATTATATATAATAATAATATTATTAAAAATATTTATAATAATCTATATTAACTATAAATTAATCTAGTATGAGTAAGAATGGAGTCAATAAAAAAGGTAAGGGAATTTCATATCCCTTTTTATTTTCACTAAAACACGCTTTATTCACCACCCAAAACTTTTGTGTGCCATGTATACTACCCATGTACGTCTTTTTATTCTTATAATTATAATTATTTTTATTTACATATCCATTCTAAAATATTTATTTCATGGGTTTAATGTCTCAAAAGTTACCCAATCGGTAAGATTGTTTTCTCTTAATTTTTCATCTTTGAGACACATGCTTTGTTATAAACCAATGATTATATATGAGGTGTACATGAACCCATTGTAATGTTATATAATGAATATAATTCCTTTTAGGATATTTTATGTTCCATTTTTTTCAATCTATTACATGGGGAGTATTCTTCAATGTCACTATGTGAAAATAGATTATTGAAACAATATCATCTCTTTTTGTTATTATTTGTGATTGTACATAATTTTTTGAAATATTATAATCCATATATTAATAAAATTCATGAATTTTCTTCTTCTCTTGTTATTAATGTTATATTCATTAGTTTTTTACATTTGTGTATTATTTGGTACATCAAATTGTTATAAATGTGTTTTTCAGAAATCTCTACTTTTTCCTATCTTCAGTAAGAAATATGAATTCCTTTAAGTCCATGTTTTCTAAAAGGGTATTCCAAGAATATTTTACTATTATACATTAATATTTAAAATAAATAATTGAAATTTATTTATTATATTAATTTTTTAGTGTAATAGTCTTGTATCTTTTTTAATAAGAAATTTTTATAACCTTTTTACAATGAAAAAAGAATGTTCTTATTATCTTATATAACATGCACATATTTTCCCAATTATATTTTTTTAAAGATTAATTTTCCTATTTAAATGTTTATTTTTTCATAAAATGTTTTAAAAAATATTTTTCAATGAAATGGTCCTCAATAAAATTTCCTGATTTATTTATATGTTTTAAAAAAAATTCATGGAATCTCTTTTCAAAAGTTTATATTAGATTAATTTTTAAGGAAATTTGTTTTCAAAATATTTTGAAAGATTCATTTATATGTTTTTTGGGAAATTTTTTTAATAAATATTTTCATGTTTCTTTTATTATTTTCCAAGTATATTGTTTTTCAAAATGTTTTCATTGTTTTTTATTGGTTTTCACAGAAAACTGTTTTTACAAATATTTTAAGGCTTATTTATTTGTTTTTGCACAATTTTCAATGGAAAGGATTTCAAAACGTTTTCAAGATCCAATTATTTTTTTAAAAGGACAAATGTTTCCAAATTTTTTCAAAGATTTAATTATAATCATTCAATATTATTTTTATAAAAAATGTTTTTAAAAGGGTTTTATGTTTTAAAGAGTATTTTTCAAATAACAAAGGATATTTTTCTCATGAAATGTTTTCAAAATATAATTCTAATTTATTTAACAACAAATATGACATATTTCAATGTTAATAATGTTCTTTAATGATATTATACAATGGTTCCATTCATATAATATCTTTATTTTTTTATGTTTTGATGGAATGATTATTATGAAAATCATTTCTCTTCAAAGAGATATATGATCTTACTTTTGCCTATAATATTTTGTTTAAATTATTTAGAAAATAATATTATTTCCCTGGTTAAGATATGATAACATGTTTATGGAACCCATTTAATTTTGTGGGTTATGGTATGATAGTTTATGATTTTTTTGCACAAGTATGTTTGATTTCATTATGATATGGGTGAGACCTATATCTCCCTCCATGGAATTGGGTAAATTTTGTTTATCGGATTAGATTATTATAATGATCTTGGGAATGAAAATTTACAACTAATATGACCATGGGAGTGAACCATGACTCTGAAAATTCAATGTTGATTGAACTCATGCTACTAAGATAGTCGTGAGAGTGAACCATCACTACCAAGATTGTATGGGGATTGAACCCATATTACCATGATAGTCTTGGTAGTAATGCTTTAGCTAAAATATAAAAGATATTATATACTTATGTTTCTAACAAAATTCCATGATTTATTCCTATGTTACACATTCATGGATTATGTTATTTGTTTCATTATGATTCATGTATTATTAACTGTTATACATTATGCCATGATTCATGTTTATGATCTTAGATATGAGGGGTATGATCTTATATTCTTCATGATAATGCTCTCATAATATTATGATAATGATTATGATTACATGTATCCCTTCTTTACCCATACTATGTACTAGATATCTCCAATTTTTATTTTTCATTTCCACAGGTTTTGAAGATATGTGTTATGTTTGACATTTAAAACAGGGTTATTGTCATAAAGATCGTAGTGGGAGATAATTTAGATCATTTATATACCAGTGTTTATGTTTCTGTGTTTTCAAAGGAACTAGAATTATATAGTCATTGGGCCTTTGTTTTTAAATTTTTTTATGTATTCCGAAAATATCATATAATGTTGATGTATGAAAAGTGAGGGTCACTATAGATATGATGGTTTAGTTCAGTGAATGATTAAGGAAGATTTTTTGTTGTGATCAATGTGATATCACCAACCTACATAAAGGGAAAAGGGGATGCCTAGAGATTGATCATAGGTATATTTCATACCATATTAATTTTTGTGGGAATATTATTTGACAACTAGTGATTAGATATCATTAAAGACATCTTAAAATCTTAAGGATTTCATTGGGTGTAATGAATGGATTTTAATTGGTTATATAACCCATGGATGTATTTTATTTTGGTATTCCTTGTTTATTATATCATTGTGTAAGATAAAATAAAGGTTGAGAATCTCATGATTTTAGAATATTTTCATTAATTACTTCAATATTAACAATTATATGGAATTATCGGGATTCACGACTTCTAGATTTATGAGTTCTATCATGTTGGTCATGAAATTTTTATTGGGGTGTATAAGATAGACTAAGTGAAGACTGAAGCTATGATGAATTTTGACATGACCGAAACCACTTGAGTCAACTTTATGATGAGTTTCCCACCCTATTTTCACCTCTTATTGGATAGGGTATCAAAAACATATTTAAGGAGGTATAATACATGTGGGGGGACATATCAGATATCAACCTATAAAAAAATTCATCATCAATACACTATATATTATCACTAACCAACATACATATATACGCAAAAACCACATTACTATATACAATTAAATGAATGATACAACATTTATCTTGTACATATCCATAATGAAAACCCCTAATGGAAAAACATATAATAGATAATATCACCATACACATATGATATGAAATATGAGAAAACATTTATACTAAGTATTAACTTCCGTATAAGGAACACTGGTAAAAAAATATCTATCACATACCAATACGAACATTCTCAAACATCTACATTAACATCATACACACCTATGTCACCACCAAATAATGAACTATCTGTACATGTACAACACATGTGGGAAAAATTCCCTAGTGAGGTTGAGTATACTCTTACCATGCAGGAAATGTAAAAAAATGAAATAAAAAACAAAACATTGGCTAAAACCCATAATATGAGATAATAGTAAGTATCCCAAAGGTAAAAAATATAGTCAATGCTGAAGAAAATTATGGAAAAATGTATTCATAATCATCAATGCTAATATCTATAATGAAAAATAATTCAAAAGAAACGTAACATCCTTGTGGAACAAAATTCTCCTAAATCATAAAGTAGATCCCCACAAATAAATAGTATATATAAATTATTTATTGTGATTGATGTTTCAAAATAAAAATATCATTAATATCAACCATCATCATAACTACCCAGTCCACATGACTTTCATGCTTCCTCACTATAACTATTGTGAAGGGCTCATGCCTCACTAATGTGTTCATGTCATTTGAGGGGATTCTAAACCCTATAAAGGACCCACACCTCATTGAGTGCATTATGAATCAGAATATGGTGTTTCTAACTCTATTTGTAGAGTACATGTTCCCTTTTATGTTGGAATGACATACACCACATTATTTATAAATAACCATTTTGTGGAACTAAAATACTACATTGGGCTTCCACCATCACATTTTCTTTATCTATCTTAACCACTCTTCGCATAATCATTTCTACATGGTAAGAGATGTAATATATCATATATTTCTTCAAGATAATCCCAATATAATGAATATATATAAACCATTTACTTTTTTATTAAAACCTTTGGAATAACTAATTTTATGTCTAATTATAACATTGATGTGAGAAAATATGAAACCACTAAAGAGAGAAAAATAGAAAATAGAAAATATATATTATAGGATATTTAAACATCAAATCCATTTGAGTATGTTATATTATAATATATATCATATATAGGATAACTACATGGAATTTATATTATAGAACTCACTATGTACAGAAACATTCACTCCATATTGGAATGTACTATCAGTATACATTGTTTTTTATGTAACATCCCATGTAAATAAAGGATAATACATTTTCATATATATTAATATTTTTGAATTAAATATTAATTTTACTTTAAATTGGTTTCTATGTTTGATAGCATACCCAATACGCAACAAAAAGTTTCTTTGAAATCTTACGTTGCATAATAATAATATAATAATATTATTTTAAATGGTAGTTAACACGTAGTTTTTGTATTGGAAGTAATGAATAGAAATAACCAAAATATGATTATATATGTTTGTTAAATGTTTTTCAATTTATCCAAAAAAATATAAAGGCTTAAAATAAGAAAAGAATTCATTTTTCGGCATAGATACTCTAATATTCACTAAAAGGTCGATTTATCACTTTTTGACGGAGAACCCGCTTTAAAAATAGTTTTGGTTACTCTTATACATTCTATTGGACCAAATAAAATCCTTCTTTTGAATCGGGACATCAAAATTTACTTTTTGTATGTTTTTGTTATTTTTTCGATAAAGTTCATTTTTAATGAATAAGTGGAAAATATTGTATTTTAATTCAAAACCCCATTTTAATATAATTTATTTATATGACTAGATTATTTTTTGAATTTGTTTTAAAGTTCAATTAGAATATATTTTAACCATTTAATCCAATGGTGGTCATTATAATTAATTTCACTTTGAAAATGGACTTAAACTCGTGTCAATTATTTGTTATATATTGTTTCTTAAAAACATGCTATTTTTTTGACAATGGGAATTAATTATTAAATTAATTAATTAAACTTATATGTTCTGAATTTTGTAAAATAGAAATCATTTTTTAATTTGGAATATGAAATATAGCAGAGGGTGAATTTTTTGTATTTTTCTGAAAAACATCAATTTTATGAATAGTAAAACCACTAAGTGGTAGTTAAAAAACTGATTTTTCATTTAAATTAAACCTTACCACTTCTGTGAATTGAATTTCAAAAATTATACATACGTTTTTTTCATTAATAATTAAAATTTGGTTCAATGGGATGAAAATATTTTTTGGTGAATTGTAACTTTTATGTTTTATTAATAGTGATTAAAGGTAATTAGTGTAATTTAAGGTAAAAATAATGTTATAATAACATGAAATCACCTTGACACATATCCTACAGTTATTTTATGAGTCATGGTTTACCAAGTCAATACATGGGTCAATTTGTCGGGCCCCATGGAGCCACTTGGGTAAGATAATGACATTAATACCTTTTATTTAAAGAAAAAATAAAAATGTCACAAACATATATTATTTTACTAATACAATTTTTACATGGAGTTATATAATTGAAATTTTTGACTATAAATATTAATTATAATTAAAAATATTTCCAATAACATGACAATTTTTTATAATTTTTAGACATCAAATGAATAAAATTATTTATGACACAATGATGATGTGGTGTTTACGTCATTAGTGAATGATTTAAATAAATAAGAATATAATGTTTAAAATAATATAAAACACTCGTCCAATTATTATTGGATGATTTTATTTATAACATGGAAAACGTTATATTTTACTTTATTAATTTTGGGACCTTTAGAAACTGAAAAAAATTATATAATAAAATAATAGTTTCATGATTTCCAAAAGATCCCCTCCTCTCCCTTATAAAAAGACCCCACTTCCTACCCATTTCTCAGACTTCTCAAGCCCTTTGGCTCATAAAAACTCTACTCAAATAAGCTCCCAAGACCCCTATCTTAACCCTAGAAGCCTTACCATAGGCATAAAGCTCTTCAAGAAACCCTTTTGGTTCAAACCAAGGGGAGTTACCCGATTTAAAGGTAATGTCTTCTCTTATGTTCTTTTGTTTTATTTTGCATCTCCAACCCCCTAAACTCTTTTTTTCATTTCATTGGTAACGAAACAAGTATATTAAATATACTAGAATGTTTTTATGAGATGTATTCGAGGTACAATTACAATCAACTCCATCTAATGGTTAAATAACATATTGTTTCTGTGGATGGTGAATTACTGTCTCACGAAACGATGATTGTTCAATCTTCTCTTAACACCTTTCATGGTGGCCATTAAGATGTCACTATATTTATTTATGATATATATTATGTTTATGTTTTACTTATTCTTCTTTATTTTTCATTTATGGAATACCGATATGGTTTCCATTATGGGTAAACGCGATAATTTCATTTTAGGAAGTGCGGACTACCACCCCCTCAATGTGATTTGAATTGTTAATGGCATATATGGGATGTATAAAGGATGAAATTAATAAAATTATATATGATATTATACTGGAATTATAATTTACCATTATATCATTGTTATTTCATTCCATTAAATATGAAATAAAAATGAAAGTAGCGTTCATGCGTACGTACGACTTACCGTCTCCATGAACGGTGCATTTCATTTCTTATCTCTAAATGTTATGTACTATTATAAACACATGTATTTGCTGGATATATATGATATATATGATATCCAATTCATGAATATCATTTTGGATATAATGAACCTTTGACAACATGAACAACATTTAATTGTAAGAAGTCCATTTTTGACTGAATTAACAAATATCGACAAAACGACCGTTATTAACTTAAATGATTACATAATGTTTATAACTTCGAAATAAGTGATATAAAAGGAATAATAAACATGAAAAAGGTTCTTAATAAATTATAAATTAACTTTAGTTTATTATTCAGGAGATTAAATAATGATCGAGTCAAGGAAGACACGAGGTAAGGGACTTCGTCTCAATATCCTTTCATTGAGGCATATTTTGTTCTAATACAAGACTCAATTTTATAAGCTGTATAAACACCTTTGAATTTTCATTTCATTCCAAGGGAATATTTTTATACAAATTGTTTTACTAAACGACAAAAAAGAATGTTTCTTTTAATGTTTTCGGTGACAATGACTTTTTCCGCCGCCGCGAGTACTACTTGATCATTGGCTTCCTTAACGAGCCGTAATGTTTTTAAAATAAAATAAATACCATATACTCCTTTATGTATTTTGGTAATTAAAATGGTTTTGATAATGTATTTTTTATGTCAATATATTTAATGGATATATTATATTGAAATGTGGAAATGTTTTCTTTATTTTATATTTGTTTTATGTCTTATGTTTTTATAATGGTACTTGGACATTTGACTGGTGGTTACGTGATAAACCAAATAATGGGTGGTGTCGTGAATACCCGGATGGGTGGTTACATTATAACCTCCCATGCATTTGGTATGGAAGTCGGCCATATGGCTATTCCATTTAGTGATATGTGTGGAAGTCAATCGTATGGTTTTTTCATTTATGATTGTTTATGTCCCAATTTACCTTTATATGTTATGTGTTATTTATATGGGTTTTATGGTAATATTTTGGTTACAAACGGGTAAGTAATGAAATTTTATTCAGTGAAGAGTATTTACTACTTCATAAAGATGAAAAGTATTACTTGGATAAAGTATTCATGGTTAAATGATGTTTTGAATAAAACTAACAGTTTTCCTTCTTTCTGTATCCCTTACTGAGTTTTTATGCTCACCCCAAGTTTTTGAAATTTTTTTTCAGAGGAAATAATGTGGAATAGGGTCATGGATTGGATCTAGGAAAAGTCATGATTTATTAAACATGGAACTAGACATGACTCTTATTTTCAATAGTTCATGTTTTTTTTAAATGGAAACTGTGTAGAAGTGTCTATGTTGTAATCTTTTGAGATGTAATAGTTTTTTCCTGATTCTCTAAAACTGTAAACCTGAAATGATCCTCAATTTGAATTATTTATTTAATTCAAGATTAAGTAATTTTTTAAGTCTGGGTCCTTATAGTTTGCATCATAGGTCAGTTTACAAAACATTAGGAGTTAGAAAATTGTTAAATTAATGTAAATAAATTAAGTTATACTTTGATTGAAATGATATAGCATTCAAAGATTACCATGTTGCTTCGCCTAAGATATTTATGTGTTCAGAATGGTTTTCCACAGAGGATACAGGGCAGTTATGTTGGGACGACATCAGGAGGAAGAGAACCTTCCAATTCAGTAACCTGAGATGGTCATAATCAGAATTGAATAGTTTTTTGTAGTGATGGCACAATTTACCCAGGCTATAAGTGGTGGTGGTATCCGTGAACGAGATCAGACATATCAATCACAGAGGAACATGACAGTGGTGGAGCATTTTATGAGGCAACACCCCCCATCATTCAAAGGATCATTTGACCCTGTGCTACCAGAAGGGTGGATTAAAGCACTGGAGAAGATTTTTAATGTCATGGGGTGTTCAGAACATCAAAAGGTTTGTCTCTTTGTTTACCATTTTGAAGGTGAAGCTAATCAGTGGTGGTCAATGGTGAAAAATATCAGGGATAGTGAAGAGATTTCTGATAGCCACTAGGATGAATTCAAAGGTTTGTTTCTTGAGAAATATTTTCCAATGCTGGTTCTTCATAGGATGGAAAAACAATTCCTAGAATTGAGGTAGGAGGATGACTCAGTGGATGCTTATGAAGTAGTGTTCACTCGACTTGCAAGGTATGCTCCAAATTTCATATTATATCTTGATAGTAAAATCAACCATTTTTACTCAGGGTTAAAGACAAAATATCAAGGGTCATTAGCTTATCATGAGATCAAAAGTTATGAAAAACTTGTTCGATGTGCGGAGAAGGTGGAAATTGAGTTTTTTGATGATCATGTGTTCTTTGACCAACTACAGAATAAGAGGTTCAGTTGGCAGGAAAAGGGAAATAATTCATCAAAGAATCTCGGAGGTAAGAAAACCAAATATCCATCATGTGAGAAGTATGGTAAAATGCAACCTAGAGAATGTTTATCCACGTATGGAAAGTGTTTTCGGTGTGGTAAGTCTGGTCATATTTCTCGTAACTGTAAGGAAGTTGATCAATCAGGAAATGAAAAGCCAGCGGTAAGATGTTTTATGTGTAATGAAATGGGTCATTATGAAAATGGGAGTCAAGAAAAGAAATCAACTAAGGGATTGCAGCCGAACTACAAGCAGAAAGGGTTGGTAAAATCATTTTCAAATACATCAGTAGATGTTGGGCCTTCGAATGAAGTAGTATCAGGTACACTGTTTGTTTGTTCAGATTATGCCAATGTGTTGTTTGATTCAGGGTCTACACATTGTTTCATTTCTGAGAATATTTCTTGTAAATTGGGAATTCCACCTCAAGATATGAATCCTGAACTTATGGTAAAAACACTTGGAGGAAACATTGAGACAAAGTGAAATTATAAGAACCTTCCAAGCCTTGTATGCAGAAAAAATCTACCGGAAAAACTTATTGTTTTGCCTCTAGTGGAGTTTGATGTTATTTTGGGCATGGATTGGCTTTCTGTTTATCATGTTAATATTGACTACAGAGCTAAATTGGTTTCTTTTCAGAAATATTTTCAGTTTGTTTACAATAATGAACCCTTTCTTTTGATAACATATCAATAAGTTGAGAAACTTGTAAAAGATAGAAATGAATGTTACCTTGTACATATTGTTGAAAACAAATGAACTATTTATATTAATGATGTGCGAGTGGAAAATTAGTATCTTGATGTTTTTTCTGATGTGTTGTCTTGTATTATTCATGATTAGGAAGTTGAATTTACTGTTGATTTAGTTTCTGATTCTAAGCCAATTTCAAAACCCCCTTATCGAATGGCTCAAGTTGAACTTTTAGAGTTAAAGAATCAATTACATGAGTAATTAGATAAAGGTTTCACTCGACATATCACATCACCATGGTGTTCTCCTAACATGTTTTTTAAAAATAATGATGGTTCAATGAGACTTTGCATTGATTATAGAGCATTGAATAACATCACTGTTAAAAAAAAGTATTCTTTGCCTCATATTGATGATTTGTTTGATCAGCTCCAGGGAGCTCAGTATTTTTCGTAGATTAACTTGAGGTTGGGGTACCATGAGTTGAATATAAAAGAAGCAGTCGTTCTAAAGACATCGTTTCATTCTTGATATAAAAATTGTGAATTTTTAGTTATTCCTTTTGGGTTAACAAATGCACCTGCTGTATTCATGGATCTAATGAATAGAATTTTCCATGAGTTCTTGGATAAGTTTGTGGTTGTGTTAATTGATGATATTCTGGTTTTTTCTAAAATTAAAAAGGAGAATGAACGTCATTTAAGGGTTATCTTGGAAAGATTAAAAGAAAAGAAACTGTATGGAAAATTCATCAACTGTGAGTTGTTGATACAAAAAATTTCTTTCCTTGGTCACATTTTTAAAAAAATGGCATAACTGTTGATCCTTCTAAAATAAAAGTGGTTGAAGAATGGCCAAGACATAAAAATATAACCAAGATCCTTGGTTTTCTTGGTTTGGTAGGTTATTACCGAAGGTTTTTTGAAAACTTTTCATAGTTATCTAGTCCAATTACTATGTTAACTCAAAAAGGTGTTAAGTTCATCTGGACAAAATAATGTGATGATTTTTTTCAGGAATTGAAAAGAATATTGGTGAATGATCGAGTTTTTGAACTTCCTTCTAGAAATGGTGAGTTTCTTATTTATAGTGATGCTTCATTAAAGGGACTTGGTTGTGTCCTTATTCAGAGTTATCAAGTAATTGCTTATGCTTCACATTAGTTGAAAACTCATAACTTAAATTAACCTACACATGATTTATAATTTTCTGTTGTTGTTTTTGCTCTAAAAATTTGGAGGCATCATTTGTATGGAGTAAAGTGTGAAATATATATCGATACCAAAAGATTAAAGTGTATATTAACTCAGAAATAATTGAACATGGGACAGAGGAGATGGCTGGAATTAATCAAGGATTACGAATGTACAATTCATTACCATTTAGGAAAATAAAATAAAGAGGTCGATGCTTTGAGTCGAAAAAGTAATGCTTAATTAACCATGTTATGTATGGAATGTGATCCTTTGGTTTTTGATTTGATGAACTTTGGAATAGAAGTTGTTGGTGCAGGATGTTATTTTGTTTTGTTTCAGGTGTTAGTGGGATCATCTCTATTAGACAGAATTAAGCAAGCACAGAAGAAAGATAGTGGGTTGTAGAAAAATGTAGAGATGGTTAAGTAGGGTATGTTTCCTGAATTTAACATTGTAAATGATTGTGTTTTGAGGTTTGGTAAGAGATTATGTGTGCCTTGTGATTCATAGTTAAAGAATGAGTGGTTATGTGAGGCTTATAGTTCCTCATTTTCATTTCATCCTGACAGTACTAATATGTAAATAGATCTGCGAGAGTATTACTGGTGGGATGGAATGAAAAGAGATATTTCCGATTTTACTGTGAAGTGTTTGACATGTCAGCAGGTTAAAGTAGAGAGGCATTTACCGAAAGGGATTCTTTAGTCATTACCGGTACCAGAGTGGAAATGTGGGAATATATCCACAGACTTTATTGTCGGATTACCAAATACATCTCGAGGTAATAATGCAATCTGGGTTATTATTGATCGATTGACTAAATCTGCTCATTTCTTCCTATTCAAGATGCATTCCCTCTAGATCAACTTTCTCAGTTGTATGTTAAAGAGATAGACAAGTTAATTGGAGTTCCCCTTTCTATTGTATCTGATCTTGATCCCAGGTTTACTTCTAACTTTTGGAAAGGCCTTTAGAATTCATTGGGTAATGAATTAAATTTTAGTACAGATTTTCATCTGCAATCAGATGGGTAGTCAAAAAAAAAAAATTCAAACCTTGTAGGATATGTTACGTGCTTATTCGATGGATTACCAGGGAATTTGGGACCAACATGTTTCTTCTATTGATTTTTTTTATAACAACAGTTTTCATTCCAGTATACAGATGGCTCTGTTTGAGGCATTATATGGTAAACGATGTCGAACTCCAGCTTTTTGGGAGGAAGTAGGGGAAAGGAAACTGATGGGATCAGAATTGGTAGAAGATATGGAAGAAAAATTTTAGTTGATTCAGAATCACATGAGAATAGCTCTGAGCAGGCAGAAAAGTTATGCAGATAACTGGAGGAAGGATCTATCTTTCGAGGTAGGTGATCATGTTTTTCTCAAACATTCTCCATGGAAAAGTGTGATACAATTTTCTAAGAAAGGAAAGATGAGTCCAAGGTTCATTGTACCTTATTAAATCTTGGAGAATTTTGGATTTGTTTCATATGGAGTGGCATTACCTCCATGTTGGTCTCAGGTACACAATGTTTTTCATGTTTCGATGTTGAGAAAGTATATGCCAGATCCATCTCATGTTTTGAGCCCACAGGTAGTTCAGTTGGAAGAGAATATCTCTTATGAAGAACAACCAATCAAAGTTATTGACCGAAGAGAGCAAGTGTTGATAAATAAGGTAATTTATCAGGTGAAGGTTTTATGGAAAAACCATATGGTTTAAGAGGCAATGTGGGAATATGAAAATGCTATGACTGATAAATACCCCCACTTATTTTGATAAGGGAATATAATTATGAGGACGCAATTCCCAAAAGGGGGGAAGGATGTAACATCCCATTTAATAAAAGTAAAATACTATTTCATATATATTAATATTTTTGAATTAAATATTAATTTTACTTTAAAGGGGTTTCTATGATCGATACCATAGCCAATACGCAACAAAGAGTTTCTTTGAAATCTTACGTTACACACTAATAATATAATAATAGTATTTTAAATGGTAGTTAACACGTAGCCTTTTTATTGGAAGGAATGAATAGAAATAACTATTATATGATTATATATGTTTGTTAAATGTTTTTTCATTTATCCAATAAAATATAAAGGCTTAAAATAAGAAACGAATTCAATTTTAGACATAGATTCTCTAATATTCACTAAATGGTTGATTTATCACCTTTTGATGGTGAACCCTCATTAAAAATAGTTTTGGTTACTCATATACATTCTATTGGACCAAATTAAATCCTTCTTTATAATCGGGACATCAAAATTTACTTTGGGTATTTTTTGGTATTTTTCTGATAAAGTTCAATTTTAATGAATAAGTGAAAAATGTTGTATTTTAATTCAAAACCCCATTTTAATCTAATTTATTTGTATGATTAGATTATATCTTAAATTTTTTTAAATTGAAATTATAATATATTTTTACCATTTAATCCAATGGGGGTCATTTTAATGAATTCCACTTTTAAATTGGACTTAAACTAGTGTCAATCTTTTGATATTTATTTTTTCTTAAAAACATGCTATTTATTTTGACAATGGGAATTAATTATTAAATTTATTAATGAAAATTAATTTTTATTATTTTTTAAAATAGAAATAATTTTATAATTTGGAATATCTAATTTATCGTAGGGTGAATTTTTGGTATTTTTCGGAAAAAACATCAATTTTATGAATAGTGAAACCACTAAGTGGTAGTTAAAAAACTAAATTAGTTTTTAAATGAAACTTTACCACCTCTGTGAATTGAATTTCAAAAATCTGACATACATGGTTGTCATTAGTATGTAAATGGTGGTTCAATGGGATGAAATTTGTTTTGGTGAATGGTAACTTTTAAGTTTTATTAATCGCGATTAAAGGTAATTAGTGTAATTTAAGGTAAAAATAATATTCTAATAATATGAAATCACTTTAAAACGTGTCCTACACAAATTTTATGAATCATGGACGACCAATTCAATCCATGGGTCAATTTGGGGGACCCCATGGAGCCACTTGGGTAAGATAATGACATTAATACCTTTTATTTAAAGTAAAAAATAAAAATGTCACAAACAGGTATTATTTTAATAAAACAATTTTTACATGGGGTTATATAATTGATATATTTGACTATAAATATTCCATAGAAATATAAAATTAGTTCCTACAACATGATAATTGTTTTATAATTTTTAGACATCAAATGTATAAAATTATTTATGACACAATGATGATGTAGTGTTTACGTCATTAATGAATGATTTAAAAAAATAAGAAGGTAATGTTTAAAATAATATCCAAAACATGTCCAATTCTTATTGGATGATTTTATTTCGAACATGGTAAACCTTATCTTTTACTGAAATAATTTTTGGACCTTCAAAAACCGAAAATCATTATATAATAAAATAATAGTTTCATGCATTCCAAAAGAGCCCCTTCTCTCCATTATAAAACGACCACACTTCCTACCCATTTCTCACACTTCTCAAGCCTTTTGGATCATTAAAACTCTACTCAAATATTATACCAAGACCCCCTTATTCATCCTAGAATCTGTACCTTAGGTATAAAGCTCTTCAAGAAACCCTTTTGGCTCATACCAAGGGGAGTTATCTGATTTAAAGGTAATGTCTTCTCTAATGTTCTTATCTTTTATTTTTCTTCCCTAACCCCCTAAACTCTTATTATTAATTTATTTTGTAACAACACCAGTATATTAAATATAATAGGATGTTTTTATGAGATGTATTCTAGCTACACTTACACACACCTCCTTCTAATAGTTAAAGAGCATACTGTTTCTGTGGATGTTGAATTACTGCCTCACGAAATGATGATTGTTCAATTTTCTCTTAAAACCTTTCATGGTGTCCATTAAGATGACACTGTATTTATTTATGATATATATTATGTTTATATTTTCTTTGTTCTTATTTATTTTTCATTTATGTCATACCTTTACGTTTTCCATTATGGGTAAACGTGATAATTGTTTTTAGGAAGTGCGGACTACTGCCCCCTCAAAATGATTTGAATCGTTAATGCCATATGTGGGATGTTTAGAGGATGGCGTTAATAACATTATATATGATATTATACTAGAATTATAATTTACCTTTATATAATTTTGATTTAATTCCATTAATTATGAATTAGTAATGAAAGCAGTGTTCATTGTACGTATGGCTTACCGTCTCAATGAACGATGCATTTCATTTCTTACCTCTAAATGTTATGTAATATTATAAACCCATGTATATGCTGGATGTATATGAAATATATGATATCCAAATCATTAATATCATTATGGATATAATAAACCTTTTACAAATGAACAACATGTAAATGTAAGATGTTCATTTTTGACTCAAGTAATAAATATCGACAAAACGAACGTTATTAAATTAAATCATTACCCTTGAAAAAGGTTCTTAAGAAAGTATAAATTAACATTAGTTTATTATTCAGGAGATTAAATAATGATCGAGTCAAGATAGACACGAGGTAAGGGACTTCGTCTCAATCTCGATTCATTGAGGCATATTTTTTTCTAATACAAGACTTTCTTTTATACGCTGTGTAAAAACCTTTTACTTTTCATTTCATTCAAAGGTAATATTTTTCTATGAAGAGTTTTACTAAATTACTTAAAGTAATGTTTCTTTTAACGTACTCGGTGACAATGACCTTTTCTGCCACTGCGATGACTAATTGATCATTGGCTTCCTTAACAAGCCGTAATGTTTTTAAAAGAAAATAAATACCATATACAATTTTATGTATTTTGGTATTGAAAATGGTTTTGATAATGGATTTGTCTTGTCAATATATTTAAGGGATATATTGTGATTGAAACGTGGAAATTTTTTCTTTCCTTTATATTTGTTTTATGTATTATGATTTTATAATGGTTCTTAGAAATTTGTCGCGTGGTTACGTGATAAACTAAATGACAGGTTGTGTCTTGAATACCAGGACGGGTGGTTACATTATATCCTCCAATGTATTGGGTATGTAAGTCAGCCGTATTGATATTCCATTTATTGATATGTGTGGAAGTCGACCGTATCGTTATTACATTTATGTATGTTTATTTCCCAAGTAACTTTTATATGTTATTTGTTCTTTATATGGGTTTTATGGTAATATTTTAGTTCAAAAAGGGTAAGTAATGATCTTTTATTCAGTGAAGTGTATTTACTACTTCATATAGGTAAAAAGTATTACTTTTATTAAGTATTTAGTGTTTACTTGATGTTTTGAAGAAAACTAACAATTTTCCTTCTTTGGGTATCCCTTACTCAGTTTTTTATGCTCACCCCAAGTTTTTGAAATGTTTTTCACATGACATAATGTAGAATAGGGTCAAGGATGGGATCAAGGAAAATTCATGATGTCTTATACATGTAACTAGACCTAACTATTGTTTTCAAGAGTTCGTGTTTTGTAAAAAATATCGAAACTGTGTAGAAGTGTCTTCTTTGTAATCTTTTGAGATGTAATAGTTATGTCCTAATTCTCTAAAACTCTAATCCTGAAAATATCCTCATTGAGAATTATTCATTTAATTCAACATAATGTAAGGTTTAAGGTCAACTCATTATATTTCATCTCATTAGTACAAGACATGTATTCCTATATACACTAAGTGCATCCTTCCAGAGAACAATTCATGCTAGGTCAACCTATATGAAATGTAAAATAGGTGACATGGCATGTGAGAAACTCTAAACACTCAAAAATTTATCCCAAATTCATATAGGCATTCTATATAGATATACACAACATGTTATATTACACTACATTATGTTGGACCATTAGAAAAAAATATATTTAAATCCATAAATTTATGAAATTGGTTATTTATAGATAATATTATAAATGATTTTATAATTTTTTATTGAACATCCAATTTAAAAAACCAAATATTAATATTTATTACCATGAATATTCAATAACTAATTTAAAAAACATGCTTTTAATTATATTGATAGCATTATCAATGTAAAAAAACTTATTTTGATGTATTTAATAAAATTACCAACATTAAAATCCTATAAAAATTTGAAATTATATTCCCATATTATAATTACTTTCAGTCAACTAACCCTTATTTATTTTAGTTTTACAAAACACTATGATGTTAAAATAATTTATTTTTTAAAATTTGAAAATATTTATTTTCTTTTTTAAAATGATTATTAACTATTTAAATAAAAATATAAAAAAATTAAACCTAAATATTTATTAATTTAAAATATATTGTGGATAAATAATATTGCGAATTTTAATTAAATATTTTTCAATTCAAACAAATATAATATATTTTTTATTCATATTAGTTTTTATATTTGTTTTCATCTATCATGTTATTCCATTTAAAAAATATTATTATTTATTATAATTATTTACCAAAGAAATTTTTATTATTATTTAAAAATATATTAACATGAATTCAATACATAAAAGTTTTAATAGGTGATAGTGAATCATAGTTATGTTACATCATGGTAAAAATGTGATGATTATGAATAAGTGGTTGACACTTTTGAAATATTCAAAATAAAATGTTCCAAATAACAACTAAACATTCTATTATTTCATTATGTTTTTAAATATGAGAATTATTTAGTGAAGATAAATCAAATATTAGTTAATTTTTAATGATGAAATATGATATATATGTATTGGATTTTTTGTGTAAAACTGAGTATAATTTGAAATCTAATAATGATGTGCATTTTCAAATTGATAATTCTAATAAAACTGAAGAAATGATTCATGATATAGAAATTTTTTAAAATGAAAAAAAAACACTGAATAATCTGGAATCTATATGCTGATGAAAAAAAAATTTACCTTGGTTTTATGATATTTATTGTGTGATCGACTATGTTTAAATTGGTTAATAAGAAATATAAAAATTATTTAAGTGATACAATTTTTATATAATTTAGATAGCTATTCAATGATATTCATCCTAAAAATAATTATCATAAAAATTTAAATTAGATTATAAACACAATATTTTTCCTATCAGGATTGGGATATAATAATATTTATTTCTTCTCCAATTAATTTGGTTATATTAGAAGGAATATCAGTGTCTTTCAGAGTATCCTTAATGTAGGGTATCATAGTATAAGTTGAAAGAAAAATTGTAGGTTGATTTGTATATTATACTAAGTACCAAGTCTACAACTAAAGTAATTTGGAATCTTCCTATATTAATATTTTATATTTTTTTAATTTTCAAATTTAAAAGATTCAAGAATATTAGGATTTCATATACAGTAGTAAATTACTATAAGAAAATTACTTTATCCAAAAAAATTAAATAATGGATTATAATATCTCAACAATTTACTCTATTTAAAAATGAATATATATAAATTATAATTATACTATACATATAGGGAATGAATCTATATCAGATCCTTAGTAACAAAAATAGTTCCTGACATAATTTTTTATCAATTTATTACTTATATCGTTAATTTTGTATGAGGAATAAATTTATCATGTAGAGTTTAATGATTTCTAGAACAAAATAGAATGGAAACAAAATTGTTCATAAAATTTAAATATTATGTGATTATTGAAATACTTAGTTGAGTAAGTGATTTTAGTGTGTAATTGATACAGAAAGAAATAATAATAATTTCATGCAATGACTATGTTCAATATGAATGAATTCCTAAAGTATGAAAAGTTTTATGGATATAGTGTCAAGTGGATTATGGATTGTACAATTTAAAAATAAGTAACTTCATGTTATGAAAAGAAATATGGATGAAAATTGGTAAACATGAGTCATTGATGGTTTGATTCAATGGATCAATCTCAAAATATAATAAAAAAATGAATTCAACTGCTCACCTGAATTTGATGCTTCTTTAAATCCTATATTCACTGATAAATATTTCTAGAATGTGAAGAAGAAATTGATTTCACATTTTTAATGAAATATAGATCATGTAACTATAATAATAAATGGATGGGTAATTTTTCATTTTTTATCATCTACAATAGAGATATCACGTGGTCAAACATAACATTAACTGATAATATTATTGCTGAAAAGAATATTTATCATAGATTAATTTGAATATTATTATATATTAAAGCTATTAAGATGGATAGTTTTAATGAAATATTGAGCTTAATATAAATAGTAATATTTATTGATTTAATTTCCAATCATAAAATTAAATTAACATACTTTCCTTTGGATTATCCTAAATTATCACATATGGGGACAATTATTTGTTGTTGGGACCTTCATGGAATCTACATGTCTCACTGTTATTATTCTAATGTACAAAATTATATATCATTAACATATTTGAATCCAATATTCCTGAAATATCATGATTGAATTGTTATGATACAAAAAACACAGACCATTTTCATTATATCAAATTCTACCAATATGTGCTATATTTTCAAGTATCAATGTGTGTTATTTTTAACTCAATTTATATTAATGTGATGGATTTGAAAGTATTTAAATTTTTTTATAATGAATCAATGTATACAAATTATCAAATATAAATGTACTTTTTTATCCAATGAATGAAGAACATATAATGATAAATATTTGATGTAATCATAGGGTTTTATTTAATACCAGTGCGGTGTTTTATAAATTGAGAAGTTAAAAAACATGGATTAGAGAGAATATTAAGTTGATATTATTCTACTATTGATTTTGTTAATACATAAATCCTATTTTATATTTAATATAATAAATTTTATAATTTTAGTGGAAGTATTTTTATACCTTCTGTGGGTTATGAATTAATTATAGATTTATTTGGACGAATTCTAGAATGGTTTTTGTGCTGTGCAGATTGGGATGGAAAAATAAAAAAGAAAATATATAAGGGTAAATTCCAATCATGTAAAGGGAACCCATAGAAGCTAGTGAATATTTTTTCTGTCCTAGAAACATTAATATAAATTTGTTATATATGTAATGGTATCCTATAATAGATAATAAAAATCATAAAATTCTTAAGACTAACTAAAATAAAAAAATATAACATTTCCTAATAAATAATGGCATCGTTGGGAAGATTGTTCAAAAATTATAAACTCCCCCAAAACAAAAATATATCTATCCTGATATATAACGGTCCCTGTAATGATACATAATGTTCATTTTAAATTCCAAATTTTCTTATTTAGTACATATTGGAAATTTGGAAAAGTAATTAAATATAAGTGTATTTTATATAACATGCAAGAGTAATTTCTAAAATAAGTATGGGTGATTTTAGAGTATATAAGGGTAATTTAAGTAATATTTAAGGATAATTTCTTATTTATATAGAGACCCCAAAATTATCTAAGAGATATAATATTTATAGATATTACTATATAGTTTTATAGGATTTATTTCTAAAAGTATTAAATAATTAAAATGATAAATATAATTATGTTGAAGATAATCATGTCTGAATTAAATATCCAAAGTAAAAAATCATTATACATGTATTAGGAGATTCATTTTCACTCTATTTATATCATATTCACATTATTATCAATAAAAACTAAAAGAAAATAGAAAAAGATTTGTGTCTCAAAGAAAATTATTTAATCACCAAGAGAGAAGATGTTACTAATCTAGTTAGAGAAATTTATTTGGTTATGAAAGTGTTATTTCTCAATTTTATGATTTGAATAGTTCCAAACAATGAACAATGTGAGGGAGATATCAATGAACAATTTAATGATGATATTTTTTTTATTTTAATTTGAAAATTAATGAAGGGAAAAAGATTATTGATGTGAAATGTAAACTCAAATAAAGATCTTATATGAACATGGTGATAATTCAAGTGAGGTAGTTTAGAATATAATATAAATTAAGTATTATATATAGTTGAGGGATCACAAAAATGGAGTGATGAAAATAAGTGCACACATAGGTTTTATGTGAGATCATTACAATTTATGTGTGTGATGATGATAGTGGAAATTACCAAAATTCTAAATTAAAGATGAAGTACTGGAAAACTATAAACTTTTTGGTAGCAATTATTCAAAGGAAAATGAATAATATTTACATCATCAAAATTTAGACAGTAGTGTAAATGTTTTAGTATTCTTTTTTTGGATACAACATTATTTCATCTTATATTACAATTCATGGATATACACTACTATTTTTACACACCATTGTGATTATATTGGGTTATATGGTCCTGAAATATTCCAAATCATAACCTATATTAGGTAATCCTTTTAATAAGAGAACCTTATGCATCATGTGAATTTTTTTGTTTTATTTCATTAGTGTGTGATTGTTAATAAGTGAGATAACTATGTTTAACAATAGGAATTAGATTATTTCATAAGAAATCATATAATGAAAATAATGAATATTTCTCAATAATTTACCCACAACATAGAAAACCTAATCTACACATGGGGTCATCACATTTAGAATTATAACAGTCTAGGTTTTTGTAAATATTTATAAGATTGAAGTTTTCTACATTGATGGATTTTAAATGTATATGGTATTTCATTTATTATCTCTCTATCTAAAAATCATCATTGTTTCTGAGTTTCTTTATTTATTTTTCTTAGTGAAGTGAATCTTTTACATTAAATTTTTATTTCTGTTACTAAATAATTTCATTTTGATGAATATTTAAGGATGTTCAACATGTAGTAGAAAAAATTAAAATTTTCAGTATGAAGTACGGTTACCCTACTTAAATTCATTGGGTATTTCTGTTCTTTAAATTGTGAATAATGTTTTTAGACTTGCTTCTATAGGGAAATTATTTACTCAAGAAACTATGGAGATATTTCAGTTTTAGGGGAATGAATGAAATTACATTTTACACTATCTTTTTGAAAAATATTTAATAATTATTATGGAGTTCATGGATAGTAAATGAATTTTGGACAAGATAACGAACATTTTTTATGTTAATTTCAAATTGAAATAAATTGAAAATCAGGTGATTATAGAATTCTGATATGAGAATAAATTTTGAGGAATCTATTGATGGATTCTTGAAAATGGTCAATGAGGTAGTGAGATCCATTAAATTATTTAATGATATTATTAATGATGCAATGGTGTTCAAGTAGATACATTGTATCTTACTAAATAGATTTCATTACAATGTTTTAACTCTCTAGGATTGGGATCTTTATACACGTCCTTTTTATTTATTTCACATCATCTCAGTCGCACATGACATGGGAAAGGAATATATTATAAATAATATGAGTTCAACTTAGAAGGATATTCATCCATATCTATGGTTAAGGAATCAACATTAAATAAAATTACGATGAAGATAAATACGAAGATTTAACTATATATTGTACTAAAAAATTTGAAATGAACCCTAGAAACATCATACAAGCCTTCTCTTGGGGAAATTGTATAGGAAATTATAATTTTCCTAGAAAGTTATTTATTAAATGATTTATATATAGGTGTTTCGTAAATTTATATGATCATTTTAAAAATAAAATTTAACATAAATGTGACGATAATGGATCTTCCTCGCTTGTTTGTTCAAGAAATTATTCCAATAACATCATAATATGGAATTTATCATTAAGGAGTTCAATAAGTAATTATTATATTTAAAAAGTAGTTGTTATATATCCAATATGTATAAAATATCATGTGATAGTTGTGAGGGTTGTTATCCCTCATGTTTTAGAGGTGAGAATAAATTCACTTCAATGGCGGATTTCAATGATTTGAGTAGTGAAGATTCCCCAAATTTAATAATTTAAGGATTCATCTAGCAATCATAAAAAGTTACAGTGAACACAAAATGAGTTGATTTTGAGTAGGGAATTGTAGAAGGGATTATCAATTGTTTTTATGTTTTTTAATGGGAATTGATTAATTTATAATGCATTATATAAGTTAATATTATATAAGTATGATTTTATAACGATTAAAGATGATTTGAACCTCAATATTCAGAATGTATAAGACTCTCTATCTATTGATAAATGTTTTGAATTATTGTTGGAGAATAATCATGAATAGGAGAATGAAAATGAATATATTAAAGTGATAATAAAGGATTAATTTAATAAATAATAACCTTAATAAATAATTTATAAATATCACATAATTGATAGATGAAAAGTTGAGTACCTTTTGAAGGTGAAAAAGAAAGATAATAACACTGGAGCATAATATATGAAATTAATTTTCTTTTGACATTCCAAACATTGGAGGATTTTATTATTATTTTTTTAAAGTATAAAAACATGTAATATATATGTTGAAGTGTAATGTTTGTGTAGTTGTATTCTTGTTCATTAGATAGAGGTTAATAAGGGATTGTAAGTCATGAATTTTAGAAGAGTAATATTATTAATGAGATTGGTGGTTTGTGAACTAAATTATAATCTTATAGTCACAGTTATTTTTGAAGAGGATATTAGAATATAATGAAATTTTTATATTTATAAGAAACTACATTTTTATTCTATAATTAGTAATGTAAGGAATACATTTAGGGGTATAAAATCAACTCAAAACGGTAGTATCAAGATGAATGAAATTCAACAACAAATTATTGATTTGAAGTAGAATTTATAAGCCTTGAATAATGTGTTAGGATATGGGATCAATATGTTCATTTCACTATAATGTTTTTCATGATCCTCAAGGAATATCATATCTAACAACCTGATAAAAATGTATTTATAAATATTTTCAAGGATAGTAAAGGTACAAATAATAAAATTCAATTCAATAAGAAGAATAATGATACTATTACTCCAATAGATTTGTTGAATCTAAAAGGGTGCGTAAAAAAGAATTACTAAGAATAATTATGAATTTTCTATATAATGTAGAAAATATCATACAATGAATATTTATGAATTTTATTATATTTCAATACAACAATGTCTATGTTCTAAAATATGGTATTAAGTGAAGTTCATGTATAAGAGATAGTCTTTGGAATGTAAAATTAATCATGTTTATACGAATATGAGTTATCAAAATATAAAATGTATATTTATTAATAATTTGGTAGATAAAATTTATTTTTACTCAAAATAAATTTTAAATAACCCACCACTAAGGTTCAAGAACAAATCACCACATTCACTCATCAAATGGAGATGGTATAAAGAATGTTTTTCCCTTATATTTCATGTTCATTGTATATTTTTTTGTCTTTGTGGGAGAAAGGAAATATAAATTAACTTATCCTTATCCCATAATTATTTAAAAATGTGGATAAAATATATATATGGGAATAATCCAATGATCTGTGTTCAACCTAATTGGGGAGAGATATTTAATTTAGTGGGAAAATTTATTCATATAAAGTTATCAAATGGGTATTGTTTTAAATATGCTTTTTTGTGTGTTATATGAAATATTGTTGTATATTTAATGATAATTTTTTATAGAAATTTTCTTAGGCAAGTTCATGGGACATTTTTTTAGGACTGGAAGAATTTTTGTCTCAAGAAGTTAATCATAGATTATTTAAAGGGATTTAAAGGAGTTCTTGGAAGTTGATTCTATAAAAAAACATGAAATTATTGGTATTTTTTTATATAATATTTTTATTATTTATTAATATATTTATTTAATGATGATAAATTTCTATGTTTGTTAGGTTTTAAAAGTAACTTATGTTTAATGATTTCAAAAATAATCCAATGGGGTGGATTTCTGAACCCATGAATAAAGAATTCTGTCAGATAAATATTGGTTTTGACCATTTGGTGTTTTTAATGAACATATGGATTTTTTTTGTGTTGGTAAGCAATAGAAAACAAATTTGAGAATAAATTAATTGGATATCATTCTTGTATTGGATTGTTTTAGCATTTTATAATTTATTTTCGCACTAAAATATAACAAGGTTTATATAATGAGATGATGTCTACATTTATGTTTGAAATAATTTTATTGTTATTTGAATCTACAATAGATTTTGTGTTGAAAAGAACATGATAGAAAATTGAAAAAGGAAATATAAAAATCCAAATTCTCAATATAAAAAATTTCACCATATCAAATGAGTATGTATTTAGATAAGTCTGTGATATCTAAAGGTTACTATTATAATAATATAAATGTAACTTTGGATAGATATCATAAAATTTATAGTCTTGACTTTCACTATAATACCTCAAGGATAATTATTCTAGAATGAAAATATTACCATGATAAAATTAATTAATCAAAGAAAATAACCCAATAGGTAAGGCCATTATCTTGATAAATAAAGGTCCCTATTATGATATATATTAGTAAAATTTTTGATACATAAATATCACCATGAGTATACAATAAATATTTACCAATGTCTACAAAAGTATGTTCCATTTTGAAAATAGATAAAATTAATTTTCATATCATATATGGGTAATTTTAGAATAAATTAGTGTAATTTAAAAATTATATAATGTCTATTAATACTATATATAGTGATATGAGAAGGTTCCATTCTTAGAAAAAATATATTATATTTTTAAAACTTACCGTAAAATTTAATATGAATGATTTCTAAATGTGAAGAAGAATTTTGGAGACTTATATGATAGTGAGAATATTGTTACTTAATAGATAACATATAATGAAACCAAATACTGATACAACATGATGGAAAATAATTGTTTTTAAGATGATTGTCAGGTTTTTATCTCGATCACCATGAATTAGAAGACAAAATTATTTCTCTATGATGGTGATTATGACATAGTAATGGGATATAGATTTTATGACATTTTTAACGAAATTGGGGATTCAAATAAAAAGGTATTTAGTCACAAAATTATGAATTTCAATGTTCTAAAAAATTAAATAATAAGTTAATAATGTTTTTGATATGTTAAATAATAGTTTACAGCTTTTAGTATTCGGAATTTTGAATTTGAAATTTGAATGTGATTGGAACGATATTTTTTGTACCAAGAAATATAAAATCAATCAAGGACCTTACATGAAGATATATATTATTCAAGATAGAAATTGATAATGAGAATATAGAAGATGTAGCATATCTAGTGTAGTTTGAAAATATAGAAAAGATAAGAAGAAGAGTACACAATTAGATTTTGCTTCACCATCAATCATTTATTGTGTATTGAGGAATGAAAAAATTACTATTATTATAAATTGTGTGGTAGAAATACATAATATTTGGGATATAATCATTCAGAGGAAAATAAGAAAATACTTACCTCATCTAAATTCAATAGAGTAGTGCAACATATTAAGATACTTTTATTGAGGAAATACTATTGGATCTTATATTACAAGGGACAGATTTACCTATCTAATTTGTATCCACTATGGATATTCTTATAGATTTTATGGTCTTATGTGGTTCTAATCATACAAATTATTAAATACACATTCTATGTACAAACCATATACATTGAGTGTCTTTGTTTTTTTCATTCCATGTTTTTTTATTTAGTAGTGAGATCGCTCATTGTAATATGGTATAGTGGTTAATTTCATAATAAATAATAAAATAAGAAATGGATTATTTATCACTGATTAATTGTTACCCACTTAGTAAACATACACTATATGTGGTTCTATTATTGTACTTCAGGCCCTGTTTTATTTTTTTCATGGTATATTTAATAGTATATTTCATGAAATAAATAATGATTTTCCATTCTGTATAATTAAATTTCTTTTATACTCTTGATAATTATATATAGATATTAATGGGGAAAGTCAAAAATTTACCATGTCAAAAATCATCCATTATTGAAATTATATTTTTGATTGGGAATCAATGATTTTTATGGACTACTTATCTATAGTAGAGAATATATAATTTCATTCATATCTCTCTGAGTGTGTTAGTTTTTGGGGAATTGTCACTGACGACTTCAAATTAATGTCACTAACATGTGATAGAATAATATTGGAAAGTTAAAATATCTTGAATAACATTGATGAAACTCAATAATATATATCATAATATATTATTTTTAGAAACATCGTTATTATAAGAAGCAAGATATTTGGTGATTGAATGAGAAGAAGAATAAAATTACATATTTTAAAGAGGCCACGTGAAGTAGTTTTAATGCATCAAAAACACTAATATGATTAGCGAGTGACACATAATTAAATGCGATAACAAGTTCTATGTGTATCAATAATGCCTATATATTTTATACCAAGTAAATAAGAAAATATATGTGAAATTTAGAATATGGGGGTATTTTTATAACTAATGAAATACCATTATTCCGGGACATGTGATAAAAACCACGATCTCCAAGTCCAATATATATTATAATGTAATAGACTATATATGTGAGATTGATAGTATTAAATTTTGAGTTCTTGAATTCAATTATAAATTCATTATTAGTAATGATACAATTAAACTATATGATTTTAAAATTAAACTAGTAGATCTTAACATATTTAGATACATTGATGAACTATTAATCATAGACAAAAACGAATATGTTCTGTATCCATCAAATATTCAGTAGTGGATCATGTTTCAAGGAAAAAGGTATTGTGGTGACTAAAAATGTATCAATGATGATGAATTTGAAATGATTCCAACTTTATGGAATGATTATTTGATGATATAGATGACCATGTGGTAGACATGGTTTGTTCCATATAAAATGATCTTGATGGGATATGAGAAAACAATACTTTAATAACGAACTAATATTATAGGTATTTTATATTTATATTCTCTTAAACATTTAATATTTTCTAAAATAGGTGATATATTATTTTTAATTGTTATTTTTATTTGGGTAAGGTGTTTTGATAAAAATGATATTTTTTGTTATGTTCTTGAAAATCCATTACCCGTAAATATTCTTTTTTTATATATTTTAATATTATAAATAATAAATAAATCTTATTGTATTAAATCTATTTTATTTCATGTATTATATATGATGTTAGTCTTTTTTTATAATTATTTGTTAAATAATTTAACAAATATGATCAACTACGTGATTATTTTAGATTTGTTTTTATTATTTTTCTATTACAATTGAATTTTATATTTTAACATTTTTATTTTTATCATCTTTTACTAATTATCTGTTAATTATAATTTTAATACCATGTAATTACAAAAACATGATACATCTTGATTTTCTAGGGAGGAATCTCCACATTCTACTACTATGGAGCCTCCTTATTCCTCTCGATATGACCCCCTAACTACTATAGGGAAATAGAAGGATCATGGGTTTGTAAACGTGGTAGAACATATTAACCTAAATTACTCAATGATATTATAAATGGGAATATGAAAATTATTATGTTTTTCTCTAATGGTAATCATATAGATCTAAATTCATTGAAATTGATGATTTTTTACTATGATATCTTAAAAAATAATATGATGTTTTTTGGATATGTGTTGATAATATGACATAGCTCAGCTATGAGAGTTTTTTTGAAATTTCATTTCTTATTGTTTTATTAATAATGACATGTTTTTGATGATCCTAGTCAAACTTACAGAAACAACTGACTAGGGTGGTGGATCACCTGTTAATTGGGTTTTAGGAACTAAAAATTGTTCTTTTAACATTTCAATCCCTTTTGGATATGATAATCTATTGGTGGTTTAGGAATATGGATCAATATATTTTAACTAGACATACAATACTTCATAATATATTTAAATTAAATTCAAAACCTTGGATTTACAAGGTTCAATCCAAAGACCTACTCTTTATCATAGCAACTCCCATTGAGTTATAGATTATCCACTATACCCTTATCATAAATAAAAGTGTAGTTTGAAAAGTATCATAATGGAACCTAGGAATACCATATTATATATTTTTGGGATCAATATATTACAATTGAGATCTTTATAACTCTCACAGAATCATTATACTCACATCCCATGAGTTTTTCATTAGTTTTTCCTCAAATATTATGTCACATTCTATACAGTGATATCACCACACCCAAAAAGATTATATACACCCTCAACCACAATGATTATTTAATTTTTTCTACTATACTCACTCATCCTATTTAGCTCAGTATCTTTACATTCCTAGAGATTCTATTTCATTATATAATATATTACATGAAACTCAACTCAATTTTTTTTTCTATGTCCCATCAAATTAAACAGAAAAAAAAATCCCTCTTATTCAAAATCATGCATTTCCATGTACACTATATAACACAAGTATATTATTTCTCACTCAATTCTAATTTACCACAGGATATTATATTCTCTCTTTATTCTTTAATAGGGATTTAATTTTCACATATACTCACATTTCACAAACTTATTAAATCAATATATCATTATTTACTTTCTCTATCTACCTCCCCGATCATCAAATCAAATCATTTTCATTTGTTGATTTATTAATATATCATTTCAATTTCAATGATTTATAAATGGAATTCCCAATAAGAAACATCCCTCCTAGAAAAAAATATTTCTAAATACCTAGATTTGGGATCCCATGATTTTCCTTGGATTTCCATTTATACAAAAGGTTTATTTCTCAAATGACCTTAACTAATGATACTCATTTATAAAACACAATTGAATAAAATATTAATATTTTCTTCAAAAATATAATACATATTTTTCTAAAACAATTCCACAAATTCACCACTCAAATTTTTTTATATTTTATATACAGTATATAGAAAATATATTTATTAGTATAGAAGTCATATATCAATCATATTATTTTAATAAAAATTGTATTACCAATAATCACAGTATTGTACACTAAAAAAAATATATATCTACTCTCAATCCTCTAATCATTGAAAAATTAACTTCAATAAATTTCATTTAATTTTCATCTTAACATAAACAAGCTAACATGATAATGATATAGGCCTTAATGTAAAGTATCTCCATATTCACTTGATCATCATATGCATTATTCTCAAAAACCCAATGAAAGCAATATTAATATAAATAAATAAATTCAATTATTCTACTAAATCAATATTTCTCAAAACATTCTGGGATATTCTCTTGAATAATATTCATGATGTATGAAACTAGAAATCACAACTTTAATAACATCATAATTTTTTCCCAAATATTAAATAATTCTAGAGAATCCATTTTTCTTTATTCTTCCATCACCCCTTACCAAAGGTAAATATCAACTTATCATTATTATTAATCTCAAATCACCATCCAATGTAAGTGGTTATAATATTTTTACCATGAATGAAATACTTATAAATTATCCCATTTTTTCATCTTCATTAGATTTAAAATCATTATTTGTTGTTTTTTATAAAAAAACAAAATTTCTAAACATTGAATCTTAAAGTTTTTGGATTAAATGATTTATAGTCAAATAGATAGATTATAATGGGTTATAATGATACATAATATTTTTGAATTTTTTTATATGTACTGAATCTTTATTTTTAACCAAGGAATTATTATCAGGAAATTGAAGACCTATACCTAGCATCAGAAGCCTTTTGATCAATGACTTTATAAATTTATGTAGACACCAATGTAATAAGATGAATCCTTATGATCAGAAAAGACATAAATTACTCAAAAAATGAATTACATTCATAGTGAAGTTATCTGATCAAATTTGAAAATCCTTACTCACATGACATAGCCAATTTTAGTGAACTCCAAAATCCATATATATATTGATTTGTATGAACTAACATCCTCTTTCTTCATGGAATCAAAAAACTCCTCAAATCATCTAATAACATCATAAAATAACATTACTTCTAGAATACATCATATATTATACTCATCGTATGGTTTCTCTTTCAGGATATCTCTACTATATGTTTTGAAACTATTTAACATGTGACAATCTTATCCATGAACATCTTCCATCTGTAGGATTAACATTAAACTCTTTTATAACACCCCAAAAAGATAAAGGTTAATATTACTAAATGACATCACTCATGTAAACAAGGTGCACCTTCTTTTTTCAGACCCTACCAGATTAAAACTCCACAATTATGTGTGCTTGTCTTGGATTAGTGATCATGATTTGTTTTCTTCTGGAATGTTTCCCATGGTGTATATGAATGAGGAAAAATAAAACATAAAAGGACATGTGTTGTCTTGTGAGAATAGTTATTAGATAGATGACATGTTCAGGCACATGGGTGGGCGCCACGGTTGGGACCACGTGTCTACGGGGAAACTGGTGGTACATGGAGATCTAGGACTCAACGACCATGTTATGAAAGGGTTTCTGTGTTGTCATCATGGACGAGTTGTCACATTTGGTATCATATGAGGACCCAGCCTTACATGCGGTGCACTTCCTAGGTTGTGATGTAGGTCCCACAATAATGATGTTTTACTCAAAGGTGTAGGTGAATGTGACACCCCAAAATGATAATGGATTAATTGGATAAATTATATGAATCATGTTAATAAGGTGAACCATCCATTTTGGGAGAATGTTTGATTAGAACTCCACTGTTAATCGTTCTTGGCCTAGAGTAGTGATTCAGATGGACAACCTTCTTAGAAATGTCTAATGGTGTGTATGAGTGAGGAAAAAGCATACTAGAAAGGACATTTGTTGGCCTATGAGAAATGTCATTTGTCCGAAGACCCGTTTATAAACATTGCAGGGCCCCAAGGTTGGGACCAAGTGTCAGCGGGGAAATAGGTAGTACCAGGAGGGCAATGACCCAACAATAATGTTAAGGTGGGATGTATGTGTTGTCATAAGGGCCTAGTTGTCATACCTCTACATTTGTCTCCTTAATTAATACTTTTTAGGACAAGGTTTTTTCACCTTCAGACTTCTCATAGGCTCCATGTTGGGGACCACATGTCTACGGGGAAACTGTTGGTACCTAGTGGCCCAGGATCTGATGACCATGTTAAGGAAGGCTATCTATGCTGTCCCCAAGGCCCAGATTTCACACTTCTTAATTTTTCTCCTTCATTCAAACTATTGAGGACAAGGTTTATTCACCTTCACCACTTTTGAAATACTTTAAGACCATATATTATAATTGATAAATATTAAATCCACTATATATAAGATATTCAACATGATATTCATATGAAGTTGCAGCTCTCACTTAATTTGGATAGGTTTTTTCTCTATCACACAATATTTTGCATTTTCATTATGACATGAATAATATTAAATGACAAAAAGACCCAATGAAAAATACTTTGGGTACTTAAGTCTATAAATTCCTTTTCAATAATAATTATATTCACATATACTCTCATGATCAATGTGATATTACCCTCCCAAATTGATAATAAATTGATAGAGTTTGATATTATTCCCTTTTTGATACCATTGGTTCATGAATCAATATCATATTCCCCTTTAATATATGATTTCACTTGAGATTGATACCACCTAAAATACCAAATGAGATATAACAAGAGTATATTCTTCAAATATATTTTCCTTTTATGATTTTATCTGGTTGAATTTCCATAAAAATAACTACATTCTAATTTGATGTGATTGTATGAAATTTAAAACAACACAGTATCTTTTGAAGTAGACATGTAATTAAATTTCTATTTGAAATGTGGGATTAAAAAATTAACTCTAAATTTATATGGGATAACCCTTAAAATATGAAACATGATAGAAAAGTATATTAAAAAAAATTCCATATTATTCCTTATGTGATACAATTTTCTATTCTTACACATTCTGGGGATATCAAATATATATTTTCAAGATTTTTTAGAGTCTTATTATCATTTGAAAAAATACATCCCAAACATTCAATAGTGATACCTTCCCCAATCGATTATATAATCACTCCAACATTGTAAAATTAATTTATATTTATTAAAATAATGATAAGAGAAGGAAATCATACACCATAGTTAAGGTTTTGAAGGAGATTTCAATATTTCTATATTCAATTAAATTTTAAAAATAATGGATAGTTTACTATAGTTTTTAACGATCCTTCTAAAGGGATACTCTTTAACATTAATCACAATATCTTCCCACTAATTAAAAACAACTAAAAATTATGGTGTAAGGATTGATCTTCCATCCACTCCTCAATGATAGATTCATGGATGATATATACTTCTCGGCCTATAAAATACTTTAAATATAGGTTTATTGTGTCTAGAACTATCTATAGTTTCTTAACCCATTAATTTATATGTTTTTTACCATTGGGAATCATTGGATTCTTCTATTTTTAGCTTCATTCCCAGCTATAGTGAACTTCATATATTTTGAAATTCTAACAGTAGATTCATTTTCAGCTCGATTTAGAACAAAATCTAGCTTCAACTGATCTAGCCATATGGTAATCCACCATCTTGTCATATTCCAAACATTCTCATTAGGAATTAATTTCAAATTTTGGGTAACAATATTATTATTTTATATTAATGTTCCTTTCCCACTATTGTTCAATAGTTTATCTTGTATAAGAAGAAATTATTTTCATATGAAAGCATAATAAACTACAATTTATACCTTAAACACGAATCTTCCAAAAAAATTGACTTCTTTTGGAAGGTTATCATACTCTTAAAATGTATTTTCAAAAAACATTCGAGTAGGCCTTCTCTTTCTGGAACTGGTTCTCTATTGTATTTCAGAATTATCCCATTTTAATTCTCATTGATGTCTATATTTCAATGGTCAATGTTGTCGCATTTCGTCATAAAATTTAATCATTCATTTCCTTTAAGATAAACCTAATAGTTGTATTTGTATTTCTTTATTTTGGTTTTTTCTATTTGATAAAATCTTCTAGTTATCACACATTTTGAATTCATCATTTTGCTTCACTAAATCTATATCCTTTTGTGGTTCTCTAAATACATTATAAAGTAGATGATACATGGTTGGATTTCTGTGGAATTTATCATTGAAATGGATATAGATCTTACATAGACCACAAGAGTTCATTAGAGTATCAAATATATTCCCTACATAAATATTATTCTTTATCTATTCTATCTTCTTTACTAATAAAAAATTTATCTAATATTCAACTTATATTAACAATTTATTGAATTATATGATATACACAAACTCACATAGTATGTATGTAATAAATATTATTATCTTGAAACCTCATTCAACACTAACACCATGTAATAAATCTTTATTTTTTTACCTCTAGGCCTAGTCCTTCCTAATATTCAAACATCCTAATTTTTAGATGGAACCTCCAATGTTTGGGCTTATTTTGGGGGAAAATTATTTTGTAAATACTTATATATTTCCATGACATAATTGTGGATATACCATTTTTTAATCTTCTAAATTTATATTGTTTCTAAACATTTTTAATCATCTTTCATCATTATAGATTTTGTTCAATTAGTTTGAAATGAATAGTGGAGTACATTTTTTCATGCAATTCAGATGGGGGATTATTTAAATTATCTAACATGCTTTGAAAAACAATTTTAAACATTATTTAATGTGGGTATCACATATGAAATTTGGGGGTAAATATATTTCTTCTGAAAATATTAGTAATTTTCAAAATTTTCTTCTACAAAATTATTCAACAAGACACCCTACTCAAGTATCATCATTTAAAGAGAATACATCTATTCCTATAATGATCTCATCCTTCCTTTCCAATCACTCTTCAACTTCTGTATTTGATCCCCATTAATTGTATTTATATGAATTAGAGAACATTACAACATTTTAGACATTTTTAATTTAATTTCTTTTTAGGTAGATTTAGTATCCATGGAAACTTTTTGAATCATATCCAATGAATAAAAAAACTCATTCACTACATTATTAAAATCATATTTATCATAAATAGTTATTCTTTATTCTTCATCAAAAAAATTATATTCTTCATTAAAATGTGTGGAATATTATTCATTAGTTTTTGAAGTCTTTCTGAGAGTATTACAATAACATTCTTTCATGGAAAATGAATCCTCTATTGCATTAGCCTATACTTATAGCATTGAATTTTCATCAATTAGACCCAAGAAACATGCGGATACAAAGAAAAAAATGTCTTCGAGAATGTTTTTCATATACTCATTAAATTCATAATAATAATCCCTAAGTGACTCATCAAATTCATCTATTATTCATAGATTGAGCATATATGACATGGGGAACATTCATAAACATATTTTTCTTGGCATTTACCACACTGAATATCATTTTTTGTGGTTATTTTTATTAATTCCTCAAAAATTTATTTTCATTCCTTCATATATCTTTTTATATTTATTAACAACTTCTCAAAGACCCAAAAATCAGTTCGTGAAAGATTAGAAATAAATTATTCCATATGAGGCTCTTCTTTATAAACCTAGAACTTATACATAATATATTTAATAATATAAAATTACAATTTTATTTTATCCTTACTATTATTTCAAATTATAGATACTGCAAAGATAAAAAATTGACATGGAATTGTCTCTTATACTAGATTTAATGAGCAGTAGACTATAAAAAGACCCTTAAGAGTTGGGATGAGTCCTGTATTAACTGGTTTTAACCAATTCAGATATCTTCTTCTAAATTTTCAACACGATTTAGACATGAACCTATATATTTGGGGTTGTTTTATTGAACTACTATTTTTAACCAGACATAATAAACTACATGAAATATGTATATAAAATCAGCACAAGGGATGTACATGGTTCTGTATAAATACTTACATCTTATAATTTCAAATAAAGTTGAGTCATAGATTCTCAACTATAATAATATTGATAATATAGTTGGAGTTGACCAATTATCATCTTATAAATAATGTATGGCAGATTACATAGGTAGGGGATTACTATATTTCACAAGTGATCTTTTTCTCCTTCTATAGGTTCTTTCTAATTTCATCATCCTATGATTATCTTCATCTTCCTCTTATTAAAGTACATCATAATTAGTCTTGGTTATTTCTCTACACCAACAAATATGATGTACATACTCATTTGCATTTATTCATCAATTTCATTGACTTATAATCACTTTGTACACATAAAATGGACATTATACATTTCCACGACATATATATATTTATATAATTTATTATTGGAACCTTATCTCAATGTATTTTTTCTTCGAGTAATAGTATGTTTCATAGGCTCGACACACTCACTCTACTACAAAATGTCCATTAATAATTTTTTTTGGATTTTATGCAATTGAACATTGTTTTAGAATCTTTATTCGATATGTACACTAAAGAACATTGGTATATTCCCTCTCAGTCACTTAATTTTCACTATAGGATACACAAATTATTCCTTTTTATTATATAAGATCCATTATTCTCTCATATAAGAGTAGTCCACTCCCACAGACTATTATTTTCTTCTTCAAAATTATTGATCTTATCATCAACTCCCATGCATAATATTCTAAATTAATTACCATATTTATTTTCATTGTTTAGTAAATGGAATTTTAGTACCGAAATGGAATCACCTAAAAATTTAGTATCATAAAATATATAGATTTGGGTTCCCATGATTTTAAATGATTTTTTTTCAACTAATTGTGTATTCAAAGAATAACTACAACTAATGTTCTCCATTTTTAAACATGGATAAATATATTGTTATTTTTTTTCAGTAGATTTCATGGGTTATTCTTCTAAAAGTTTATAAAACCATCACTCAAAATCATTATATATTTATGAATGGTACAAAACAGAACAAAATTGCCTCATGGAACATGCCTCTCAAATGTGAGACTTATAATAAAAACAATACAACCATTATTCTCATTCTTATACATAATAGTATACCATTTTTATTCTTTGGGTTTCCATATGAGAAGAATTCTTAAACTTTTCTCTCACTTTCTCTTCATATTAAGTCATTCAAGCTCATATTTCAATGATATAAGCCTTGATATATAATATATAGTTATTTTATAGGACATCATCTAAATTATTCATGAAAACCATATAAAATCAATTTCTAAATCAATAAATACATTTATTTTTCCTTAAAAATTAATATTTATCAAAATTGGATTGGATCGTTGATTTTATAAGCTTCATGATGTTCAAAGCATGAAAGAACATATTCAACATCATCTGAATAATATTTCCTCTAAATTAAATATTCCAAGAAACTCACTTTTTCATTTTTTGTTGTTATCTCCTTTCTATAGATGAAGATCATAAATTATTTCTTCAAAATCAAAATTCAAAAACCAATATACTATATTATTATGTTTACACTATAATGTAACATCTCTTTCATTATCCTATTTGGTTTCATCTTCATCATATTAGAAATCTAGAAAATTGATTTTTTATCCAACAAAACATACATATTTTCTTTATATTGAATCAGTATTCTGTAAAATACAATGAATTACACTTTCCAAGAATTATTTTTAATAATTAAAATGATATAAAGCATAAAAAATTTTTATAAATGTTTTGAAGATTTATTCTAATTAAAATCAACATGTTGGTGACATTAAGGTCTTATACTCAATAGTATAACTCTTAAAATCAGTGCCTCTACAAATTTTAAGTAGAATCCAATGTTATACTATGAATCATTATTATCATAAAATAGATATGTTCATCTCCTTAATACTTCTTTTCTTAGTGAAGTCCTATGTTCTAGTAGCGGAATGATTAAATTCAGAACAAATCCATTTTTTAATCAACTCCAATATCTTGATATATTAATAGAGGTTAGAACAATATTTGTTTTTATCACAAGCTTCAAGAATCTCCACAAATCATTGCAAAAACTCTTGAAATAATTTTTTAATTATATAACAAAATAAAACTTCCTTAAATGTAATTCCAATGTGTTTTGGTATTTAGAATCCTTAAATAAGAGTAACTCTACAATTATTTTCTATGTGCTCAACTATATCGTATCTCTAATCCATACATATCCAATTCTATACATCATAGAGCTTCACACATGAGTCAATAAACACATATTTTAGAATCCATCATATATTATACAACTCGTATGGGTTTACTTTTAAGTTTTCTATAATACAAGGTTTTAATATGATGGAAATGAAATATTTATAACCATGAATGATGACATTTAAAAAGTTCAAGTACCTAAAAATTTACCTTCAACATCAATATTCAAACTATTGGGTAAAAGTCCCCTTCACCTTCATAGCTTGTCCTGGACATGAATATAAACTCTTAAAAATAATTGATATTTCATCCACTTCCAATAATTTATCTACCAAGATATCCATATGTAGTAGTATATTTCTATTCCATTGGGTAGATCCATTATTCAGCACCCAATATATCACCATTTCATTTTTACATGGAAAATAATAATTGATATATATATAAACAAATTCCATTAGGTACTTGATTTGTTATTAAAATTGGTCAATTTGTCATGAAACATTGACATATTATTTTAACTACACAAATTGTGTCTATATGAGAGAGATATATATTTTTTCTAAAAATAAGTGGAATGATTTTAAAAAGACATCAACATTATATGACATTTTTAATGAAAAAATGAAAATAAATTCCACTTATAATATTTTTAGATGAAGATACATTGAGGATGTTTCTTCAAATCATACTCTTGGAATCATTTTATTAAAATAAATATAGAATATTATACTTTTTATATAATATCTAAAAAATAATATTCCTTTTTTTCATAAATTAATTGGCACTAAGAAGATCTCATAAAGATATGGGGGAAGAAAATGTGTTCTATTATTCTCTATCTCATGAGGGTATCTCTTACATGATGAAAACATTATTACTTAGATGTTTGAAAATTTGAGATCCAAGTATTAAAAATCATACAAATTATCCCTCCATCCATATATCATGAACAAAAAATTGAAAACATATTGACTGAATAAAATTTAAAATTTATTATAGAATAATTGAAGGTTTCAACAGAGATTATTGTAAGACGAAATTCAATTTATTTATAAAAAATTCATATTTAGTAACACAAATATGTATTTTAAAAATTATTTATAAGATTATATTTAATATTATAGAACATAGGGTAAATTCATACATAAGGATAAAAAGGATATTTTAGATACTTTATTAATAGAAGAAGAACACATTGGTGACATTTGAAGATATGAGGTTGGTGTACTCTATTAAAAAACATTTTGTTATCCTAGTAATTCATAGAGTAAGGAAGTATATAATGAAAAATTAGACACCATATAAGATAAATATTAGGATATGGGTGAGATAATAGAGGTTATAATTAGATCATCTATAAAATCAATGTTTGAAGGCATATAGAGACTGTGTCAACCTATATATCCTACTCTTCCACCTCTTCCTCCATAGTTTCCCATTGTTTATGAGTTATACATTGTGGATATAAAGTATAATATTGTATAATAAGGAATCATTCATTATGTTGTAGATAACTTATATCATCAATTGATAGAGGAATATTATATTAGGGAAATAGTGTATGATATTATTGATTTATCAACTATATTGGTGTTCCAAATAGAAGAGGATTCTACAGTTAGATATGGTGTTGGACACATTTTAAAATTTTCATGATGACTTGTACAATAACATACCACTGAGGTATGAATAGAATAATGAATTCATTTATCATTATTTTTAAATTGATTTTAAAATTTCAATCCTTAAATGTATATATATATATATATTCTATTAATACCGAAAAAAATACATGTAGTTTGGAAGGAAACAATATGATTAGGTCCCTTCGAATTCATATTCTACTAATTCAGAATGAATTTATAAATTGTAATCATATTCATTAAAAAATTTCATTTTTAAGAGGTTACAATTATTACGTATGATTTTGGGAGAAATTTTCTACAACTGATATTTTTTCCCTCATAGTGATTCATCTCTCATCCATGTAATTATATTTTATCTTTTTCTCAAATTGATATATTTTATGTTACCTACTACCAGAGTTTGAATTTTATTTTGTATCCTTGTATAATTTATATTCATTATGATACAGTATATGTTTATGAAATCGTGGACCAACAATTTTTTTATCCAGTAATGAGAAAAATTCATTATACTGAAAGAATAAAATATGTTTCTCATATATTTCAAAAATAAATAACTATGTGTTAGATTCTTCTTTGTATTTATATTTAAGAATGATATATTTAATTATATTTTAATATTTTCTAAAAAAATAACTAATAACAATATAGATTTTTATATTATTTTTCATTAGATATTGTGTATTCTATAAGAAAACACTACTTACGTGTTATGCTCTAAAAATGGTGATATGAGAGAAAAGATTAAATCAATGTTATAGATATATGTTTTATTATATTTATAATTATATATTATATATAATTTATATTTTATTTAATACTTATAATTATTTTTAAATTGGGAATAGAATATAATATTATCGAATATTTGGAAAAAAGTAAGTTCTATGTGTTGTCAATGTGAATAATGTGAATTTGTGGTAAAGGGGAATGGAGTGGAATCCATTCTAAATGAAATGTATAGTTTATAAACTTATTTAAAATTAAATAATAAGATTATATTTTTTGGGTAGTTAAGTTAATTCTCTTGAATACCAGGATGAAAAAATTCAATCTGATCCCCTAACATCAAGTGATTAGAAATATGGTTTTCATGAAAAAGAAATGTAATGATATTTTGAGTAAAATCTACAATAGTTCAAGAAAGTCCATTGAGATGATATAACATTGGTATATCTACGATAATATCATTGAAATAAAGAAAATATTTATCCAATTAGTTGATGGTATGGAAAAACCATCTCTATGATTTTAAGCATATAAAATGTTTTGATGATGTTCTATTTTGTTTTGAAGTAATTTGAGACTCCCAAAACTTAATTAAAATGAATCTTGTTCAAATTAAGATAAATATATAATTTTTTTATAGTTCGTATGACATTATTATGAAAAATTAGGACTTTACATAATTTTTTATTACATTGAGTTTTGATAAAATAATTTTCTACTAATTAAATGACCATAGCTAGCGTCAGAATTTAAGTAGCTAATCGTAAGACATTTATTTATGGATTTTGGATATTATACAAGGCCTCACAATTTTCATATGACTTTAATTAATTTCATTAGACTCTATAATATTATTAAGACATTAACTTATGGTGTATGAAATTAAGTTAATGTATTAGAATATGAAGATTATCTATACGAATTTGATTATATATGACATTTTTAAGACAAGCATATAAATTCAAGAATTCCTTAAAATATTAAACTATAATTAAATTTGTTTATATCATATAAATTTTAAATATTTATGAAACAATTCACATTCACAAAATATTAATTTTATGAATCGTATGATTTCTACACTTACATAAATTGCAATCGTTTTTCTATGAAAAGATGAATATAATTAATTTATTAAAAAAATATATGGATAATAATGAATCCATTAAATAATGTTTAGAACATTATAAAAAATATAAAATCCTGGATCCAAGACTATGTTGAGTAATATGGGATTATATTATTTGTGTATATATTGCTGAAATATGTATTGGCTTCATCGAATCACTAATGTTCTAAGCTCAGTGTCATAATAAAAGTGAAAAAACTGATGAATTTTTATAAAGTAAATTAATATAATTTATTTATGGATCTTTCTGGTACTATTTAAGGAATAATTAGGTCAATTTTTACTATAGAGAATCTGAAAATTTAATCAGATGAGTTTTAAAAATGATGCAAAAGTGACTGTGGGGACATCCCATTTGAGTATGTTAAGAAATTATTTCATTAAGAACATATGGATCCTGTAAATATATCATTTCCGGTTAAGAGAATATTTACATTTCATTAATTAATTAATTAATTTCTATTTATATAAATGATTGAAGGCCTAGAAAAATGAATGTGGCCACCTACAGAGTATTAATGGGTGAATCCCTTAATGGAAAAAGTGTGCTACTTATGTTATAGAAAATAAATCCCTCTAAGAGTGAGAAATGAAGTTTCATTTTGTAACAATGAAAGGTAATAAGTGTATTGTTATAAGTGAAGAATAAAAAATATAAAGGTGTTAAGCATATGGATAAGAGAATAACATCTCGGTTATTGGGAAGAAGAAGAAGAAGAGTGATCATATGGTATAATTTTTATCATATAAAATATTTAATAAAGAAAAATAGAAGAGAAAGTGAGTTAAGGCTAAAATAAAGAACATATTATAAATAATATGATGGAAGTTGAGTTCATAAAATTTTGAGTAAGACTAAAAATAAATAGGATCTAATGGATATAATGGGGAGTTTATGGACCATATGATGAAGTTAGTATTTGAGACCAATAGTTCTTATTAAGATCATTCAGTTTTGGTATTATTGGAGTAGCCTATATGAGTATTATATTTATCAGGGGAGTTTTTTTATGAATATCTATAACAATAAGATAAAGGATTTATTTCTTATTTATTGATCCCACTTGTTAATATGTGTTTTCTATGTTCGAGAGAATATCAATCCCACTCTGATCATGGAAGTCTATTGAGAAGAATTAAATTATTAAATAGGGTAAAATTGTGTTGGTGAAGGTAGTACCTTGGTCCATGATAATAATATCCTAAACCACATGTAATTTATACTCATATAATTTTTGGAGAATACAATATTTTCTGGGACTAACAAATCAATGTAAGGATAATTGTAAAAATCATTGTTTTCATTTTCCCTAAATTTATTGTCATTTCATCAATGAGTAATGTTTGGAAAAACATATCAAATATCAACACATAAAAATTGAGGATAGGGGTTTGATAAACCTAAACCATAAATATATTTCAGTTATACTTATTCGGTAAAATATCATCACTCCTTACTTAACACACCCTCTAAGGGTGACTATAGGTACAATTAGGAATCCAATTAGTATTAGAGAAAGGATCAATCTTATGGGATATATTTTATATCACAATTTAAATCAGATCACAATGTTATATCATTGACATGATATAAAATTTTCTTAGATGGTGTATTTCTACATTAATACGTGATGTTTATATTTGAATATATATTTCTTGAGAATTTATAACAGTATGAAATGAAAAATTTATATTTCAACCATGTTAGAACTGATTTGGATGTCTCTATGAGGATATTAAAGAAAGAATAAAATGATTTCAAAGAGAAATTAATATTATCATTGTTGAAATAGGAATAAGAACCATTAAAATGCAATTAGTGTGATATTTTTCATGATAAACTAGTTAATTTTTATTCTTTTTATGATTAAAACACAAGTTGTAAGGAAATATATTATGATGATTCCCTGGTAATTTTTATTCCAAAATAAAATATTATAATAATAAAATATCTATATATATTTATTTATTTACTAACATATTTACTTATATCTAAGGTATATAGGATTAGAGTTCATAAGTAGGCAAATAATATACTTACATTCCATAATCATTGAGAATGAATGTAAGTTTATGTAATACTCTCATAGGACTAGTGAATGTTATGGAAAGGAAATTCATGATTTTTAATGAAATTTTTTTTATTGAATAATAAATAATTATAACATGATATTTGGTAGAATCGTGTTTCTAAAAAGGGCATAAAAGGAAGTGATTTTTAGTTTAGGGAAATATCACAACGCCTTGTTAAATATCGAACATTTTCATATAGAAGTTAAAGAAAAATGTGTGATTGTGTGGGAAAATTAATTATTGAAGAAAAATGAATGAATGAGTAATAAATTATGAAGATTTAAAATTAATTTGGATATATATTGAGATTATTTGATTTTTCAAAGAATATCCTTAGTATTAAATGTTTTGAACTATAAGTAAAATTTAGGAATCTAGAATCTTCTCAATCAAGAATTTCCCATGATGATGAAAAAATAATAAAACAAAAAAATTTACTAAGATATTTATTCATGAAATAAGACTAAAAATGAGAGGAAATGATTGATATGAACTACAGAATATTCCCCCTATGTATCATTCAAATATGTCAACCCATATTATAATCAATTTAGTGTAAACAGAATATGATTTTTGTATGTGTTTCAAAAAAGATGAAAATTATATTAATTTAGAGGAGTATAAATTAAATAAAATCCATAAATAAGTCAATGGTGGATTTGTACATGTCAAGGGGAATTTTTACCTAATTGGATCGTAGAAAAACTAGTGTTCATTCTTAATATAACAAGTGTATCAAACTAAGAAATCATGATTCCAAATAAAATATCATGATAAATTGGTACATGTTTATGCTGCTAGGGATTCAAATGTAGAGAAATTGGTTACTTGAAAAATATATCAGTGTTTGAAAGTTATATAATCCATGAAGAATTTGGTAGAAACATAAAACAAAAATGCAAACCTACTAGAATGAAGAATACTTAAAAATAAAATTAATATAACATTAAGGAATATATTTAAATTATAGGTTAATTTATATTAATATTTTAAACGATGTGATACACTATAATAATGATTGTTATATGTTCCAACCCAAAATACCCCTCATATTGATATGAATAATGGTCCATAATAGAAAAATGTATGTGCATGAGAATATAATCTATGCCTTGGGGTGAATTCAAAATATGAAAGATGAATCAAAACTTCCCTAGAAGACAATAACGAAAGGAAAGAATTATATTCAACCTATAGTGAAAGTGGACATATATTATGGAATGATATGAAAAATCATGGATTATTAGATGATATTCATGAACTTTTATGTAATTTGGATAAATATAGTATTCTAAAAAGAAAAACTCAATCCAAGAAAGAGATAATATCTTTGGAATGGTGGTTGTAATTACATATAATTTGTATGAGAGTCTACCTAAGGAGACCTTGTGGAATGAAATATATGATGTGTGTGGATGGTGGTAATTTTCTATATGTATTACTAAAAAGTGTATGCATGTATTCATATTCAATATTGGAATAATGGGAAATCCACAATTACTCCAAATTCTAATAAAGTTATTTCAAAGAACGATTACATACACATTATATTGGATTTGATTGATCCTAATGATTTGTTAATCATTAGTGTTGAATAGTAAGAAGAGTCAATGAAATAGTAAATGTTGTGAAAAAAATATTCTTTATTTTTTATATTTTGTAATCATATTCTAGTTAGTAATGAATTTATAAAAAAATAAAACCCAAGATTCCCAAAATTTATCACACTAAGAAAATCAATAAGATTGTAATAATGAATAAGGCCACTCATTTTTAAATATCAACGGAGATAGGTTCTAGGTTAGTAAATTGTTCTCATATATATTCCTCATATTAACGTGTTGATAGAAGAGAAAAATTATTCTAATATTATGATGACTAAGAATCATTTAATAAACAATTTAAGGTGAATCTTGTAAATTATGGGAAATGATCAGTGATACAATTTCAACACACATTGGAAATATTATATACAATGGACTATATCAGTTGGAATTCATCTCTCAAATGGTATTATATATCTCAAATGGAATCATAAATTATTTGATATAATCTGTGGTGATGAATTGTGTAAATTTATTACTTGAGGGAGATCATAGATGTCCAATATAGAAGAAATTAACCATTCTAATTAAATAAAAAAATTTGGAAATATTTGATAAAATTAAACCATATGTTATGAGTTTTATTATACCATTAATGTTTTAATTCCTATTCATTTTGACTATTAAGGGAATGTGATCATCTGAAAATTATAGAATAATTATCTTTCACATGAATTATTTTTGGTCATTGAATGTTTTTGATTTATTTGTGAAATTATTTTGAATAACCCCAAGAAAAATAAATCCTTGTATTTTTGACACATTTCGAACATTTTTTGATATTAATGTTGTATAAACATGTTACACTTCTCTTTTAAAATGTTTTATACCACAGAGATTTTGAGTATATTGGTTAAATTTACATTTCGAAGGAAAATGATATTTTTCACTTCTCTTATGGAATTTACTAGGATTGATGTTAGTGCATAATCACTTGGGAGTAAAAATTAATTAAATTTTATAGGTTTAATTTTACAAGATATAAAATTCATATCAAGTTGTAGTTCTAGAAATGTTAAGAAGAAATATTCAAGACTATATTCAATTTTAATAAGGGGAGGAGTAATTTATCCTCCTTTTACTTTATAAATAACAAGGGGGAAAGAAATGCATTATTGAATTTTATTGTAATTTTTATTGATAAAAAGTAAACTCAATATTATATAAATACATGGTAATTTTAACGGTATATTGATGTAAACTTGAATTTGGAGAAGAGTTTAATGTATTTGTATCCAATGTGAAGAAATTAAATATTTTATATGGGAGATTAGAGTTTATTCCAATATAAATTCATAGTAATTGTTTCCTCTTAATGAATATGGGAATAATATTTTACCCATAATTTTTGGGATAATGAGCATTATCCCCTTCAATATCTATATGGATAGATTCAAAATGGGAACGTAATATTAGAGGATTACAAATATGATCTTCATGATAAATACATATACCTAATTGGTTTGAAAAATCTATAATTATTTTAAGAGGTATGAGGAGGATCTATGACTTGTAATCTTAAAATAAAAAACAAAATCTAATGAGTTAAATTAGTGTAGAAATAATCAGTGTGTTTATAATATTCATAAATGTTTTTTTGGAAATTTGAAAGCTATTTTAAATTATTTTCACATGTACATGAGTTGAAATTAATATAATATTGTTTTAATTAAGTGAATATAGAAAATTTATTATAATATTTATGAATTCAGACTAGAAATATATGTTCTTATGTCATCTCCTATGATTTTTATCTCCAACGTAAAAAATTGGTAAAAATATTAAAAATTTCTAAAGCATCTGATATTTAGTAGTTGATCATATGAATCTAGGATTTGCTATAATACATCACAAGTTATATATGAATTCAATAAATTTCATACGACATAGGATTATTTAGGAAGACTTTATGTTACGGCATATGACTTTGTCTTATAACTTAGACATGAGTAAACCTCTTATGACATTGATCATCTATGACTTTATTAAGCCGATCATATGAATTCAATATTTAATTATACTTTCAAAGTAATAAAAATTGAGTTATATTAGTATCATTAACTTTGGATCCTTATATGACTTTCTTCCAACACATGACATCAACATATAACCCAATTTAGACCATTTTTCAACAAAAAAAGTATAAATTTTATATTTATATCTGAAGTAAAAAAAATACGGGATGATACTAAATCCAATTGATCATGTATATATCCTCATGAATCATTGAAAATACTAGAACTAAGTTTATGTTCATGAAGATGACATGGGAGTTTTGTGTATAATGTTTTGAAATATATATTGGTTTTATGGAGTCTCCATGTTATAAGATTTTTCCATATCGTATATGCTACTATTACTTAATTTATATAATAGATATGAAAAATAATTATTTATATATTTTTGTCAATTATTTCAAGAAGATTAATATCCATGTATACCATAATAAATATATGCTTTTATAAATAATATATTTAAAATTTATTGAAAGTAGAATATATGGAAACCTATGTGATGTAGTTAAAAAAATTGATCTTGAAGATATTGAGAACAAGGAAATTAGAAACTACATTTAATGGAACTATTTGTCTTCTAAGAAATAAATTATTTATTAAAATTTATTGAAATGTAATAAAACCCCAAAAAATGAAATGTGTCCACTTATACAGTTTCTGAATGTGTGATTCATAAGGGAAAAAGTTGTGATATGTGTTTTGGAAAAGATATATCTCCATTACAAAAAAAGTAATGATGTTTTCTGTAACTATTTTAGATAGTATTAGGAAGAATAAAATATTAGAATAATAAATGTGAAAGCTTCTAACTTGTGTATAACAAAAGATCATCTGGTTTTCAAAGAATTTCATTACGACAGATCAAACGGTATAATTTTTATCATAAACTCTATTTGAGAAATAATGATTGAAGTTAAACTAATTCAATTCTAATATCCACAAGATTGGAAAAATGTATCTACAGGAAGTCTAGTTTAGAGATTTTGGGAAATTTGATGATTATAAGGATCCATTAGATATTTATGTGGTTTTCATGTACCTTATTATATGTTGAGTATTCAATACCAGTATCTTTTCTTGAGATTTTAAGTTTATGATGTTCAATAATTATTTTAAAATAATATAATATGGATCACATGCGTTTTTGAATGAAGATCTATAATCAGTTGAGGAAGGGAATATTTCAGATTTTTTTATACAAAATTTTCTGGTCGATGTAACTCTAATGCTGAAAATATCTGTGTGATTTGGATATGGAATTTCCTGTGAGATGATAGAAACTATAATACATTGTGACTATGTATTGGTGTGTGTAGAAGTTTTGGGTCTGATAAAAACATTGCACAATACTGTTAATTGATAACATGATTATTAATTTAGAGTTTGTGATTAGAGGGACTAACCAATCGTGATAGAAATATGTTTCCCACATTGGGGATAACTCTTATAAAATTTCATGTGTAATAGTTCCTTCACAGTATTTATATTAAAAAATAGAGAAACATTATTGGGTAAATTTTAAAAATACCCACATTATTACTAATGATATAGGTTTGATCAATTTTTGGATGAAAAACATATTAGTTGAACAAAATTTGTAACAGTTTTTCATCCTTGATTTAAGAGCCCCACCAAACATTATGTGACTATAAGATTCACTTGGACTCTCTATGCACTACCACTGATTAGAAATAATAACGGAATAATATATTAATTTTTTATATGAAAATATGATTAATTTTATAACTATTATAAATTCCAAAATATTATTTTTTAATTAATAACTTCCATTAAAAAATATTTTTTATCATCCACAAAGATGAGTTTAAAATAAGTAATACTGTTTTATATTCGTAATGATAAAATTAAAAATGGAAAATTATAGTTTCTACATGATTATATTTTCATTAAAATTTTACTTTTATTTTTCACTTCATTATAATAACATTTAATGAAGAATTTTGTTTTCTAATTTGTATAATGTTGATGAATTGCGCGAAAAACAAAAATCATCTATGGGTGGACGGGGCTTTTTATTTTTTTAGTACATACTAAATAGTAAAATAAATATACATCGGAAAAAAACATTATATCAACAGACTGGTGTAATATCATTATCTTTAGTGAATAATGACATGGTTATTGACACTAGGATCTCATGTGATATAATTAATAACTACAAACCAAAAATTAAAAACATGCCTCACTCAATTCAAATACATATTATTGGTTTGTTAATTATTGGGTATTTACACTTAATAGATCAAATTTCATATCCATATAGGTCATCCACATGTGATCTAGAATCATTCAGTCAATTTTTTCATTGATGTTTGGGTGGAATTGTGTAATTAACTATAATATTTTGGCATGAAATATCACTCATGATTTATCTCAATGTTGATTTAAAAACATAAACCAAAAATAGTTTCATGTATAATATAAATAATATAAGAATAGATTATATCATGGAATAAAGGGTAAATTTCATAGTGACCTGAAATCCAAGCTAAATGACTAAATTAAAAACAACCAAATCCAAATAAATCCATAACCACATCCCTTTATAAACATATATAACCACTAAACCAAGCTACTGAGAAGGACACAAAAACTAAGAGTTTAATTAAATCAATATGATGTATTTACCTTTACCTGTACCATGTAAAACCCAAACCATATATACACAAATATATGTGAATGGTGTGAGTTATATGACTCATATAATACAACCATAAGTCTTTACACTATCTATCACCTTGTAGAATTTTTTTATCTTCAATACAAAACCTGTTTATAAATCAATTTACATTAAATAAATTTTTAAAAATTTTCTTTCATTTTTTATTTAAAAAATACATATTCAAGGCCACATGAATTTGAGTATAATTATGAATCATAACATATAATACAATCATTATAAGATTTCAAAACTCAGTATATTAATAAGTGGTAATTTAATAAAATATATATAAATGAAACAATTAATGATGAATCGTCACTCCCATACTTTAAAATATATTTTAGAGTTAAAATAATATTTACGTCATTACATCGATCGAATTGTGTCCAAATACCATTTTTAATGAAACCATTCTTTAAAAACAATTTCACAGGTCACTTAAGGTATAATTTAAAAAAAACCATTATAAATTCCCAATAAATAATTTTAAAAAACAAAACTAAATGATTCTATAAGAAAATCAATTAATTCATGATATAAAACTATTTTATAGATACACAGACCAAGGAAATATAGAAAACCATATCGCATTGAAAAATAAATATTAGGATCAATAAGATCAGGGCCTCACAAGCCTATGTCAATGATAAACATCATTAATTCAACATAAAACCATCATTATAGAACAATAAAACCCAATTTTTGTTTTAATGGATCCAGGTGAATACATATTTATGATATATCTTGGGGAAAGAGGGAAATCAATAAGAAAATCAAATAATGCCTCAAATAGAGAAACCAAAATCGATCATGAATTGCCAAGGAATCATGAATGTGACCCTAGAGAGTGTCCAAGAAGGGATGGTTTGAGAAAATAAAGTATATAGACGATATTAGAGTTAAAAATAAAAAATTTAATTGGGGTAATTTTACATTTTAAATAGATTAGACTGGGTCAGATTGTTACGCTGCACAGTTATAAAAACAATGTACAATCTATAAAGCAAGAACTATTTCATGAAAAAAAACATACGTATGAATATGTAAATGGAAAGAAAAACCAAGATAAGTACATAAAAATTTCTAATAGAACCAATAGATCCATTTACACCATAGTTATTACAAACCATGCATAGATCATTAACCTAGATTTTTTTACCCAAAACCCCAAATATTCATCCCCCAACTCCCAAAATCCCACAGAACCTCAAAATGGATAATGAAATTCCAATAAGAGAGTAAACTATGACTTGGAGTGTGTAAAAATTATCACCACCATTTCACTTTTTACCCCTATAATTCTTTTAACATTTTTTACTATAAATGTGAGGGAAACTTTTTTCCTTATCAATGATTCCCACTTCCATGTATCATGGTTGTCCCGCCAACACATGAATAATTCATGGAACAAGGAAATTATTCTTCCATATAGAACCTTATTTTGGATATGTATAGTATAAAATTTATTCTCAACCATTGAGGTTCCATTTGAAAGATATTAATCCTCCTATTCCATCATATGGGAAGGATCTAGTTGATAAATTTTTAATTCAACAATATGAATCAAGTCATGAGTCTATTTCATGAGATATATTAATTGTAAATGATAAGAGATATTTACTTATTATATGATGACCAAAAAAGGTCATATAAATCTTCGTGCCAACGTATCATGCATACCCAAACAAGTTGAAACCTTAAGAAAAACCTATTCCCCAACCTCAATCTCTAATAAGTGATGAAAACATTTCACATAGTATTATTAGTTACTATGGGATATATCTTAGCACTTTTAGATCAAATAGACCATTTCTATAATATTTGAAACATGATATGTCTAATAAAATATTGTTTTCCAAAAACCACGATACATAATGAAATATACATGGCCACGAGTATAATGATTAAAAGGGTCAATTTTAATTAAGTCCCAATAACTATTGTTATAGGAAATATATAATAATGTAATTTGTTTTTACCAAAAAACACTACAATATTGTATGCATACCTAAATAAAATACATAATAATATTCATAGTTCACTAATTCTTCCAATACATCCAATAGTGTTACACTGTGTTTAACATCAATAAATCACCATTAACTTTTAAAAAACATCCAAATAAGGTGATGTGAATCATGTTAAATATTCAAATATATATATATAAGTAACTATATTGATCTTCACGATCATTCAAGCATATTGACTCTCAATCCCTTGTACCTTCATCATATCCTTAATAGAATGGATAAAAGTTTTTTAATATATAGGTAAATGATTGATGAAATTTTACCTCTCTCACTAGGATTCATTGGTAAAATAATTAAATAATTATATTTACATTTCATCCAACTTCTACACTATAATGGGTAAAGTCTACTACAGGTTAACAAACATTGGGAGCTGTGATGTAATCTTTCGACAAGGCATTTTGGCTCGATGTATTCAATGTGATAACCCAACCTAACTAATTAATTGTAATGTGCCAAATAATGAAACATCCTAGTGGTGCTAGATAGAATGAATCATATTTACCAATATCCACTATCCATAAAATATTGACTCTGAGATATCAGGATTTCTAGTCATCCTTTTAAAATTAAATCAACATTAGGTGTCTAAGCCCAAATAGCTGTAATCTTCACACAATTGAGGATCTCAATAGAAAATATTAAATTTATTTTTTTCATTCTTCTTATGATCATCATGTGATAAATATACATTCACATATGTTAAAAATAAATACATGTTATCCTCTTTCACATCTAAATGCATCTATACCAACCAAAACAGAAAATTCCACTCCCCACTAATTCCTTAAACGTTTGAGTTGGTAATTTAAGACTCAATGCAACAACGAACATATTCCATTTTCTATGTGTGTGTGAAATATCATTATAGAAATTATAAATATAATCAACTCAGATTATTTATCCCATGTTAAAGTCACTATTGGTAAAAATTAACTATATTCCATTATGATTTAAATACATAGTAAACTACTCACCAAATTGAATGTTGTTTTATGTCATAATAGTATGAATCACTACCATAAACTCTAGATCTTGGGGAGGATATTTATTCTTGAAAGGATGTAGTGGATGAGGTCTATAGGCTAAAACCTAATTTCCCTCCATCAAAACAAATCCAAATCCCATACGTGAGACATCAAAAAAAACATATCCCAAACTTAGTTTTACATGAATCCAAACTAGTTATGAAGTGAGAATCCTATTATGTTGCTCAAATGTTCTTTGAATATTTTTATTCCATTCGATCTTTAAACTATTTAAGCTAAACTCTATTATAGGAGATAAAAACTAGTAAAAAACATAAATGAAACATCTATAATAACCAACCAAACCTAAAAATATATGAATATTAAGAACAATTCTAGGTTTCTCCCTGGAATTCACTTCTGGTATCTTTATAGGACTCCCTGGGATGTGTCCATAAGTTATAACTTGAGCCATAAACATCACCTCATAGAAAAAACTCACATTTATTAATATTTCTATATTTAAAATGTTCCATCAATTTTATGAGAAAAGAATTTAGATGGTCCCTATGTTTTCCCTTCAACCTGAAATAAATTAAAAAATCATCCAAAAACCAAAATAGAGTTCCAAAACAAGTTAATTTAATGATTTATAAAATCCATAAACACTGTCGAAGAATTAGTAAAACAAAAGTTCATAAAAAATGTTGATAATTTATATAAATGATCTCGAGTGTTTTTTTATGAATATCCTTATCTCGAACAAAAAAAGAATATTCTACCATGATTAAGGATTAATATAAGAAAGTCACTAGGCTTCCCTGAGATCATAAAAAATATTATCAAACCTAGTAAAAGGATACATGTTCTTAATAGTAACATTATTAATCTTTCCATAATTAACGCAATTCTATAAGATATCTTGTGACTTGTTTTCAATTGGAACCAATGAATCCTATGGTGAAAAAATATTATGAGGTAATAGGTTGGCCTCAAAACCCTCAATCAAATATTTAATCTCTTCATATGTGTAAGGTCTTATATAATTATAGGAAAATGAGATGGGAATTTTTCCCATAGGAATACCAATAATGTATTAAAAACTCTCTAGACTGTTAACCTAGAAATATTACAATGAAATACATTAAATTACTCATTAACAATAGAAGGTTAAATTATATGTAAACACAAGTAAATGGTACCTAGAAATATTACATAAAAATGGAATGAGTTCATTTCAATCTTAAAATAAATCCATCTCTTCAAGATCTAGGATCACAAACACTATGAGAAATGTGAGAAAACCCATTTTATTATAGAAATAAAAATTGACAATGATAAAAATAAATTTATTATTAAAAAATGATCCAGTGCATTCCTATAATGAGTCCTAGCTTGTTGATATGAAGAACTATAAAATATCACACAAACTCGTGGTCTATTGTAAGGACTAGGAACTAAAAACATTTGAAACCCTTTTCATTCCGCCATAAATAAGAGTAGAAATGTCCATAATGAATGGAATTATATATTGACTTAATCTCAAAACATCGTACAACTTAGATTATATAATTGTATGAGATGAACTGGTCTAAAAAATAATGGACTATAGAGGATGATATAAATGCTGTAAAACTCAATGAAAATAACCCTGCTTTAGATTCCTCTATTTTAAAATCTACTTTATAATGTTTTGTTGACCATACTCCTCCCGAATCATTTTTTCACTAAATTATGATATCGATTTCCATGAAATTAAGATCTACCACACTTTTATATATTAAAATGATCATGGGATCCTTTGGTACGAGTGGATTCATATATACTAAAATTGTAAATTATTATCATGAAATGATTAAGGTGAGAAAATTATCCACAAAAATAGAAATTCTCTGGTGCTACCATAAAATTAATCTTAGTATAGAAATGTATCCCACACTGGTATAAAACGACATTTTCTAACCTGAGAAGTCCCATGAAACTACTCCTGACATAAATGGAGCACCATTATTATGATTTGATTTCAAAAAAGACAATAATATTTTGCTACACTATATAATAACCAATGATTTACTTAAACCCTCCACCAATCTAATTTTTCCATATACATATATACATTATCAACCCCATCTACAATGGTCAGTAGACATATCTGGGTCACCATAAAACAAATATTCTACCTAAAACCAATTTAAAAACATAGATCTTTTTTGTAGTCCTTAGAAAAAGTATCTAGTGATATGTTAACTGACATAGTTAAATGAGTATCATACAGTATATATTGTTACCCAATAATTTTTACAAATATTTTTACATGGTTTTTAACGTTAATATCCATTAATACAAAACATGGATTGAAATTTACTATCCTCCATGGAAGAATACATATTTTAAACATCAATATGAAAATTAAGAATCATTATTTTAATCTCAATAATGATCCCCTAATTACATTTGATATCCAAGAAATTAATAGGATTATCTGAGTAATACATATGAAAAAGAGGTAATCTAAAAATCATAGTATTGGAATAAAATTTAAAATGAATTATAAAACTTATGTTAATAGTATAACACGATATCATAAGATTTAACGCTCACGAGTAATCCCATGGGAGAATAACATAAATGAATTCATATAATGAGATCATAGAAATATAGTAAATTTAGATGAAAAACAAACAATTTCTAAAACAAAAGTCAATGATAAATACCAAGACCACATCACATGGTGGAAAAAGACCCATAGTACTTTATGTTTACACCCTAATCCCATACATAATGTATCTTGATAAAAAAACATTAACCCAATGTATTTGATCACAATATGGGTTAAACAATCTCAAAATGTTCATGATTACATGTTCTGAAAGATGGAAATCAATTTAAAGTCATCAAAAAAATAATTACTCCTATAAAAAATGGGTAGTATAATATATCCACATATCATAATCAAAATAGATTTTTCAAAGATGATATATGAGAAATAACCATAAGGAATGTATTACCACATTAATGAAAGGGATAATAACACAAGTATATATTATAGTGACATCTATATTGATTTTGTAATCACTATATAACATTATAGAGATAGAGTGAGTCAGATAGAGATAGTGGTCATAACCTTGTGAAAAGGGTGATTTAGAGAGATCCATTACATTGAGTCTGACTTGTCACATATATTATATATATTTTTAAATTAAAAAATTATCATAATAATCTAAATTATTAATAACATTTATCATGTAAATTATACATTTTTTATCATCTTATATTCCATTTCATATTAATTTAGGTTTATGTCATTCTTTTTGACAATATTTAGCTCATCTATATAAAATCAATTTAGTAAGTGGAATAAAGTGAAATAGATTACTAGTTAATCATCTAAATAATAATATTAATGATATAATTATCATATCTAATCATCTACTATAACATTAGATCCATCCCTTAAATATGGTTTTGAATAATGATGTACGTTATAATCATGAAGAACGTAGGATGTATTTACGCATGAATAACATTTCTCTTTTACAATTGTCATGATGTAGTGAAGGTATGTATTATATTATAATTAAAAAATTATTATTATATAATTCGTAATATTTTATTTCATTAAATATGTGTAAATATATCATCTATATGTGTTTAGGATGATACAAAATAGCATCGCTTCATGAAGGTGGTAGTCCACACATATGCATAATTTGTGTAATCATTTTTCATTGAATGGAATTGTGGTAAAATATATGATATGTAACTTTTAAATAATTATAAATATGTCATTAATAAAAATATTTACTTTAAATCCATCCTAAAAAATATTATGGAGAGCTTATATTGGGAAAAAGATTTCATCGAGATCGTGAGACAATAGTTTGTCATACACACGAATGATGGTTTTTTTACCCATTTGATGGAAGAGGATATATATTCATGATAATAAATTAAAATAATAAATTATTAGTGTATGGTAGATATATATTTTATTGTATCTCCATGTTTTTTAAATTATGATGGAGTTGGGTGATAAAATAAATCCAAAATTCTCATTTAAGAATAATACATCTTCTTTGAACAACCACTTTATGTTTATAATAAAAGTCTTCTTGGGAGAATTTTATAATAAATAAAAGGAATATAGTATAAGGAAATTTATGCATGTAAATTATTTGTGTAGGTATTCAGAAAGGCAAAATGAACATAATATTTAAGAGTATGAGAGAGGAGATTCCCTTTTATAAGTGAGTGGAGGGAAAGTCATGAAATTTCATAAGATGTTAAATTAATATAATTTAATTTTCATGATAAAAGAATATATAAAATATAAATTTCTAGGAGAGGATTATTATGGGTTGAAACTTTCTCATCCAAGAAAATTTTACAATTATTGGTCATGTTTTAAGCCATATGTTTATTAACCCATGTTACTCAATTTTTATGTTTCCTTTAGTAATAATGTTTTTTAATATTTAGTGGTAATGATAGTTACTATACAATAACAATTGGCACAATAATAGACCATGGTTTATATTTTCAACAAATATCAAAATAATTTCGAAAAAGGTAGGGTTTTGAGGATTATAAATCATTTAATAAAATATGACTTATTATAATATATTATAAATACCATTTTTAGAGATATTTAGGTATTTTGACTTTGAAAATTATATTAAAACAATTGAATTAGAATATAATACAATAAAAATTATCTAATAAATTATTTTTATCGAAACAATTCCTAAAAATTGTAATTATTGGAAATAAAATTACTTTTAATATTTATTGAAATCATTTATTTTATATTTATTTTGTAAAGACACGTAAATTTCAAAGAAAATTTTTTCTTAAATTATTTGGGATTTTACGAGTATGCAGTTTTTGACGGCACCTGATTCCGAGGCCCGGTGTGCCCGAAATCAATTTTTGAAGCTTAGCTCGGGTACATTCAGTGAATGAACGAGCGGGTTTTTTTTAACTTTTGAACCGGTGCTTGGAATCGAAATATGAGGGCACCGATTAAACCACAGTGCTAGTAATTGCTTAAGAAAGCCTTTTCTGAAGTTGTGTTTCCTCAATAAGAGTTGTTAAAAAATGGATTAAGTTTAAAGTGAAATAAAAATTGGGTTACAATTTTATTTCACATTTTAATGGTTTAACTCTATGTGTGGGAGTTGAGTGGGACCCACTTGAACCTAAATCCTCTTGGTAGGATGTAACACCCTGAGATATTATGAAAATTATTCTTTTAATTTCATTATGTCTTGTGTTGTATGCTACACCAAGATTACCTTGCACTATACGCAACACCGTATTAACTTGCAGTATACGCAACACTATTCTTGGATCGTGTTACACACAATTTTGATAATAGTTATTCTACGCAAAATTGAGTATATATATATATATATATATATTCAATTTATAAATGAAATATGGTTGGATTCTGTTATATGAAACAATGAAGGATTCTTGCACAACATGCAACCCTGACTTGGCTTTCATTACACGCAATCGCGACCTTCCTCGATAGTGTGCGTTGTACGCAATATCGGGTGTTACTAAACAAAGATATATTATTATAATATCATTATGAAATAGTTGTTATGAATAGTATTAACTAAATTTTTAATTTTATAACATTATTATTCATCTTACACATTTTCTAGAACATGTTATAAAAACAAAATAAATTTATCGGGTAAAATAAGTATTTTTCAAAAAATACAGTTTTTCCGCCTTTTGATGGCGTACCCACATTAAATCTAGTTTTTGAAATGTTTATAAGTTCCATTTGACAAAATAAAATTATTCTTCAGAATCAAGAAATAAAAATTTACTTTGGATAAATTTTTCATTTTATTCTGATGACTTTCATATTTTAATGAATAGTAAAAACACGCTATATTTTAATTAAAAACAACTTTTTTCATCGTAATATCTTATGTGGATAAATTATAATATTTAATAATTTTAATGTATAAATAGAATATATTTTTACCATTTAATATAATTTATGTCATTAGCATTGATTTTACCTTGAATTCGTAGGTTAAATCAATTCAATCTTTTGCAATGTTTTAAAGAAAAACTCATTTTCTATCGACAACGGGATTAATTTTAATTTAATTTCTGCAACTTTTGTGTATTGAATTTGAAAAAATGGATTCCATATTTGGAATCAGTGGTTCCAAATTATGTTAATAAGCTACTTTTTATTTTTTGGCATTGTGAATAGTAACTATGGTAAATTTTATTTACTGTAGTTAAAGGTAAATCAGGTAATTAAGGGGAAATATAAGATTATTAAATTACCCTAACACTTGGAAAATCCTATTGGATGACTAAAAGTCGACCCATATCACCTAAGGGTCAGATTAGATTCATTTAATGGTCTTTTTCCATGAGAATAATTTAATTATTATTAAAACCAAAGAAAGTGACAACATGTCACTCTCTTAAATACTATAAGTATAGTAATTTTAAGATAGTGATAAACTTCATGAAACATTGAAAATTAATAGTCTACAGATAGCTAAAAGAATTATCTACATAATGATAATTTATTTATATTTTTTTGGGATTAAATAATTATCATTAATTGTGACACAATAGTGATGCAGAAATTATTTATCTAGTGAAAAATCATGAATATAGTTTTTATTAAACTAATAGTGACCATAAAAGGCACAAAACCCTGACCAAAACTTATTGGTAATGTAAATGTAAACTATAACCATCCAATGGCCAAATATTTGACCATTTGGGGTCTTATACATGCAATAATGTCACTTATATTATTTTATTTTAAAAGATTCCAAAGTTGTCACCTTCATAATTTAATAAATATAACAATTTAACTATTGTGATTTTAAGATGATAAATTCGAGTAAAAGTATTATTGTGAAATTTAATAGATTTATATTTATTATAGGAATTTATTTTTAATTTTTATGCAACATATGTATATTAAATAATTATAAAAAAATATTGTACTAATTATTTTATAAAGAGATAAACCAAATAAATGGATTTAAAAATAATAAAATAAATATTATATGAACTATTTAATGTTCTCCACTAATTTTCTAGACACATATGACCTTTTATTAATCTATTAAAGCTTTTAGTTCGAACATATCTTCTGTATATATTTTATTTAAATTCAAATAAATGAATAGTTTCAAAATTGACACTATTGTTATTTTTTAAAAATAACATATTATAAAATTATTTAAAAATCACAAAAATATTTAAAAATTATAAATTTAAATTTATATGTTCTATAATGTTATAAAGTAAAAAATTATGGAAAATTTACAACAAATAAGTAACTATTTGTTATAATTTAAAATTTAGAATTTTATTACCACAAATAAAACTAAATAGATTAAATAAGGATAAATCAAAATGATAAGGTTTAAAATAAGATCCAAACATGTCTAAATTTGATTGGTTGATGAGATTACAACCCTATCTCATCTAATATTCAAATATGAGTCATTTTTGGAGGTTTTTAAGTGGGGTTATATTTATTATAAATTAATTTTTTTAATAATTCCAAAGGTGCCCCTCTCCTCCCTTATGAAAGGGAACCTCCTCCCACTCTTCCACACACCACTTTGAGCCTTCAAGCTCGCCAACCCCTGCCCAATTCTCTTATCCACATCCCTAGAAACATCATAGAGGTCCTGGTCTTTTTCAAAGACCAATTTTAGTGCCCTAATAGGAGGTCTCAAAGAGGCGCTTCAAATAAGAGGAGGTTAGGATACGTACGAATCATATCGGACCTAATATAAGGGATAATTTTGCAAATCTCATTTTTATCCGAGATTTCTTATTCGTCTGTATTTACTGGGGTAATTTCGATCATCCATTTCCATGTTTTATAAAAGTGTTTTCATGTATGTTAAATGTCCTTTCTACCCATTTTTGACCTTTACTACATGGTATGTAAGGAATCTTTCTTTTTTTTACGTTACGAGGTACTTTTTGACATTATTCGGCAAAAGTACGAAATGAATGTTTTTTTTAACTTATATGGCATGAACGAATTTTTACGGTTTTATAAAGCCTTATTTTCATGAAGTTTCCTCCAAAAGATTTCATGACTATTTTCAATAAAATATCTTTCTTTTAAAATTGCATGACGTTTTATGAAAAAAAATTGATTTTGAAGAAGAAAGGATATTTTCCTCAAGAATTGATTTCAAGTGTTTTATCAGAAAAAAAAATTCCATCTAAGATGAAATTATTTTATATGTGTATATTTCAAGTATAATTTCTATATGATTTACATGGTTTCAATTTTCTTATGATGAAATATCCATTTGTTTTATATGGATTATGTGATGATGGGATGATGTTTATGAAACCCATTTTATTCTTTGGGTTATGATGAATGTTTTAAGTTTATTTTGTGGCACAAGTAAGAATGATTTCACTATGAGATGGGTGGGACCTATATCTCCATCCAATGCATTGGGTAAAGATTTATATCTCATGAGATAGACATGGCTGGAACGGCAGGTTAAACCGGTTCAGTAAAACAGGACTGAAACGAGGAGTGAACTCGATTCAAAAAGGGAGTTTGTCCACTAAGATGGTCTTGGCATCAATGCCTTGGCTACTATGGAAATCATTACATGTGCTTAATGGATTCCACAATTACATGTTTTATTCCCATGCTATTTTTTCATTTTTAATGTATCTTTATGATCTATGCCTTATGTACTTCCATGTTTTATGTCATTTCTCAATCTTTTGATGCTTAAACATTATGTTCATGTTTTTAAGTTCAAATGTATGTGGTATGTTTTATTTTATCCATGCTTACCCTTACTGAGCATTTGAGCACACCCGTTTTATGTTTTCTTTTCCCCAGGATATAAATAAAGGTTTTAGGTAAGAAAAAGAAGGGAAAGATCTTTATGGGAGATGTTTAAGATGTTTTACCATGATTAGAAGATTACGTTCCAAGTTTCCAAAGACACTAAACTATTGCGGTCCTTGTGTGTCTATTTTTGTTATGTATTAAGTATTCCGCTAAAGTAATGTAATGTCCATGTACGTCAAGATTCGGGTCTCTACAGTTGGTATCAGAGGAAAGGTTTAGTCAACCTTCGGAAACTAGGATGCGATAACTTTAGTGAGATCCCTAGAGATATTTATAAGTCATGTCTAGGGATGTCCCTAAGGTTATGTATAAGCCTAGGTTATAGTACTAGATTTACGGTAACCTAAGATTTTAGATATTGAAGGTACTCCCCCTTTATTATATTGTTTTCCCTAGCATGATTTTTGCCTCTCACACTATTCTATTTGGATTTTAGACGATGGATGGAACCTGAAGGAACCGTGTTTATAAATGTAATGGAAAATTCAATGATTGTCCTCCTGAACAAACAAATGTTATGGGAGATGGAGTGAAAAAACTTATTTCTATACTTACACAAGCTATGAATCATTCTGGACTTCCAAATGAGTGGAGAAGGGAACAATATTCTATTAAGTGCTTCATGAGGCAACATCCACCTTCTTTCAGTGGGTCTTCTGATCCACTTGTTGCGGAACAATGGATCATTACCACTGAAAAGATATTTTCAGTTCTTCAATGTTCTGAACATGATAAATTCATCTTAGCAGTATATCATTTGGAAGATGAAGCTGATCAATGGTGGAATCTTATTAAGAATACGAGGCCAAGATATGAAATTGAGTCCATGGAATGGGACGAGTTCAAGAACTTATTTTTCAATAAGTACTTCCCTCGTATTCTTCGAACAAAGATGGATAAGGAGATTCTTGAACTAAAGAAAAAGGTTGATGAGTCCGTTGGTATATACGAAGCGAATTTTACAAGGCATGCAAGGTATGCATCTGGATTTATCATCCAACCTGAAAGTAAAGTTGATCGATTCTTCAGTGGCTTAAAACCAAATCTTCGAAGGGAATTAGCTATAAGAGACTTCAGTATCTATGAAGAAATTGTGCATTGTGCTATCAAGGTAGAAATGGAAGTTGGTGTTACTTATCCATATCATAGTTTTGACAAGAAACAAAAGATGGAGTTCAAGGAGAAATCTCAGAATAATGGTGAAAAGAAGATGAATGTTTCCTTATGCTCAATGTGTAGAAAGAAGCATGGTGGAGATTGTCTTAAAGGGACTAGAAAATTTTTTAAGTGTGGAAAAGAAGGTCATCGAGCAGCTGAGTGTCGAAGTAATGGAAAAAGGGTTTCTAATGATGTGAATAAAGAAAAGACTACAGAGAAAGTGCCACCAACACTTCAATGCTTCAAGTGCAATAAAATGGGGAATTATGCTAATAAATGCCCTAATCCAAGGGTTAGTGATGATCGACATGAGCAACCACTTAAGGAAATGGACAAAGGGAAGTCACATGCGATCACTATTGGTGATGTTGATTATGAAAACGATGTGGTGGAATGATTAAGTGTTTATGTAATGGGATTCCAATATAATGTTGTATATAGTATCGTGGAATATTGGAATATTTATGTATTTGTCTATTGTGGTTTTCAATAATTTTATGGTACAGGTAACCATGGAAAGAGATTGAGATATTTTTGGAAAAAAAATGATATGCGCATAATGAAGGGAAAACGAGAAAATGAAATGTTTGATAGTATTCATGAGCTCATGATTGATATAAGGAATAAGTGATATCATGGTTTGAGTATATAGAATTTTGAGGATTTTGGTATGTGGAAAGTGTTAACTTTTAACTGCATTCATGTTTTCACTATGGTTCAATGGGTATTCATTTTTTAAGAGAATACATGATTAAGGCCTTAGAATGTTTGGAATGTGACCAACAAGACATATCATATGATATATGGGGATCAACTATGGTATTAAATCTCTGGTAATCATTTTCACTATATTATGAGAGTGGACTGCAGTATTATGGATAAGCCTAAAGATTGGAATGGATTATGTTGGACATAAGTTAGTATTGTTTAAGGATAGAAGTTTTTTCGATACTATTGATGGGATGTTATAGTAATTTAGTTTTTAAAAAAGGACAACCTGTAGGACGGGTGACAACCCATCGCGTCAGACATGGCTGTGGGAATCGAACCCACAACCGAAGTGCGAATGGCCTTTATCACCTACCACTGGCCTACAGGAAGTCCCTGGTTAAAAGAAACTGGTTTTATTTTATTAAGTGGTAAGTTATATGAAGTATAAGTTCATTTTTGGAACCATATACGATTAATCTAACCATAAGATGGAATTATAAATTTTTCTAACCTTTTGTTTGAAAGAGACGGAATGACCCATAAATCTATCACATGATCTTCTAACACATCACGAATAAAAAATTCAACTTCATTTCTTTATGGGATGAAGTGGAAATTGTTCAATTCACGAACAACAGTGAGATTGTACCAAAATCATGCAAGTATTTATTTTAATTAATCAACTTTAGGGAAATGGTCTTGAAAACCAAAAATGTTTTCCTAGTTCTCTTATATCCGATTAATCAGATAGTACCTTAGATCATCACAAATCAATAGCTTTGTGATTGTTGGCTTTTTCATAGCCATGTTCTCTACCACTCTCCATCAGAACGTGATGGTTAGATTTTTCTTCCATATCCATATTTTCAACTATGTTCTCCCACGTGGAAACCTCAATATGAGTTAATTTGGGTAACCATTACATTTCATACTTTAGTTTTTAAAATCCATGTTTTGGTATTCCTTTTTACGATGTGGGTTTCTATTAAACAAACTTTCGAGTAGTAAACCATTTATAACCCCGACGAATTTCGAGGGAGAAATTAATTTTAAGGGGGGTAGAATGGAACACCCCGAGATTTTAAGAAAAGTATTCTTTTAATTTCATTAATGTCTTGTGTTGTGTGCTACACAAAGATTACCTTGCGCTATAAGCAACATCGTATTAGCTTGCAGTATACGCAACACTATTCTTGGATCGTGTTACACACAATTTTGATAATAGTTATTCTACACAACATTGAGTATATATATATATATATATATATTCAATGTATTAATGAAATATGGTTGGATTATATTATACGAAACAACAAAGGATTCTTGCACAACACGCAACCCTGACTTGGCTTGCATTACATGCAATCGCGACCTTCCTCGATAGCCTGTGTTGTACGCAATACTGGGTGTTACTAAACAACGATATATTATTATAATATTATTATGAACTAGCCGTTATGAATAGTATTAACTAAAATTTTAATTTTATAACATTATTATTCATCTTACACATTTTCTAGAACATGTTATAAGAACAAAATATATTTTTCGGGTAAAATAATTATTTTTCAAAAAATACAGTTTTTCCGCCTTTTGATGGCGCACCCACATTAAATCTAGTTTTTGAAATGTTTATAAGTTCCATTTGACAAAATAAAATTATTCTTTGTAATCTAGAATAAAAATTTACTTTGGATAAATTTTTTATTTTATTCTGATGACTTTCATATTTTAATGAATAGTAAAAACACGGTATATTTTAATTAAAAACAACTTTTTTCATCGTAATATCTTATGTGGATAAATTATAATATTGAATGGTTTTAAAGTATAAATAGAATACATTTTCACCATTTAATATAATTTATGTCATTAGCATTTATTTTACCTCGAATTCGTAGGTTAAATCAATTCAATCTTTTGCTATGTTTTAAAGAAAAACCTGTTTTCTTTCGACAACGGGATTAATTTTAATTTAATTTCTGCAACTTTTTTGTATTGAATTTGGAAAAATGGATTCCATATTTGGAATCAGTGGGTCCAAATTATGTTAATAAGCTACTTTATAATTTTGGGAATTTTGAATAGTAACTATGGTAAATTTTATTTACTATAGTTAAACGTAAATCGGGTAATTAAGGGGAAATATAAGATTATATAATTACCCTAACACTTGGAGAAATCCTATTTGATGACTAAAAGTCGACCCATATCACCTAAGGGTCAGATTATATTCATTTAATGGACTTTTTTCCCTAAAAATAATTTAATTATTATTAAAACCAAAGAAAGTGACAACGTATCACTCTCTTAAATACTATAAGTATAATAAATTTAAGATTGTGATTAACTTCATGAAACGTAGAACATATATAATCTATAGAAATCTAACAAAATTATCTACGTCATGAAATTTTTTTTAGAATTTTTTGGGATTAAATAATTATCATTAATTGTGACACAATAGTGATGCAGAAATTATTTATCTAGTGAAATATCAAGAATATAGTTTTTATTAAAATAATAGTGACCATAAAAGGCACGAAACCTAAACCAAAACTTATTTTTCATGTAAATTTAAACTATAAACATCCAATGGTCTAATATTTGACCATTTGGAGTCTTATACAAGCAATAATGACACTTCTATTATTTTATTTTTAAAGATTGCAAAGTTGATACCTTCATAATTTAATAAATATAACAACTTAACTATTGTGATTTTAAGATGATAAATTAGAGTAAAAGTATTATTGTAAAATTTAATAGATTTATATTAATCATAGGATTTTATTTTTAATTTTAATGCAACATATAAGTATATTAAATAATTATATAAAAATATTGTAGTAATTATTTTATTACGAGATAAACCAAATAAATGGTTTTAAAAATAATAAAATAAATATTATATGAACTATTTAATTTTCTCCAATAATTTTCTAGATACATATGACCTTTTATGAATTTATTAAAGATTTTAGTTCAAACATATCTTCTGTATATATTTTATTTAAATTCAAATAAATGAATAGTGTCAAAATTGACACTATTGTTATTTTTTAAAAATAACATATTATAAAATTGTTTAAAAATCAAAAAAATATTTAAAAATTATAAATTTAAATTTATATGGTCTATAATGTTATAAAGTAAACAATTATTGAAAAATCTCAACAAATAAGTAATTATTTGTTATAATTTAAAATTTAGAAATTTATTACAACAAATAAACCTAAATAGATTTAATAAGTATAAATCAAAATGATAAGGTTTAAAATAAGATCCAAACATGTCTAAATTTGATTGGATGATGAGATTACAACCCTATCTCATATAATATTCGAATATGAGTCATTTTGTGAGGTTTTTAAGTGGGGTTATATTTATTATAAATTAATATTTTTAAGAATTCCAAAGGTTCCCCTCTCCTCCCTAATAAAAGGGCACCACCTCCCTCTCTTCCACACACCACTTTGAGCCTTCATGCTCGGCCAAACCCTGCCCAATTCTCTTCTCCACTTCCCTAGAAACATCCTAGAGGTCCTGGTATTTTTCAAAGGGTAATTTTAGTTCCCTAAGAGGAGGTCTCAAAGAGGCTCTTCAAAGAAGAGGAGGTTCGGATACGTACGAAGCATATCGGAACTAAGGTAAGGGATAATTTTGCAATTCTCATATGTAATGACCCGAAATTTTGAATAAATCTTGTTTCCTAATTTTATGTGTTATTTTATTTTATTTTTATACTGAACAAAAATGTTTCATTTGATAACATGAGTATAATTAAAATGAGACTGCTTGGTTTTGACTTTTATTTGACCATTGGTCAATATGACCGCTGGAAACTAAATGTTTTGATTATTGTCTCTAAATACAAGCAATGTTGGTTAATTAATATAGAAAGAAGATTCGATGGCCTCACCCAGTAGTCTTGGACCGATCGAAGCCCATCTAACAAAACTTGGGAAGGAGGTAGCACCACTGGGCTTTTCTCTGGACCAAACCCAAGCTGAACTTCATCGTGTGAAGCTATAACGGGATCGCCTTCGTGAGAAGTTCAAACTGATAGAAATTACTACTCGTGCGATGTCGGCCGAGCCTCCCTCAGATTCTCTCACCTTAGCACACCTTACACTTAGGTCCTATGCTGGTGTGATAAGGGGCTATGTAAGGAGACCATAACTGCCTTGTGTAATCCTTTGTTTTAAATAAAATATGGGGTTTCTTCTTATGATGAAGTTTATGAATTTTCAAATGTCCGGATAAATATAGTATGCATATTTTTGATGAATTTTAGAGAAAGGATACATTAAAAAAATTTATGTAAACCTTAAATAAATAAAAATGTGTAATGATTTTCAATAAATGGTCTCCTACAATTATGTTTAGTACGAAATTTCGAGTCTAATGAGATCAACTTTATTTTTGATGAATAGTAAATTATGAATAGTGATTTTACGCTTAGGATTAGTAATGTGACCAAATGGATTAGTAATTTCACTCAAATAAATTTTTAATATAATTTAGACACCTAGATTAAATAAGGAGATCCAATAAAATGGGTAAAAACAGTTTCATAAATTGTTATTCAAGTATTAGTTTATTCGGGTGAATAGTGTTTTTTAATTAAAAATTAAAATAAAAATATTTAGAAAATTATTTTTATAAAATGGATTACATTTTTGAACTCAGAGCATCGATATTATGTTAAGGTAATTTTTAGCGATTTTTCTGAAAAAAATGAATTTTCCGTGAATAGTGTGTTTATTTAAAAAATGAATTAAAAATATTTAGAAAATTATTTTTATAAAATAGAGTTCATGTTTGAAATCATATCATTGATATTTGGTTAATGTGAAATTTTGGGATTTTTCTGAGAAAGTTGAATTTTTAGTGAATAGTAAAAATACAGTTTTAGGGTTTCGGTATGTTTAATGACATCATAAATGTGTCATGATGATGTCATGATATATTTTAATAGATGGTCGAATAAAGAGGAGGAAGTATTTTTTGGGGGTCCCCATGTGGCCTAACTCTATGGGAAGTACCATGGGAGGGCCCATGCTTTTGAGAAAACCACTTTTGAGGTGTCCCTTGGCCATTAATGCCTTGTCCCCTCACTTTCCCTATAAATACAAAGCCCTCCTCTCATCTTTTCGACTCCAAAACCATCCTCAACGAAGTTTGGGTCTCCTTACCTCCCATGGAGTCCCCCCAAGGTTCCCCCAAGCCCTCAAGGTCCCAACCTTTGAGTTTTAAGAGTTACTTTTTATGGTAAGGGATCTGACCTCTCTCTTCCATTTCAAGTAATCTCTTTTATGTCATTCCTTTTATGATCCATGTTCTTATTCTGGAGGATTTTCTTTTATACTCCTCTTAATTAACTTTTCATGTTCATATTTTGAGAGATCCCCTCTTACTCTCATTATTTCGTTTTATGAAGTTTTAAGTGGCGTCGTTAGGCTGCCGAAATTTTTGTAACGGATTCTTTCTCCCATATCATTTTTCAAAATCTATTTTCATGTAAAGTATTTCATGTTCCTTTTTATTATGTTGGGTTATGATCTCTAAATTTATCATACTGATCTTTTATGATCATATGATGAGAGACCCCATTTTATCTCTTCAATTCAGTATTTTGAAGTTTTAAGTGCCGCCGTTAGGCTGCCGAATTTTTAAGTGGTTCTTCACCCGTCTCATTTTGAAGTTCTACTTTCATGTCAATTATTTCATGTTCCTTTTCGTTATTTTGGGGTATGATCTATATATCTATCATACTGGACTCTTATGTTCGTATGATGAGAGACCCCATTTGATCTCTTCAATTTAGTATTTTGATGTTTTAGGTGGCGTTGTTAGGCTGCCGAATTTTTTAGGGGACTCTTTCACCCTTCTCATTCTTTTTAAAGTTCTACTTTCATGTCAAGTCTTTCAAGTTACTTTTTAATTATGTTGGGGCATTATCTCTATATCTATAATACTGAACTCTTATGTTCACATGATGAGAGACCGTGTTTGATCTTTTAAAATCATTTTTTTTTATGTTTAAGTAAAGTCGTTAGGCTGCCGAACTTTCATAAGAGAAATATAATTTTTTTCTTCCTTCCATGTTTTTCATTTCAAATGTTATGTCCTTGAAATTTCATTACCATGATCATGTATCCTTCTTATTCTGTCCATCTACTGTTTTATGGGTCATTTATGAATGTTTGACCCATTTTCCCTATCTTTTTAATGTCTTCTAAAACCTCGTAACATAGCCGTTGTGCTGCCGAATTTCCGTCTCAAAATGTCTCTCTCTTTTTGTAAAGTTATTTTATATTATTAAGTGAATACTCAAAGCTCTTTATTCTAAAGGGGTATTCACATATATACCAAAATGTTCTATTTTAAGTTCTGGGATTTACATACATGAGACCCACCTTCCTTTTCTGTGGGTTTTAAAGTGACGTAAAGATCATGTCTTTAAAGCGGTTTTTAAAACATTATGATTATGAAATGAAACCCATTTATTTTGTGCTATATGGGTTATTTATGAAATGTTTGATGATGATATATGTGGCTCATATGATAATAAAGGCAAATTTAAGGGTGTGCCCTGATAGCGCTCCAATGCATTGGGTAAAGACTTAATCTCTAGAGATGACCATTTTAACGACGCCGTGGTGAATAACCTTGGTAATTTTTAACGACACCTTGGGGATGGACCTTGGTGAAACGAAACGATTGTCAATATTAAATGTTTTAGCCACATCTTCATGTTATGAAAAATGTTATTTTTATTATGAAATGCCTCATGATTCCTCTCTCATGCCTTAACGTTCTTTTCTTGATCTTATTGAAGTATCTCAAGGTCACATGTAAAATGTTTCTCTTGTTTCACTTACTGGGCCTTCTGCTCACCCTTTCTTTTGATGTATGTCCCCAGGTTATGAGATACAGTAATGAACCTAGGATGAACATGAGGAGAAGTCTTTAAAGTGATTAAGAAGAATGTTTTATGTTTTCATGTTTTATGTTCCTGGTTTCTAAGACACTAAACCTTTAAGATCCTCAGTTTTGTGTAATGAAATGAAAGTTTATGTTATAAAAAGGCGGGATGCTATATCATTTTTATCCGAGATTGCTTATTCATCAGTATTTACTGGGGTTATTTCTATTATCCATGTCCATGTTTTATAAAAGTGTTTTCATGTATGTTTAAAGTCCTTTTTACCCATTTTTGACCTTTACTACATGGTATGTAAGGAATCATTCTTTTGTTTATGTTACGAGGTACTTTTTGACTTTTTCCAGCAAAAGTATGAAAAGAATGTTTTTTTTACTTATACGGCATGAAAAAATTTTTATGTTTTTATAAAGCCTTATTTTTATGAAGTTTCCTCCAAAATATTTCATGACTATTTTCAACAAAATCTCTTTCTTTTAAAATTGTATGAGATTTTGTGAAAAGAAATTGATTTTGAAGAAGAAAGGATATTTTCTTCAAGAATTCATTTCAAGTGTTTTATCAAAATTATTTTCCATCTAAGATTAAATTATTTCATATGTGTATGTTTCATGTATAATGTCTGTAGGATTTACATGGTTTCAATTTTCTCCTGATGAAATAACCATTTGTTTTATATGGATTATGTGATGATGGGATGATTTTTATGAAAACCATTTTATTCTTTAGGTTATGATGAATGTATTAAGTTTATTTTATGGCACAAGTAAGAATGATTTAACTATGAGATGGGTGGGACCTATATATCCCTCCAATGCATTGGGTAAAGATTTATATCTCATGAGATAGACATGGCTGGAACGGCAGGTTAAACCGGTTCAGTAAAACAGGATTGAAACGACGAGTGAACTCGATTCAGAAAGGGACTTTGTCCACTAAGATGGTCTTGGAAGCAATGCCTTGGCTACTATGGAAATCATTACATGTGCTTAATGGATGCCACAATTACATGTTTTATTCCCATGCTATTTTTTCATTCTTAATGTTTCTTTATGATCTATGCCTTACGTACTTCCATGTTTTATGTCATTTCTCAAGCTTTTGATGCCTAAACATTATGTTAATGTTTTAAAGTTCAAATGTATATGGTATGTTTTATTTTATCCATGCTTACCCTTACTGAGCATTTGAGCTCAGCCTTTTTATGTTTTCTTTTCCCCAAGATATAAAGAAAGGTTTTAGGTAAGAAAAAAAAAGGAAAGATCTTTATGGGAGATGTTGAAGATGTTTTACCACGATTAGAAGATTACGTTCCAAGTTTCCAAAGACACTAAACTATTACGGTCCTTGTGTGTCTATTTTTGTTATGTATTAAGTATTCCTCTAAAGTAATGTAATGTCCATGTACGTCAAGCTTCGGGTCTCTACATAGGATATTAGTGAGGTGGGGCCCACACGAGCCCCATACCTTCAAATTCCCTTAAATCCTTTTCCACATTAATGATGCCAACTTATTCATCCATTAATTTTGACTACAAAAGATTAATTAATTAATTGATTTCATCTTTTGAAATTTTAAAAGTGTTGGAAAAAGTAATAAAATAAGGAAAAATCCTTATTTTATTTTTTGGTTGTTTGTTGTGTGGAGACTTGAGAGAGGGAGAGTTGTACACTTTGAAGAACTTCATATTCCTCCTTGAAGAACGCGAAGAACACCGACATGCCATTCCATATTCTCTCCACATCAAAGAAACGAAGATACCTATTCCTCCACTGACGATCTCCATCAACGTATACAGAGCCCCACCCACGACGTCATATTCCACGACGCGAGCTTCCTCGAACTTCATTAAAGTAGGGGTTGTTCATCGTTCAAGAATTATTATTTGACGTTCTTTGTTATTTCTTGGATGCTTGTTATCAATATAATTGGATTTCGGTCGGACCACATGAACACGGTCGACCCTCCTCCCCCTTTTTTGTTAGACTTCGTTGTGATTTGGAACGGAGGCGGCACGGTGCAGGCCGCGGGGAAGGAGCACAGCGCCGTTGCGCCACGCCGTTGAGTCCGAAAGAGGTCGCGACCGGAGCTAGGCCATGGCAGAGGGGTGCGGCACTGTCACGCCGCACCGGTCGTACAAGGGTCGTGGCGGTGCACAGGAGGCCGGCCGGATCCACCGATCGTCGGTGCTCCAGGAGGCGGGACCAGCAGGTCACGCGGCGGCACACCGGTCGACCATTACAGCTGGTCAGATTTCGAAAGACCGGGGGTTGTAACCCCTGGAAAGTGGCAAGGGAGGGCCCCCCATGTGGGGGCCGCCATTTCAAAACAAGGGGGGAACCCCCCACCCTTCCACGTCCGCTCAGCGCGCGGGTGCCCACACCGGGCCGGGCCGGACCGCCCACGCCGGGTCAGGCCTCCCGCACTGGGCCGGACCCCCATGGCAGGTCGGGACGTACCGGCTGGGCCAGACCATGCCAGCTGGGCTGGGCCGTGCCCTAACGGGTTGGACCAAGACCCGGGTGGGGTTGACCCGTGTCGGACCGGGCCCGAACCCCATGTTTTCCAGACATAACCGTTCAAACACCCATAACATGGGATACAGACCTCCAATCGATACACCGTCAATTGTGAAGTGATCCTTGGATCGAGGAGGTCGTCTCAGTATATTACACATAAGGTTTAGGAGAACTTTAGGTACGGCCGGGTTGGTTCGAACATGAAACCAAGCGGGCCCTCGGAGGGGAAACGTTTATAACTTAAGCTTCGGACGTCTGAATGATGTTTCATCGACTCTGTTGGATTCCTCTTAGTGAGACGGTTATTTTGGCTTACTCCTCTTGAGATTTGGATGTAGATGGAGTATTTTTGGGTTGGTTTTATCTTAAAAATCAAACGGGCCCCTCGGACGAAAGAATCCAATAACTCTCAAACCAGGCATCCGATTGACGCGCCCTCTGTGACGTTGAGTTCCTATTGATGAGAAGGAACATTGTGATACATCAACTCCAGACTTGGTGTTAGTTGATGTATCGAACCCCCTTGGCTCGTAGTGTGGACTCTCCCAGAATCGAGCATGCTATGTGCGGGAACCCTAGAGCTAGTTGCGACTACGACGACGATGATGATTGTACTGGGTTCCTCTATGGGTTCAGCAGCGATGACGACCATACTGGAATCCTCCATGGGTTCGATGGAGATGACTGCTATTATTGTATCATATGTGGGACCAGCAATACTTGATTATTGTTCTTGTATCCTATGTGGGTCCGGTAGTATTTGACTCTGTGCTTGTATCCTATGTGGGTTCAGCAGAGTATCTGGTCTTATATCCATTGTGGGTCCGACAGATTAGCTGGTCTTATATCTTACGTGGGTCTTACAGCTTAGATGAATCAGTGGATACATCTGATCATCTCTATCTCCTTACAAAGAGTATACTTATGTGAGTTAAGTCTTGACATGCAATCATTATCATCGACATGATTGTTGTGCCTTCCTGTGTGGATTGGGTTGTTCTTTCCTATGTGGATTGGGTTGTGATTTCCAATGTGTAATGGGTTTTATTTTACTGTGTGGACTGGGTTGTACTTGGGCTCATGTGCTGGAGCCGATATGGAATTGATGACTTAGGTATATGTTTGTTCATATACCTAAGTAGAGTTTGTTGTTACATTGTGATTGTATCTTTCCCTTTGTGGGTTATCCTTTGTGGATTCTGGGAGACCTATACGGGTCTCGGGATCCCTACTGAGTAGCATATACTCACCCCTGCATGGTCTATGCCCACACTATGTTGTGTTGGATGCAGAAGATAGACATCGTTGATCAAGGTGTGAGATCGTGGAGTCGGACGGTACCTGGAGGTGGATCACTGGACGAGACATACTCGGAGCGGACGACTGGAGCCGAGGAATAGAGGAGACTATCTGTACCCACCCTTTAGGTGGGATTTCTAGATGGACGGTTCAGACTCGCTACTTTTCTTTTCTGTTGTTGTACTTCCTTTTCAGCTGTACTTTAGTTTCAGTTGGGTTTGTATTCTGGCCCATTTACATTCTAGCACTTACTTTTGTACTCAGTTTACTTAGTGTTTACTCAGCTTGCGTACTCTGTGGCATTTGTTTACTTTATAAAGGCAATGCCTTCCCTTTTTATCGAGATTTACACCTTTTCTTCTAGTCTCCAACACCTGGCCTATGGAAGGCTGCCTTGTGGTAGTCACGACACGAGCCACAAGGACGGGTCGTGAAAAATTTGTATCAGGGGAGTTCGGTTCTACTGCAGAACTCAGGACTGTGATCTTCCATCTATGTGAAGGAATAATGTTAAGGGTATTGAGTGTGGTTATCCATCCAGGGAGTCCAGTGTTGGTGCGGCGGTCGACGTATCCATACACCAGGACCCTGACTTTTGATTTCTGACTCAATACACGAAAACATTGATTGCATGTGTGTTTATAAAGTTTTCTTTGTGATTAATCTGTGTCAGCTCACCAGGTATACTGTATTGACCCTGGATCACCTGTCTATTTTCAGGATGGCTACACGACGGAAGCCACCTAGGGTTCCGAGCTTTGTTTGAGACGACATCCCACCGAGTGACGAGGCCTCGATGCAGGGCCCTATTACAACGAAGGCACCGGTGGTACCTCTACTCGCCGAGCCACCGATTCCACCAGCCCCAACAGATGAGAGTGCACGTCGCCTTAGTACACTGTACGAGTTTCAGCATCAGAGAGCATCCAGGTACCACGTGGAGATGGACCCTTAGGCATTCGAGGATTGGCTGGAGGTCGTTGTACGAGTTTTCAGGTTAGTAGGGACCCCAACAGACGTCATGGTGATCCTTGTTGTGAGTCTCCTACACACGGTAGCAGGTAGATTGTAGATCTTGATGCTATAGGTGCACGATGAGGCATCTCTCCTTTGGTCGGACTCAAGAGCCTATTCCACTCGGAGTTCGTTCCATCCACCCTCCGTGTGGTGCGCATCCAGGAGTTACTGCAGCTGAGGCAGGGCAACATGACGGTAGCCCTGTACTCGGCGAGATTTACCTATCTCTCATGCTACTCCACGGACATGGTACATGACCCATTCATTCGGCCCCGGACCATCGAGTAGGGACTAAGGAATGAGATCAAGGCATAGATGATCTCCCTCAACATTCTGACACATGAAAGAGTACTGGAGCGAGCCCTTCTTTTAGAGAGATTTCTTGCTGAGCCTACACCAGCAGCGAGACCTACCGTAGGGCGGCATGTAGCAGAGTCTTCTACAGTTGGCAGTCGACGAATGAAACAGGGGTCCAAGCAGAGCATACCATCAGGAAGATGACCTCAGGATACTGGCTCAGAGGTGCGGGGCACACGGTGTAGAGCCAACCTTACGAGGAGTAGACAGTGCTATGCATGCGGTGGGCAGGGCCACATAGCTCGTGACTGCCCGACCCACCATGCAGAGGAGCAGCAGATGGTTGAGGGACCACCCAGGTAGAGCCAATGGTTTGAACGTGGTGGTCCGCAGGTGGCATGAAGACGAGGTAGAGGAGCTGGCTGGACAGTAGGTGGTGGGAGACGCTTTGAGGCTCTATCACCACCACCACCAGGAGGTCCACCCCGACCACAGGGAGCTAGCAGACAGAGGCAGACTCAGCTGCAGGAAGCGGAGGCCTACGTCCACGGCGCACCTGAGATGATTCGGGTTGCTATTTGTGTCTACTCTACCCTTGTTGCAGTTCTTATAGACACATGAGTGAGCCATTCTTTCATTGTCGATGCATTTGTTCGGAGCTCAGAGATTCTGATGGAGCCGTTGGATCAATCCATATGGCTAGAGACTCCTACGGGAGCAGACTCGATGATTACACACTGGTTCTGGCAGTGTGGTCTTACTCTATAAGGTGAATGATTCTTCTGGTATCTTCTTGTAGTGGTGTCGAGGCCTTACGATGTCATCTTGGGAATGGATTGGATATCTATGGTCCATGCTCAGATCGACTGTAATAAACACATGGTGCGGTATGTCCACACCGATGGGAGCAGGTTCACCTTCACCAGTGAGAAGGGAGCCTTTGCAGCGCAGGATGGACTCACACAGAGGATAGGACAACCGATCACTCATCAGTTGGCTAGCCTCATCCTAGGAGCATTGGACGTGTGGAGTCGGAGTTTTCCTATTGTGGTGGATCAGTATGAGGACGTTTTTCCTAATGACGTTCCAGGAATACCTCCTCATAGAGAGGTAGACATCTATATTGACATGTACCCTGGGACAGATCGATATCTACTCCAGCATATCGGATGGCTCCCTCTGAGCTTCGTGAGCTATGGGTACAGCTGGAGGACTTGCAGGGAAAGGGATTCATCAGACCCAGTGTTTCACCCTGGGCTTACCTGATTTTGTTCGTCAAGAAAGAGGACGGGAGGTTGAGACTATGTTTATATTACCGTCCCCTAAACCAGGTGACTGTGAAGAATAAGTATCCTCTTTCGAGGATTGACGGCCTCTTCGATCAGCTCAAGGGATCTCAACAGTTCTTGAAGATAGACCTCAGGTCAGTCTATCATCATCTCAGAGTTCGAGACGAGGATGTGTAGAAGACGACTTTCAGATGTCGGTATGGCCACTATGAGTTCTTGGTTATGCCTTTCGGCATAACCAACACTCCAGCAGTGTTCATGAGTCTCATGAACATGATCTTCCAGCCTTACCTCGAACAATTTGTCATAGTCTTCATCGATGACATATTGATATACTCGACCACTAAGGAGGAGCATGCCTACCACATGAGGGTTGTACTATACACACTCCAAGAGCACCAGATTTATGGTAAGCTCTCGATGTGTCAGTTCTGGATACGTGAGGTTCACTTCGTGGGACACGTCATCTCTGAGGTTGGAGTTTCGGTGTATTCTGCGAAGATCGAGGCAGTGTTATCTTTGGAGCCACCTAGGAGCGTGATGGAGGTGCGGAGTTTCCTATTCTTGGATAGGTACTATCGAAGATTTGTTTGAGACTTCTCCAGAGTTGTAGAACCGCTTTAATCTTTGACGAAGAAGGGGAAACCCTTCGTGTGGTCAGATAGATATCAGTAGAGCTTCCAGGGGATGAGATAGAGATTGACCAGTGCACCCATATTGAGGCTATCGGAGGAGGGAGTAGGGTACGTAGTCTACTGTGATGCATCAAGGACAGGAATCAGGTGTGTCCTGATGTAGGAGCAGGCATTGATCACCTATGGGTCATGATAGTTGAGGAAGCACGAGGAGAACTACGCTACCCATGACCTGGAATTAGCAGCAGTGGTATTCGATCTGAAGATGTGGCAGCATAATCTGATGGGAGAGCGCTTTACTGTCTATTCTAACCACCAGAGTATCAAGTACATCTTCTCGCAGAAGGACGTGAACATGAGACATCAGGGATGGCTCGAGTTCCTCCAGGACTATGACTTTGAGATAGTCTATACTCCTGAAAGGGGAACATAGTAGCCGATGCTTTCAGCAGTAGTACGGTCATTCAGCTACTTGGAGAGGCAACAGAGCATCTAGATGTGTTGCAGATATCCATTGTGGATATATATGGGGCATCATTTCTACAGTCGGTCACAATCACACCTCCACTTCTCCAGCGGGTCAGGGAGGCACAGCGTGGGGACGTTGACTGTGAGACACGGCGTGCACAGATTTCCACAGGATAGGAACCTGATAGATTTTCTATAGGAGGAGAGCATTTCACCCTTTTTAGAGGGAGTTCCATGGTACCAGCTGCTTTACTGGAGGAGGTTCTAAGGAAGTTTCACACTTCCCCTTTAGTGGTACATCCAGGAGTGGCTAAGATATAGCAGGATCATAGATGACATCACTAGTGGCCGGGTATGAAGAAGGCTATGACATCATTCGTTTCTCGATGCCTCACCTGCTAGCAGTTGTAGGTGGAGCACCATGTACTAGCAGGCTTGGTACATCCCTTATAGGTCCCGAAGTGGAAGTGGGATGGGATATCTATGGATTTCATGACTGGGCTTCCACATACTTCCAGAAAACATGACTCCATTTGGGTGATCGTCGACCGACTCACCAAGTCGGCCCACTTCTTTCCCATTAGTGAGCAGGGATCAATGGAGAACTTGGGACGCCTCTATGTTCAAGAGATCGTACAGATTCATGGTGTGCCAACATATATCATCTCTGATCGAGATGCTCTCTTTACTACCCGGCTTTGGAAGGGGTTGCAGGAGGTATTCAGGACGCATCTACGCATGAGCACCACCTTTCACCCTCAGACGAATGGACAGACGGAGAGGACCATTTATACTCTTGAGGACATGCTCTGTGCATGTGTCCTAAACATTGGTCGTAGTTGGCAGAATCAACTACCTTTAGTGGAGTTTGCGTACAACAACAGATACCACTCCACCATCGGGATGGCACCACACGAGGCATTGTACGACCGACCTTGCTAATCACCCCTATGCTGGACAGACCCTGGGGAGTTAGAAATTGTGGGACTAGAGATGGTCCAGGACACGATAGAGAAGGTCCAAGTCATCCTGGGACAGATGAGGACATTTCAGAGCCGGCAGAAGTCTTATGCTGACAGGAGGAGGAGACCACTAGATTTCGAGGATGGCGACCACGTTATCTTACGGGTCTCACCTCAATGTAGATTATAGAGATTTATCCGGGGCCTCAAGTTATCTCCACGCTTCATCGGACCATTCCAGGTTCTTAGTAGGATAGGTGAGGTGTCTTATCACCTGGCTCTTCCACCTCAGTTACACCGGGTGCACGACGTCTTCCATGAATCTTAGCTGAGGAGATACGTGCACGACCCGACGCATATCATCGACCATGGGGAGCTGGACATCGATGACGGGGCAACTTTTGAATAGGTCCCAGTGGAGATCGAGGATCGACAGGAGCGAGTCCTATGTAGGCGGTCGATTACTCTAGTGCGCATCAGGTGGCAGCACGGGAACCTCCCGAAGAGCACTTTGGAGCGGGAGGCTCAGATGCATGTTCAGTACCCTCATTTGTTTCCCTAGTTTATGATATATCTTTATGGGGACGTAAAGACCTGAGGTGGGAGTATTTAAAACACCTGTAAATTCCAAGGGAAATTTTTTCTTAAATTCTTTGAGATTGTACGAGTATGCAGTTTCTAACAGAACCTGATTCCAAGGCCCGGTGTGCCCGGAATCAATTTCATAAGTTTAGCTCATGTACATTCACTAGACGAATGAGTAGGTTTTCCTAACTTTTGAACTGGTGCTCGGAATCGAAATCTGAGAGCACCAATGAAACCGCAACGCCGGTAATGGCTTAAGAAGACGTTTTCTGGAGTTGCATTTTCTTTAGAAGAGTTGTTAGAAAAATGGATTATGTTTAAAGTGAAATAAAAATTGTGTTACAATTTTATTACACATCCAAATGGTTTAACCCTATGTGTGGGAGTTGAGTGGGACCCAGCTGATCCTAAATCCTCATGACAGGAAATTAGTGAGGTGGGTCCCACATGATCCCCACCCCTTCAAATTCCATTAATTCCTCTTCCACATTAATGTTGCCAACTTATGCCTCCATTAATTTTGACAATAGAAGATTGATTAAGTGATTTCAAATTTTGAAATTTTAAAAGTGTTGGAAAAAGTAATAAAATAAGGCAAAAGCCATATTTTATATTTTGGTTGTTTCGTTGTGTGGAGACTTGGGAGAGGGAGAGTTCTACACTTTGATGAGCTTCATCATCCTCCTTGAATAACGCGAAGAACACCGACACACCATTCTATCTTCTCTCTACGTCAAAGAAAGGGATACGCCTCTTCCTCAACGGACGATCTCTATCAACGTATACGGAGCCTCACCCGCAACGTCATATTCCCCGACGCGAGATTCCTCGAACTTCATTAAGGTAGGGGTTTTTCATCATTCATGAATTATTATTTGACGTTCTTCGTTATTTCTTGGATGCTTGTTATCAATATAACTGGAGGAGGTCGGACCACACAAACACGACCGACCCTCCTCCCCCTTTGTTGTCGGACTTCGTTGTGATTTGGAATGGAGGTGGCACGGTGCAACGGAACTGCACGGGAAAGAGGGAAACACGACCATTGTGGGCCACATTGAAGGAGCACAGAACCTTCATGTCATGCCATTGAGGCCGAAAGAGGTCGCGGCCAGAGTCGGACCGCGGTGGAGGGTCGTGGCACCGTCGCGCGGCGCCGGTCGGACAAGGGCCACGACCTGAGGCCGCGACGGTGCAGAGGAGGGCGGTCGGATCCACCGTCCGTCGGTGCTCCAGGAGACGAGAACAGTAGGTCCCATGACGGCACACCGGCCGTCCATTACGGACTGCCGGATTTCGAAAGACCGGGGGTCGTAACCCCTGGCAGGTGGCAAGGGTGGGCCCCCCATTTGGGGGCTGCCCTTTCAAAACGAGGGGGGCAGCACCCCCCCCCCCCCCCCCCTTCCACGTCCGCATAGCGTGTAGGTGCCTGAAACGGGCCGAAACGACCGCGTCAGGTTGGACCGCCCGCGCCGGGCCGAGCCGAACCAAGGGTTTCGGGGCGGGGCGGACTGGGCCCGTACCCCCTGTTTTCCAGACATTACCGTTCAAGAACTCATAACATGGGATACATACCACTTATCGATACACCGTCAGTTGCATAGTGATCCTTGGATCTAGGTGGTCGTTTATATATATTACACTAAAGGTTTAGGAGAAATTTGGTTACGGCTGGGTTGGTTCGAACATGAAACCAACCGGGCCCTCAGAGCGGAAATGCTTATAACTTGAGCGCCAGACGTTAGAATGATGTTTTGTTGACTCTATTGGATTCCTCTTAGTGATAAGGTTCTTTTGGCTTACTCCTCTTGAGGTTTGGATGCAGCTGGAGTATGGTCGGGTTGGTTTTAACTTAAAATCCAACCAGGCCTCTGGGACGAAAAATACGAAAAACTCTCAAAACGGTCTTCTGATTGACGTTTTGTCTGTCGCATTGAGTTCCTATTGATGAGACAGAACTTTGGGATACATCAAATTAGGAATTCGTGTCAGTTTTTGTATCGTACCCTTTTGGCTCGTGGAGTGGACCCTCCCAGAATCGAGCATGCTGTGTGCGGGAACCCTAGAGATGGCTGTGACTATGATGGCGATGACGACTGTACTGGGATCCTCCGTGGGTTCGGCAGTGACGACGACCATACTATAATACACTATGGGTTTGATGGAGATGACCACTATTCTTTTATCCTATGTGGGTTTGGCAGTACTTGACTACTATTATTGTATCCTATGTGGGTCCGGCAGTATTTGACTCTATACTTGTATCCTATGTGGGTCCGGCAAAGTAGTTGGTCTTGTATCCTTTGTGGCTCCGATAGCTTACCTGGTCTTGTATCCTATGTTGGTCTGACAGCTTAGATGAATCAGTGGCTACATCTGATCATCTCTATCGCCTTACGAAGAGTATACCTGTGTGAGCTAAGTCTTGACTTTCAATCATTATCATCGACATGATTGTTGTGCCTTCCTGTGTGGATTGGGATGTGCTTTCCTGTGTGGATTGGGTTGGGATTTGCAATGTGGAATGGGTAATGTGTTCCTGTGTGGACTGGGTTGTACTTGGTCTCGTTTGCTGGAGCCGATCTAGATTTTATTACATAGGTATATGTATGGGCATATACCTAAGTAGAGTTGGTTGTTACTTCGTGATTGTATCTTTCCTTTTTTGGTTTATCCTTCGTGGATTCTGGGAGACCATCGGGGGTCTCGGGGTCCCTAATGAGTAGCGTATACTCACCCCTACACGGGCTATGCCCGCACTACGTTGTGTTGGATGCAGACGATGGAGAGCACTGATCGACATGGGAGCTCATGGAGCTAGACGATACCTGGAGGTGGATCACTGGATGGGACTTACTCGGAGCGGATGACTGGAGCCAAGGAGAAGAGGACACTATATGTACCCACCCTTCTGGTGGGATTTCCAGAGGATGGCTTAGACTCGCTACTTGACTTTTCTGTTTTTGTACTTCCTTTTCAGTTGTACTTTACTTTCAGTTGGGTTTGTATTCTAGCCCATTTACTTTCCATCACATACTTTTGTACTCAGTTTACTTAGTGTTTACTCCGCTTGCTACTCTATGGTGTTTTTTTAATTTACAAAGGAAATTCCTTCCCATTTTATCGGGATTTACACCTTTGGTACTAGTCGCCATCCACTGGCCTATGGAAGGCGGGCTTGGGGTAATCACGGCACGGGCCCCGAGGATGGGCCATGACGTCTATTAATTATATAAATGTTGTGTCAGTGTTACCATTGTAGTTAGGTTAATTATATCATCAATAAAAATTAATAATATATTAAAATGTTAAAAAATAATTTATATTTATAATGATCATTTATAACCGAACATAAGTTATTTTTATCTCTATGAAAAATATTATTGAAATTAAAAGCAAGAAAACAACATTTTCCCCCTTATCTTTGACTTAAATATTATACATACCAAAATAAAAGCAAAATTTCACCATATTTCCTTATATTTAATGATTATACTAAAATCGGTGAACACCACTCATAAAATAGAATCAATTTGAGTGTTATGATCAATTTTTAGTCTTTATCAATTTTTTTGGAAAATAACTACATGATTCATCCTTATTAAGGTGACAATTACATAATATTCTTACTATTCATTATGACTAAAAATGAAAGGAAAATATTTACCAAATATATACCTCATGATTACAAATATAGAAATCCTTTTTTTTGATTAAATTAAATTAAATGGTATATTTAAATTTAAAATTAATTCCATGAGAATGCGATGAAATATAGATTTTATGAATAATACCTCTTATATCAAAAAATTAACTTATACAAAAATCCAGTATCGAGTAGATTTTAATTTATTTAATTAGATTTAATATATATGAATAATACATATTTTAATTTTCAAAAATAATAATAATAATGGGACATTTAAATTACATAGTTTCATAAAATTAAATGAATGTTTTACAAAAGTGATATTTTTACAATTCACAGAAAAATATATATTTTAGGAAAAATAACAAAATTTCACCCTAAGATAATTTTGATAATTTTATTTTGAAAATGATATAAATTATTTAAAATAAAATTTCATTTAGTTTCAAAAATTAATTATCATATTTAATTAGAAAAAAATAATTTTTAAGAAAACCTATTTTGGAACTGTAAAATAACTTCCGTAAAAATTGAGTGACTATTAGCTAGAAAATTATCAATACAGATTAAGAATTTCCTATATAAATATATATATATATATATATTATGAATTATTTCATAATATTACAAAATTATAATTTATTGGATAGGTTATGATGCTTATATTTAAAATATAATATTTCATTGTTTGTTTTGGCTCGGTGTTGCATTTCATATACGATATAGAACATAGTTTTCATGTTTTTTACTCAGAATGTTATATTTTCCCCCTTAAGAAAATTTTCCTTCAAATTTTTTATTAAAACTAAAGGGAAAAATGGATTGTACTTTTTATTCATGGATTCCTCTTGTTCCTAAGTTACGTCTTTGTAATTATGTTCCCTCCATAGTATATTATCACGAACCAGGTCGGGTCGCCATCTGACCTGGCTCCCGACCCGGTCCGTAGTAAGGCCTGAAGGGCATTCCCGATCCCCATGGGCTGGCACAAGTTCCCGGGTATCAAACAATACATGGGAACTATTTTCCTGAAAAAAAAAGATAGAAGTACAATTAACAAGATAAAAAACTAGAACTAGAAACAAGAAACCAAACACACATTTACACTATAACCAGGTTTAGAGTTTCTAATTCCACTAAAACCAAAAGGCAAACTACAACAAAGACCGAAAACTAAAAAATCTATCTCAAGACTCCAAATGACATGAGAAGTCATACCTCCAAGCTAACCACACCAACCTGCAAGAGGAGAGAGAAAACGATCTGAACCACCATCACTAAGCACGATGTCACAACCTAGAATACACGAGAAACAAAGTCTACATACACCCAAAGTTCTATGTAGGGTGTGAGCCAAAATCCTAGGAAGACGTCACCCAATAGAAAGGTTCCATGTATAAACATTAAACGACAAACACATTTGCAGGCTAAATAAATGTATGGACACCTAAGCTTAAACAAATTTAAAGAAACTGTTTATATAAGGAAAACACTTTTGAAGAAAACAACTTAAATAAAAGAAAACACCCTTGCATAAAAGAAAAACTCAAACCTTCATAAAAACCCAAAAGATGCACTGTATGCCGATGGTGGGTGTATAGTAGTCTAGGAGCACCAAAAGTGGGAGAGGACCTAAAGGGACTAAATCTGTGTGGGACCTAGAACCTCACGTATTGGTGTACCAAAGAAACCATATCAAACGTTCTCCTGCATAAGCCACTAGTAGGGAAACACATCCATAACCTAATGGTCTCCATTCATCATCGAAAGTTTAGTTAGTGTTGTAAATGTAAATCTAGCTAAGTGAATCTGGGCCGAGGCCACTCCCGAATAACAAGAACTCTAGTCTAGTCCACCCACCTAGTACCCAGGCTTCCCCTTCTGTGCTCAAGATGTTCCAAATTAACATTTCATGTCAAACTCAAACAAATAAAACAAATAGGGTGTAACATAAACCCAACGACCAACTTCCACACACACTGAAAACCATTTGACAAATTATGTGTGGAAAAAGACTTTACCCAACTCAATTAAAACAATTTCTACATTTCTAATAATTTTTTGTTTAAAACACATTAAATTTTTAATCGTTAATCATTTTATTAAATCATATTTAATTCATGGTAAACAAATTCATTAAAAAGAAACACAAGACGGATTAACACACAAAAACAACTCAACCCTCTTTCATGACTAGACACAACCAACGCTACATCAAGAACAGAAATTTCACAACTTTCATCAATTAATAACCCAACCGCACTGTTAAAAACACATTTTACCGATTCAGAAAAACACTAGAAATTTAATTAAGCAAACCAGAAGATAAAACATGACTCTAAACACCAAAGACGCAATCAAATTCCCTTTTTGAAAAAATGCATATGAACGCTACACCAGATCATAAACTATGCACTTTGCGCATTTTCACAAAAACAAACTCAAACATTATAAAAACTATAGAACACAAACATTGAACTTTGCACATATGAAAAGGCTAACTACACATGCTGTAAAACACTAACAATTCACTAAAAGTAATATTTCAGCCAATGAATGCACCCACCCATATAAACATACTACCAGACAAATATTAACACATGAAAAACTTCACGAAAACCAAATTCGCACCCAAAATATTTAATCAAATAACATCAAAAATTAAATAAGCTAGAAAATTAATTTATTAAGTAATGTTTAAATTTAGAACCACATACCTCGATGCCGAGACTTCCAAACATGGGTGTGAAACTCCAATCGCAACCAATTCGCATCAGAAACAACTAAATTTATACCCTAAAAAAATAATTCGAACAAAAATAGAGAGTCAAAAACAACCCTTAACTAGCTTCATACCCGCTGTACGGAACAAAACACATAGGGGAAACAAGAGAACTTAACAGAAGGCTGGATTTTTGTTCACGTAGAAGGTGGGCGACATGACGGTGGGGGAGCCGGAGCGCCGCTGGATACTGAGGGAGGAGTCACGCCAAACCAGGATACGGTTAATAAGGGTCTCGCCTGTGGAAGGCAAAGAGGAACATGGAGGTGTGATGATGGTGTCCAAGTGAGGTTACGGGCGCCGGGGTTCGGGGCGAGGATGTAGGGTGGCCTGTGGTGGTGCGTTGAAGCTGCTTGCTGAGGGGGGAGGAGACGCAGGACAAAAGTGCAGTGGGTCTGAGGAGTCCAGAGAGGGAGCAGGGCACCATGGGGGTGGCGCAAGGAGGTAGGTATGCAGCTAGCGATGGGGAGGTGTGGTGCGGGCTGGTGCTACCGGACAGAGGTCGCCCAAGGGGAGCCAGGGCTGGCCGTGAGGTAGGGAGGAACCGGTGCGGCATGAAGTGACGGAAAAGGTGGAAAGAAGCGGTTGTCCCTGGGAGAGCGGGTCGCGACAGGAATGGGAGAGGAGGAAAACAAGGGGGTCCAAACCCTAATCAAAAGAGGGAAAATATAATAAAATCAATAAATTAAATAAATTAAATAATAAGGAAAAGGTAAGAAAATTACATAGTATTACCAATACTAATTATTATCACAAAATTAATTACACAATTAATAAATTTTATATCCTTAACACTATTAATAACAATAATACTATTATTCTCAAAAAAACTCTGATCATTATCATTAAGATAATTTCTTAAAGATTATTAGATTTCTTATTTTTATTTTATTCCAATTTCCTTATTTATTTTTATTTCATTATCCCATTTTGTTTTAAATCATTTGGAATGTCGGGCAGACCACACGGTCTCATAATTGTTCCATGCCCGTGTGTCCGGTGACGCTAAACCAAAAACACTCATAATATTAATAATAATAATAATAAAACTCACTTGATGTTAATAAAATAAATTAAAAATTTATATCAATTTTTGTAATAATAATAACAATAAGTATATCCCTGAATAACGTTATTAATATTATTATGTAAAAAAGTCATATTTTAGTTGATTTTTATTTCATCACATGATTAATTTTTATTGATTTATAATTAATCCATTAAATTTAATTAAATGACCATCGAGCAGGGCGTGGGGTGAACTGAGCGTGGTCACGCAAAGACCCAGGAGAGGCCGCATGCCTCCGACCGCGGTGCGCTGGACACAATCAAGGCCAAAACATTCTATTTTTAAATAAGAACTCTAAAATTTTAAGTCGGGTCTTGATCCTAACTACCCGATAACAAATAAAAATAATAAAGAAATAAAATAATTTAAACACGACGGGTGTGACAATTCTCCCCACCATAAATCTTTCTGTCCCTGGAAATCCACAACTTGCCCGAACCCCAAAGTAGAAAACCAAACGCCCTTAAGGTTCATAGGGGATCCCCACAAATATCAAGCAAAGAGAATAAAAAACATTGTGCTCAGAGAAAGTGACTCAGAGACATCTTCGAGAATGTCATTAAAAGTATTTCTTATACGTGTCGCCTGCCCGAAAGAACTATAACACCTCCAGTTGACCAAAAAAGGAAAGGAACTCTTGAACCAACAGAAACCAACCTCACAAACTAAAACCCCTCAAGTACCAAGGAACGAAAACCCCACCATTTTTTTGTAAGGAACAAACAAGCTCAAATAATATCCCAAGAACTCTTTTATCGCCTACTACAAAGTCACATATAGGAATAGGACCCAAAAATCCAACATGGGTCCAACTAACGTTAAGAACATACCAATCCCCAAGACGAGACTGGAAAACCGACATCGGAAGGTCCGAGCGGACTCCCCACCATTATAGAAAAGTCCAACATCGATTCATTCCAGAGACATTCGTGCGAGATACAACGTGGGTCTCCTCTCTATTGAAACTAACAGCAGATAAAATACATTATAAATCATCTGATGGGGACCAAGCATCCCACCACAAGGGGCCGGGAGGGTCGGGACCAACTACCGGGCGTCGAAACCACGGCCAGAGATGGACCAACATCTCCAAATCCCTGGATGAGCATCATTCAAATTTGAGATTGATTTACAAAACAAACCCCATAAGAATCGCTAAAGCAATACATCCAATGGAACGCGACCCCCAAGACTCTAAGGCAACGATACGACCACACCTACACATGGTCACAGAAACCTTACGCAACGAGACGGTTCGTTCAGAATGGAAAAACCACAGAAAAAAATTTAAGCTGCTTTCCCTTTCAGCACCGATGACAGAAATAAATTCGGGGTCCCATACACTCTCGGGGTTCATGACCATGGGCCACCTTCACTCTGAGGCCTATGTATGGATCCCTAATGTTTGAAGCATCTTCTGCCTCAGAGTCAGGCATGAAATACTCTCGATCGGAGCTTCTCCTTTTGGTTTCACACGCAACCACACTGCAACCGAGACAACACCAGCAAACACAACACATTACGACATCCAACTGATCATACATGGAACGTTCACTAACACAAGAGCTTAAATGGTGCATACACATCACCCTTTGTCCTACTAGATGAGAACATGACACCAAAAATCGTCACATGAACATAACCATTGTTTTCGAGGGAAACATTACGCTGAGAAAGACTGTAAACTATGTCTTGAACAACACATGATTCCTTCAAATGACCATAGTAGCCTCATACGACTGGGTCTGCCAAACTATTATCCTAACACGATAATTTTCTTAAATGAAACAAAACAAAGACCAATGATCATTTATGATAATATACCACACCAACAACTTCAGGTTGCTTTAACCTTTTCCCACTGGAGTATCCTTTACCGCTTCCAAAAAACCACTAACTATCAAAGGGACCTCACGCTGCAAGATGTCACCCATCCATGACCATCGCAGATGATAAAAACACTAGAATCCTTTCAAGAAATTGGTCAACACTAATAAATCTAAACCGCCTTCACCCTTCCCTGCTAGAATTCCTTTCACCATTTCAAGGGGGAACCTTCAAACGCAACGACGTCAAACATCATACCTGACGACTCAGACAACATAAAGAGACTGAAACTCCCTTCAGCTCCCATCGCATATGTCATCACGTTGCGAGAGGATATACTTAACTAAAAGGAAAAAAGGAAAAGACGTAGCACTATCACACACAAGATAGGGTCCTTACTTTAATCAACTAGAGGGTCGGCCAACGACGAACTATCTGTGGACGCACATCAATCGCATGATAATGCATTATGGGGGGCATGCGTTTGTCAAGAAAGGAAACCACATACCCAATAAAACTTGTTTAATGGCCAAGAAATATCCAAGATAATGATAAATGTGCAGGAGAAACCACTGTAAGGGCTTCCCAAAGCACTTTTCAAAATATACCATTAACCACACGCTTTCACACCAACTGACCCACAAGAATTCAAACTCAGGACCCAAATCAGTCAGAAGGGATCCTAAGGTAAAAAATTCCTCACATACATCATTTCAAAAACACTAGGACACACCCTGAAACCACAAGTTACTAAAGAACAAAATTATCATTTAATAATTCTTTTCAAAAATAAGAAAAGATGGTGCATTGCACAAACACCAATGGTGTCCCACGGGCCTTGCACATGCATGTTCTCATGCCATACTGGTACCCACCTAATATCCATCCAGGAACTCAACCTATCATTCCATTAACCATTTCTCATTCCATATACGATCATGAATGTGGTTTCCCATGAGAAAACCAAGAATCAAAATCAAACCTTTACATTTTTTTCAAAACCAGAACAATAAACCCACACTTTTCAAACCTTACACATCATTTCATTTTTAAAGCGCTTCATTTGAAAAAATTTTCTAAGACCAAAACATTTTAACTTAAAAACCATATTTCCATGTATTCATAACAAAGATATGAGGAACGATGCAAAAGAATACTAGTGTTAATGGGCGACTTGAACATATGGTTGGCAGCCATATGCCAATCATGCCACCACAACAGAGAGTATTCTGCCAGAGCGTCCTCGGCTGCACATGTTGGGTCGGAAAAAACAAGGGAATGATGGCAAGAGGGGGGTGAATTGCCTTTTTAAAAAATTGATAGACAAATTAAAATCAAAGTAGAAGAATGCAGCGGAAATAAAGGCAAAACACAAAACTTGATAACGGAGTTCGGCCAAAAACCCAGCCTACGTCTCCGCTCCCAACTCAACCGTTGAGAGATTCCTACCGCTTGCTTTTCAATGGTTTTAGCAAGAAACCCACTAGGCTTTGAGGTAGCACTAGGACCTATTACAGCTTGCTTTTGAAATGGTTTAGCAAGAACCCACTTGCTTTTGATGGTTTAGCAAGAACCCACTAGCCTTTTTAACGGGTGAAGGCTAGCTCACCGGTGACACAAGCCTTTTAAAAGGAAAGGCTTGAAGAAACCTTTTCACACCTTAGTGGTGGTGTGAGAACCCAAAAGAAAGAGGGATGAGAAAAGAGTTTGGGGTTTGTAGGCACAAACCCAAAATTAAAGCTCAAAAAGATAAAACAATAAAAACCGTATTGTTGAGAAGCCTTGGGCGCCAAAGGTTGAATGGAGTTGAAGACGTGCACTCCCAAGCTTCTATGGTGGTGCTCCTTGGATGTGGAATTGGATTGGAGCAGTGGTGGTTCCCTTGGAGCAATCCGCCGGAGGTTTGCCAAATGAGGAGAATTGTGTTCGTTGGCTTCACAATGCTTAATTATGGTCCGGCTATTGTTCCGGGGCTTCAAGGTCCTTCATTTATAGAGGGGGAACCCTCATATGGCCGTTGGAGGCCTTCGGAGCCGTTGGGAAGGCTTTCGGAGCCGTTGGGAGGCAAGTGGAGCAGCCTGGTCAAAGCTCCAACGGCTAGTTTGACTGGGCCACCGGCTGGCCGGTGCAGGGCCACCGGCTGGCCGGTGCCTTGGAATGTGGAGAGAATTCTGGTCCAGGCTCCACCGGTCGACCGGTGGAGGAGCCACCGGATGGCCGGTGGTGAGACAGTAGGTCTCACTATTCATCTGGGTGCCACCGGTCGACCGGTGGAGGAGCCACCGGCTGGCCGGTGGAAAGACAGTAGATTGCACTATTTGGGCTGGATGCCACAGGTCGACCGGTGGCAGAGCCACCGGTCGACCGGTGGGAAGGCAGTAGCTTCCACTGTTTGGTCTGGATGCCACCGGCTGGCCGGTGGTGAAGCCACCGGTCGGCCGGTGGACTGAATTTCAGTCCATTTCTGCCTCTTCCTTGGTCAACTTCTTGGCAATCAAATGCCTATCAACACAAACACTTAAAACACAATGTTAAACATATATTAAAGTGATTGTGATCATGAAAATCAAAGAGTGTGGGGTACAACAATCTCCCCCTATTTTGATGATCACAATCACTTGTCTAAGCAATGTAAAAACTTAAATGAAAGGCATGCTTTAAATGATAAATTGAAAATAAATACTAAGCATGAGAGAAAAGATTCTCCCCCAATCAATCAAGAAATTTCTCCCCCTTTGTGATTATCAAAATAGAATGGGGCATAAAACTTGATTGAGGGAAATTTTGAAAAACAAGAGATGGGATTTGAAAATCAATTGAAATTTTGGAAATTGAAAGATTGGAATCAAAAATTGAATAACAGTTTGAATTGAAAGTTTTGAATCAAAAACCAATTGAATTTTGAAATTTGAAACCAAGAGTTGAAATTGAAAGTTTGAATAAAATTTGAAAATGAAAAGCTTAATCAATCCTAACTCCCCCTAAATAAAGCAATAAGTCACCGGGGAGAGGGATTTTGAAAAGAAACAATTTTAGGCCCGGAGAGACTTGCGAGAAGGGATTTTTCAATCCATACTTGTCTCATAGCGGGTCTTCTCCTATAAAATTCATCTGAATAAAAAATCGATTTGGGTTGGCCGTACCGGGCGTTTTTACAATTACACTCATAAATGAGATGCCCGGTTTTCTTGCAATAATTACAAAATTTATAATCGGAGCTCCCCCTTACAAAAACAGTTTGAGCATGGGAGGAGGAGGCTCGGTTGGTATAGCCAAGTCCATTGGTGGTTCTAGAAACCCTTTGGGAACCAAGTATATTGTTCAAATTTTGTTCCCCTTTGGTGAATTTAGCAAGAGATTCCCTAAGGTCTTTAATGGTTGATTCCAAGGAATCAACATCGGGGAGGTTTTGGATTTTTAGGGTCAACTCCTCCTTCTCTTTGAGAAGTTGTTCTTTTTCGGAGGAGAGTTTTTTGAAAGACTTTTTTAAAGCAACAAATTTTGAAGAGAGTTCGTGAAAACCATTCTCTAATTGGTCTCGCACATGTTGGAGTTCTTCATATGACAAATGATTGAAAGAATTTGAAGAACTAGAAGAGGAGGAGGAGGAAGAGGAGGAAGATACCTCATGTTTTGCCATTAGGCATTTTTTACCTTGGTCGCTCGAGGAGAAGGAGGAGAATGAAGAGGTGGAGCTATCACTCCATGTTGCCTTTGAAGCCTTCTTCTTCTCCTTTTTCTTGGCCCTTTTCTTGTGGAGTGGGCAATTGGGCACGGATTTTGCATCGGGTTCTTGCTTGTTGTCGGGTTCTAGCTTTTGAGCGGGTTCTTGCTTTGGAGCCTCGCTAGTACCTTCATAGGTAAGTTCTAAAAACTTCCAAAGATAGTAAGAAGTAGTGCAAGAAGAAATACAATTAAAAACATTTCTATCTAACCCGCAATGAAGAGCATTCATGGCTTTGCCATCAAGCTCGAAATTTGCAATGTCGGCGGGGGTCCATTTAGATTCATCTTGACAAGAGAGAGTAAAACCGTGCATGACAATTTTAAAAATAGGATATCCAATACTTTTAAGAAATGTGGTCATGCGGGTTTTCCAAAAACTATAATCGGCTCCATCAAAGAATGGAGCACGATCCAAAGAGTAGCCCTCGGGGGATTGAGAGGAAGAAGCGGTAGAAGCCATCAAAAAATAGGATCTTTAATTTGAAACCGGTTAGGGAATTATTCAAATACGTCCTCTGATACCAATTGTTGGGTCGGAAAAAACAAGGGAATGATGGCAAGAGGGGGGTGAATTGCCTTTTTAAAAAATTGATAGACAAATTAAAATCAAAGTAGAAGAATGCAGCGGAAATAAAGGCAAAACACAAAACTTGATAACGGAGTTCGGCCAAAAACCCAGCCTACGTCTCCGCTCCCAACTCAACCGTTGAGAGATTCCTACCGCTTGCTTTTCAATGGTTTTAGCAAGAAACCCACTAGGCTTTGAGGTAGCACTAGGACCTATTACAGCTTGCTTTTGAAATGGTTTAGCAAGAACCCACTTGCTTTTGATGGTTTAGCAAGAACCCACTAGCCTTTTTAACGGGTGAAGGCTAGCTCACTGGTGACACAAGCCTTTTAAAAGGAAAGGCTTGAAGAAACCTTTTCACACCTTAGTGGTGGTGTGAGAACCCAAAAGAAAGAGGGATGAGAAAAGAGTTTGGGGTTTGTAGGCACAAACCCAAAATTAAAGCTAAAAAAGATAAAACAATAAAAACCGTATTGTTGAGAAGCCTTGGGCGCCAAAGGTTGAATGGAGTTGAAGACGTGCACTCCCAATCTTCTATGGTGGTGCTCCTTGGATGTGGAATTGGATTGGAGCAGTGGTGGTTCCCTTGGAGCAATCCGCCGGAGGTTTGCCAAATGAGGAGAATTGTGTTCGTTGGCTTCACAATGCTTAATTATGGTCCGGCTATTGTTCCGGGGCTTCAAGGTCCTTCATTTATAGAGGGGGAACCCTCATATGGCCGTTGGAGGCCTTCGGAGCCGTTGGGAAGGCTTTCGGAGCCGTTGGGAGGCAAGTGGAGCAGCCTGGTCAAAGCTCCAACGGCTAGTTTGACTGGGCCACCGGCTGGCCGGTGCAGGGCCACCGGCTGGCCGGTGCAGGGCCACCGGCTGGCCGGTGCCTTGGAATGTGGAGAGAATTCTGGTCCAGGCTCCACCGGTCGACCGGTGGAGGAGCCACCGGATGGCCGGTGGTGAGACAGTAGGTCTCACTATTCATCTGGGTGCCACCGGTCGACCGGTGGAGGAGCCACCGGCTGGCCGGTGGAAAGACAGTAGATTGCACTATTTGGGCTGGATGCCACAGGTCGACCGGTGGCAGAGCCACCGGTCGACCGGTGGGAAGGCAGTAGCTTCCACTGTTTGGTCTGGATGCCACCGGCTGGCCGGTGGTGAAGCCACCGGTCGGCCGGTGGACTGAATTTCAGTCCATTTCTGCCTCTTCCTTGGTCAACTTCTTGGCAATCAAATGCCTATCAACACAAACACTTAAAACACAATGTTAAACATATATGAAAGTGATTGTGATCATGAAAATCAAAGAGTGTGGGGTACAACAGCACATGGCTTTCCAGACCTTGCGAGCTCACTGGACCACTGACCATACTCCATTCTAATTTCCCCTAATCAAAATTAACCACACGGACCGAATATGTAGACAAACATCAACTTACATTGGTAACTCGATTCCTACCAAGAGGTGTGTTGTCCTGGAACCATACTCGTAACTAAAAAATCGAGTTCTGATAACCTTAACTCCAACCTATCATGACTCTATCCGAAAAGGACATGACCCAAGAGAGAAACCTTCTCTGATACCATTTTTTCACAAACCAGTCCGGGTCTCCATCCGACCCGGCGCCTGACCCGGCCCGCGACAAGGCCCGACAGGCGTTCCCGATCCCCATGGGCTAGCACAAGTGCCCGAGTATCAAAATATACATGGGAACGATTAACCCAAAATAAAATATAGGAGTAAAATTAACAAGATAAACAAAATAGAACTGGAAGCAGGTAAAAAAACGCCTTTACACTGTAACCATGTTTAGAGTTTACAATTCATCTAAAACGAAAAAGACAACTACAACCAAGACAGAAAACTAAAAACTCTATCTCAAGACTCCAAAAAACATGAGAAGTCATACCTCCAAGCTACCCACACCAACCTGCAAGAGGAGACCGCCAACGATCCGAACCACCATCACTGAGCACGATGTCACAACCTGAAATACGCAAGAAACAAAGTCTACATACACCCAAAGGTGTATGTAGGGTGTGAACCAAACGCCCAGTAGGATGTCAACCAATAAAAAGGTTCCACATATAAACATTAAATGAAAAATACATTTGCATGCTAAATAAATGAAAGGACACCAAAGCTTAAAAACCTTTTAAAAAATAGTTTCTAAAAAGAAAACACTTTTAAAGAAAACAACTAAAATAAAATAAAACACCCTTGCATAAATGAAAAACTCAAACCTTCACAAAAAACCAAAATCTACACCGTATGCCGACGGTGGGTGTATAGTAGTCCAGGAGCACCAAAAGTGGGAGAGGCCTAAAGAGACTAAAGCTGTGTGGGCCCTAGAACCTCACATCTCGGTGTACCAAAGAATTTATATTATATGTTCTCGTGCAAGATCCACTAGTTGGGAGCACATTCATAACCTAGTGGTCTCCAATCATCATCCAAATTTGATTTAGTGTTGTAAGCGTCAATCCAGCTATGTGAATCTGGGCCGGGGCCACTCCCGAATCACTAGAACGCTAGTCTAGCCCGCCCACCTAGTACATAGTATTCCCCTTTTTTTCTCAAGATGTTCCAACTTCATATTTCATGTTAAACTTAAAAAAAAACAGGGGGTAACATAAACCCAACACCACACTTCCACACACACCGAAAAATATTTGACTAAGTACACATGGAAAAAGGCTTTACCCAACACAATTATAAAAATTTCTACATTGCTAATAATTGTTTATTTAAAACACATTAAATTTTTAATCATTAATAATGTTATTAAATCATATTAAATTCTTGGAATACAACTTATTTAAAAAGAAACATAACACGACTTAACACACACAAACAACTCAACCCTCTTTCAAGACCAGACACACCCAACGCCACATCAAGAACACAAATTGCACCACATTCATCAATTAATAACCCATCCGCAATGTTAAAAAAACATTTTACCGATTAAACCAAATAGTGGATATTTTATTAATCAAACAATAAGATAAAACATGACTCGAAACACCAAAGAAACACTCAAATTACCTTTTTGAACAAACACATATGAACCCTACACCATATCATAAACTGTGCACTTTGCGCATTTTCATAAAAACAAATGCAAACATTATAAAAACTCTAGAACACAAACATTGCACTTTTCACATATGAAAAGGCCAACTGCACATGCTGTAAAACACTAACAATTGACTAAAAGTATGATTTCATCCAATAAACGCACCCACCCATATAAAGATAATACCAGAAAAATATTAACACATGAAAAACATCATGAAAACCAAATTCGCACCCAAAATAATTAATCAAAGAACATCTCAAGTTAACTAAGCTAGAACATTAATTCATTAAGTAATGTTTAAATGTGGAACCACCTACCTCAACACCGAGACATCCACACATGGGTGTGAAAATCCAATCGCAACCAATTCGCCTCAAAAATAACTCAATTTATACCCTAAATATATATTTCGAACAAAAATTGAGTGTCAAAAACAATCCTTAACTAGCTTCATACCCGCTGGATGGAACAAAACACATAGGTGAAAACAAGAGGACATAACTGAAGGGGGGGGGGGGGGGTTGTGCACGCAGAAGGAGGGAGAGATGCTGGTAGGGGAGTCGGAGCGACGCCGACCAGTGAGGGAGGAGTTGCGCCGAACCAGGCAATGACTAATAAGGGTATCGCTGGTAGAAGGCTGAGAAGAACAGGGAGGTGCGACGATGGTGTCCAAGTGAGGCTGTGGGTGTCGGGGTTCAGGGCGAGGAAGTAGGGTGGCTTGTGGTGGTGTATCGAAACTACTTTCTGAGGGGGGAGGAGATGTCGGACAAAAGTGTAGTAGGTCTGAGCAGTCTAGAGAGGGAGCAGGGAACCACAGGGGCGGTGCAAGGAGGTAGGGCTGCGGCTGGCGATGGGGAGTTGTGGCTCGGGCTGGTGTCGCCGGATGGAGGTTGGCCAAGGGGAGCTCGGGATAGCCGTGAGGTAGGGAGGTGCAGGCGCGACATGAAGTGAGGGGAAGGGAAAAAAAACGGCTTTCCATGGGAGAGTGGGTCGTGATGGGAATGGGAGAGGAGGAAAACAAGTGGGTCCAAACCCTAAGCTAAAGAGGGAAAAAAGTAATAAAATCACTAAATAAAAGAAATGAAATAATAAGGAAAAAGTAATAAAATTATATAGTATTAACGATACTAATTATTATTACAAAATTAATTATAAAATTAATAAATTTTATATCTTTAACACTATTTATAACAATAATACTATTATTATCAAACAAAACTACGATCATTATCATTAAGATAATTTCTTAAAGTTTATTGGATTTCTTATTTTCATTTGATTCCAATTTCCTTATTTATTATTATTTCATTAAACCATTTTGTTTTAACTCGTTTTGAAAGTCGGGCAGACCACACGGTCTCATAACTGTGCCCTGCCCGTGTGTCCAATGATGCTAAACCCAAAACACTCATAATAATAATAATAATAATAATAAAACTAACTTGATGTTAATAAAATAAAATAAATTTTTTTATCAATTGTGGAAATAATAATAATAATAATAATAATATCCCTAAATAACATTATTAATATTATTATATAAAAAACTCTTATTTTATTTTATTTTTATTTCATCACATGGTTAATTTTTATTTCGTTATAATTAATCCATTTAATTTAATTAATTAACCATCGAGCAAGGCGTGCGGTGAACCGGGCGTGGTCGCGTGGAGACCCAGGTGAGGCCGCACGCCTTCGACCACTGTGCGCTGAACACATTTATGGCCAAGACATTCTATTTTTAAATAATAACTCTAAAATTTTATGTCGGGTCTCGACCCGAACTACCCGATGCCAAATAAAAATAATAAATAAAAAATAATGATTTAAACACGCAGGTGTGACATATATTGACTAGATCAATTTTATTATTGAGTAAAACATTATCTCTATATTCCAAGATCATCACCAAATGATCCTCAAAATAGTGACCATTTTAATACTCTAACATATCATAATTAAATACATGTGAGGTATTTTTTTTATACTTCCGAAAGAGGGAAACGTGGAATATGTCTTGTAGTTGAGAAACGGTTGTGGGAATTCTAGTTGATAAGCCACATCTTCATTATGATCAATAATATAGATAGGGATAATAAACCTAAGGATTATAATTTAATAATATTCAAAAATTACATTACTCTCTACCATATATATATTAAGAGAAACACTATATCACGGACCTCCCACTAGAGCTCCAGTAAAAGAAATTCAGTATAGCTCTTCATTTAATGCTGAGAAGCCATGATGTGTTGTTGAATGGTTTGAACATATCGACCATTTTTTGAACCATTTTAGGTCCATCAATATGTTTTCACAAACATCATCCAAAACAAATTCTACACCTCTTCATTCAATGTTATTAATTAGGACCCATTTGGATTCTGGAGTGAATGTTATTTTTGTTTGAGAACTTAACCAAAGTAGGATGTTGACTTCAACCTTATTTTAAGTACATATAGCTTGATCAAAACTTGTGTTTTAGTGTCTGAATAATATATTTGGATTTGTTTTCATTTTTTGGGTGATAAGTCATTATAAAATTGAACAGAATATTTAGATAATATTTGATAAAATTCCATTACATGGAGGTAAATCTCAGATCTTGATCAGATACAATTGATAGTGGTGTTCCATAAATCATCACCACCTATCTTCTATATAAAATTGAATGTTTTTTAAATATCAATTTCCTATTGAATTGAAATAATGAATGATTTGTTTTTAATAGGATCCAGCACAACCCATGTTGAATTAATTTTCTACTGATGTATTTAGAAGAACAATGACAAACTCTCAGGTGATGTGTTCTCACTTCCATGTAGGTATTGGTTATTTATTCATCACCACATTTTAATTTATTATTTTATCCATCACTTGCTTATATTCTAGAGAGTTTTATGTATATTATGTGATATTCTTTTTATATTTTCCTCCCAGTAGTTATTTGAATGATCTAAATACATCATCATACTCTCTAGTAATATAGAGAAGGTCGAACTAAGTGAATCATTCAAAAACTCAAACATTATATTAGGATATCATTGTACAAAGACTCATGAACAAAATATTACAACTTCTTAATTTTCAAGATTGATATTTGGGGATTTCTATTTTTATAGATTTGGTTCTTTTCTGAATATCCACATCATCTATTTGAGAACCCTTTATATTCTCCAAAAGGGGTGGTTGATAAATCATTTGAAAAGGAATGATTTTATTCGTTACATTATGATTCAAATTTCCATAAAATTTATGTCTAAAAAGATTAAATACTTCTTAATTTTCTTCATTGAATATTTTTCCTGATCATTTCTTCTTAGTGCATCATACACTTTTTTCCTTCCCATTATGATAATAGATTGAGAATTCATAGTCCTTGATCAGATCTAACCATATACTTTAAAACACCTCACCTTCTTATATTTGAATATATATTGTTGTTTCTTATACTCCATATATATTTCATAGTTCTCCCATTAGAGATAATGTCTCCAGAATGTCAATGAAAGTATCAACACATCCAACTCCATGTACTGTGTTGAATTATTCAACTCATGAACATTGAACCAACTAGAAGGATAGGTATTTAGTTTTTTATTTTTCATTAGTTCAAATATAAAAAAAATATTTTATGAATCATTATATACCCCAAAAATTTTCCCCCATGAGGGAACCATGACGAATAGTATAGTGATAATTCACATTTTCAACTATTTAATTCTCACGTCACAGTCAATGGTTTTTATTTTTTATTCCTTATTAGTTATGTTGTGTATAGAGTTTATAAATAAATATAACTTTCTCCAAAATCATCAGTAATATACAAAAATTATAAGGAAACTGTGGATCTCTATTAAAGATGATGTTTTGGTACACTCCTCAATTCACATTATTATATGGGGGTTTATAGATATCCCTTTTATAGTAATAAAAAGACATAAGAATAAGAATTTTTACATCCATAACTCACAATTACTATTATTTGCATAAATATTATATTTTAAAAAATTATCCATTGTAGTATTAAATTTTTCTCACGGTCCCCCATGATTTTGGAGTATAAAAATATATACTCTATAAATACTACCATCAATTTTCCATGGTAATCTCTAAATAGTTTAGTATTTAATTCTATAAATATTTTTGTATAACAAGTTACTATGAGGGATGTCAATATGAACTCTAATTATATAATCCATAGTCAAAATCTAATTCTGGAAAATATTCCATATTCACCTTTAATTGGCGATATCCTGACTGAAGGTCCACCTAGTATAAATAATAGGAATCACATTGTTGATCAAAATAGAAAACAAACTCTAGTTGTTGATAAATGTAATTTATCTTTATTTTTTATAACTTCATAGCAATATATACAAAGGAAATTTGATGCATAATTCTTCTTGAATAAGTGGCCCAACCCACCCCATATTGAAGCACTCAGGTGTATAAACCCATTTTAAGAAAACCTCTTAAATTAATTTAAATATATACTAACTCAATAGTGGTTGTTCTATATGGATTCATGGATATGGGTATAGATCCTAGTATAATTTTTATTGAAAATTCTACCAATTAATCAAGGGTAAGTACAATAAAAACATTGTATAATAAATCAGTATATTCCCTAGAAATTCCCATGTATTCAAGAATGATTCTCTAATTTGTCTCAAACATTCTTTATTTTTATGTTTTTTCAAAATGAAATATTATGCATACATGAGTATAATAATCCCTAGTATATTCCTACATCTCATTAGACTTATGCAGAATCTGGGGATGAGTTGGGACATGAGGAGTGTTCCCCCTCTCTCAATATTTTATGTTAGCCTACTATGTAGATAACCTATTTATGCCCAATACACCATCAAACTCTACTAGAAGATGTAAATTATTTTTACTATATGATCAAGTGAACAAAAACTAACTATAAAGGAATTATGTACATGGGATGTAACAATTTATATTTTTTCAATTATCATTTAAAACTTAACCTCTATTTACTGAGGTGGTTTTTGAATATTTATAATATAATTGAATGATATTAAATAATTCATAGAAACAGAAAAAAAAAATTATGTGCATATCATGAATGAATAAATAATGATCCAGTCACACCATCATTTTTAGGATATACCTCAACCATAATGACATCATATTCGCCTTCTATCCTGGGAATGGAGTTCATTTTCCTTGATTGTATAAATAAAACCATGTATTTATGAATTAGAAATCATAGTTCCCATGTTCCTTACATATCCAATAACTTTTCATATAATGAGTTTTGATTTGAAACTTTTATCACTCAATCTCTTTTATAGGCTTTAACATTCAATTTCTGCATCGGTTTTCTTAATTCCCATATTTTAAAATTTTATAGCACCTTGTGGTTCACATGATAAATTTTATTCTATTCTTCTTACCACACCTTCTGATTGTAGGATATTAGGTTTTCATTCCTCTAATGTATTTATATTTTCATTCTCTTAGGGATACCTTTGTTTTACCCTTTTTAACACTTATTCCATGATACTGGTGGGAGTAAATGATCTCTATATCAATAATTAGGGAACAATGGACAATCTATTCATTGGTCTTCAATCCATTAATAACTAAATAAATTTATAGGGTTTAATTTATCCCACTAAGGAAATGGTGCACCTTACTTTTGGTGTTGATGATAGTGACAGAGAAAATCTTTGCAAGCCAGGTGATGTTATCCACATAAACCCCAATAGACTCATCATTCTATTTCATCAATCTATGGAACTACTTATATTATTTAAGGTGATAAATTAGGGGAATATATTAATTAAAAAATATTTTATTTAATTCCTCCAATTATATGGAATCAATTTCCTCTTTGGTCTTCAGGTTCTTGATCAGCATCCAATACTTATAGGATTTCTTGTATATGAAATAAATTGTCATAAAATATATTATTATGAGTATTATAGGATAGTGAATATAATACTAATGTAATTAATCCATAGTTCCCCAAAGATGGTATAAAAAGTTCCACTAAAGGTAGAATTAATTTTTCTTATAACAAATCACCTTTAACATTCTCTTTCATTATAAAAGCATGGAATTCAACATTATTCAAGTTATTATTCTAAAAATAGCACAATGGATCTAGTACTACCATGAATCTATCAACTCCCGCTCTCATAATGATAGGGATTTAATTAGAGAAATAATCTTATTTACTATCATAGTGGTCCTTGGAGAGGTTTTCCAATTTCATTCCCTTTACTAAAAAATAGAAAAAAACAACGATTTTACATCAACTATAAAACAAAAAAAAAGGAAAAAATAAAAAAATGAAGGAATAATATAAAAATGGTCACTAAATATTAACTTCTGAGTGTATAGATTTAAATATTAGTTATCCATTTTTATAAATAATACAATGTTTTATAATATAAAAATTTATTCACATCCTTTATAATGTTTCATATTGAGTTTTTAAATTTCCAAACTATATCTTCTAAGAGTTTGAAAAGAGATGTGTAGTAAGTCCTCTTTTTCATGAAATAGTTGATAATTGATTAAATATCCAATAAAAACATTTTTTGGATATTACCCTTAGGTATACCTATTCCTAATCCTCATATAATTTATTTATCTAGAAACTAATGTTATTTGTTGTAAATTACTCTCCCTAGACTTCAGAAAAATTCCCATATATTTTTCTATATGTTGACTTATCCTTAAGGTTCTTATTAAATTATTATAGTCCTAATCCACAAAAATAACTAGAATATCCAATAATAATATATATAGTGACCCATTTCATTTAAAACATATTAAATAAAATTTAACATCAATATCCATTAACAAAAAATATGGATTGAAAAGTACTAGAGCCTTTTTAATACAAGGTACATACAACATCAATATGAATATAAAATTGAATTATCTTAATATGAATAATCTTCCCCTAAATAGGTTATAAATAATAAAAAAATAAGGTATACCCTATTTAATTCATAATCAAAGGGGTGATCTAAAAATCACAATAACTTAATAAATATGATAAAGAAACATAACAACTTAGTCAATACTATAAATTTTTTTCATACAAGATAAGGTTAAGGAGTAACATCAAGGGAGAATAAAATGAAGTAAATCTTACCAAAACCTAATGTCACTATAGTAAATGTAACATAAATAATAAATTACATATGCATAAGTCATGTATAACATCCGAGACAATATCACATAGTGTATAGTCTAATAGTGGATTATGTTTACTCCCTATTTCGATAGATAACACCTCTTGAGAAAAAAGAATTACCTAATGCATTGTAGTGTTATCAAGGAGAACCCATCAAAACATTTCATGATAAGGTGTTACATAAAAAATATATCCATCATATGTCATAAATTTGTGAATTACCAATAGAAATAAAATAGGATTCATAATCATACCTCCTATCATAATCAAATATATGTTTTTTAATGTGGGAATTTGAGAAGCGAACAGAAGGATTGTATTAACCCATAAAAGGAAGGTAGAATAAGATAGGTATATATGTGAGTGAAATATATAAATAATGTAATATTATTAAATATTGTTATTTATATATATATATATATAAGGTTAGTAAGATAGATAATGGTTATAACCTGAGGAAAAGGGTGGTTTAGATATATCTTTTACCTTTAGTTTGAATCACCATATACACTCTTCCAATCCTGGAATAATAAAATTATGTTTTAAATTTAAATTATTAATATCATATCTCAACAATATTATTAATTTCATTTTATTTATTATCATTTTATTTTTAATTAATTGATCATTTAGGTTCACGTTAAGTGTTTTAACAATATCCAAGTCAAATGTCCAAAATAACTTTTGTTGGTTGAGTGTGGTCAAAGATATTTTTATTTCATAATCTAAAGAATAAAAAATGAAATAATTAATATATTTATACATGAATTATAATTTTAAAATTTTCCATTTAAATGGTTATTATGTAAATAATACATTACAATCCTAGAGATGGAAGGTCGTACGTGTGCATCAATTACAATTCCATTTTCAATGGTTGTGATGGGAAGAAGGGAAGTATTATATTATAATTCCATAATTATAAATATATAAAAAATATAATATCATTTAAGTTAGATAATCTTATAAAATAAATCAATGTGTTTCATTGTTGAAAAATGAATAAGATTACTTTGTAAAGGTGGTAGTCCACACATACGCGTGAACAACACTATAATATTTAACTGAATTCAAATGTATGAAAATATATGATATATTATATTTAAATAATGATAAATGTGTCATTAATATCTTATATTTAATTTATATTCATCATCACAAATAGTCCTATGATCTTATGATGGAAGAGAACCACATCATTTCACAAGGCAGTAGTACACCTTACACAGAAATGATGTTTTAATTTCCCATTTGATATAATGGAAGATATATATTGTTTTTAAATTGAAATTATATAATCTCAGTATATGTTGGATACTTTTTTATTATATCATTATGGTTGAATATGATTTGAAAGAGTTGGCATTGGTGAAACAAAAAATATTTGGTTAAGAACCATACTTCTTCTTCGGACAATATCATTATGTTTACTAAAAAATACATCTTATGAGGGTTTTTTAATTAATAAAAGGCCACTATGAAATGTTTTTGGAAATATTTAATTTATCTTGGAAGGTATTTTCTAATACAAAAGTCTTTTCAATTATAGATTATAGATGATACAATATATTCTTTTTTAAGTGTTGGGAGGGGCAATCTTATAATTTCATAAAATATTTCAATAATATAAATATATTTTTATCAAAAAGGATCCAAAGAGATATAATTATAAAAAATTATGTGTAGTGGTTAAAATACACTCATCAAAAAACAATTTTAAATGTTTAGGTGTTGTTTTATTTTAACTTATTTTAACCCAATTTTATGACTACCACTATAATAATGTTTTTACTCTTTAGTGTTAAAGATAGATAGTATTAAAGCATACTTGTACACTGAATGGAACAACATTGATATTTTATACCATATAATAATATTTTTAATGTATGATTTATATGAATAATAAATCATTTAATAAATTATTATTTATTATAAAATAACTTTGATGACATTTTTTAGAACTATTATTTTATTTTGACATTGAAAATATCAAGAAAAAAATAATTAGAATCTAATCCATTAAAACATCTCAAGTATGTTGTATTTTTTAAGAAATTTTTCAAAACCTATTATTTTTTCAAATTATGTTAATTATATTATTTTTAAAATCATTTATTATATATTTTTATTAATTGAATAAACATTGAGTCAGCGTTGTATAATCATTTAAGGTAATTATTTCACCAAAAAATATTAGAAATAAAGTACCAAGAAAAAAATAAATCAATTTTTAAAAAATGACAATTTATAACTGAATATAGTTTTTTATCCATGTTTAAATATATTACAAATATAAAAAACAAAAAAGTGAAATTATTGCATGTAACATTTAAGTAAATATAATAAAAATGAAAATAAATAAAATATGGAACGAAGTGGAAGTATATTCTCTAAATCGTTGTAAATTTCCCAAATAAACTAATAAAAAAAGATAAAATATAATTTTTGGATCAATTTTCAGTCCTTTCTAGATTCATTTTAACCATAATCATCTTAGTCACCATTATCAATGTGACAATCATTTAATATAGTTACTATTCAAAATGACCAAAAATTAAAATAAACCATTTAAAAAAATTTCACTAGATAATTAAAAAAATTTAATACTCTAATTTATATAATTAGAAAAATTTAATTTCCAATGAAATGCATTTTTATAACCAAAATGAATATATACAGAAATCTAGTATAGATATTATTCAAATTTAATTAATTATATTCAATACAAATATATAATACTTAATTTATTTTAAAAAAAATTCTTTTAATTATGGGGCTTTAAAATTACTTAAATTATTAAAATAAAATTCCAATTTACAAAAAAGTTGTAATTTACTATTCACTAAAAATCACTCTTTTGGAAATTTCAAAAAAATTCACAAAAAGATAATTATAATACTCTAATTTCAAAAAATCTATCACCTTTAGAAGATTAAATTTCAATATTTTGGATAACTTTATTGTTATATTCACTCAAAAATTGAAATAAACATTTTTTTGGAATAAAAAATTGTTTTGAATATAAATTGTCTTAAAAATAGAGTGATTGTTTACTAAGGGGTAATAAATATGGATTATAACAATATATATATCATAAATATTTTAATATTATTTATATCTAATAATTCAATAGTTCTGTAATAACATCTATTTATAAATAATAATATTTCATGGTTCTTTTAGTCATGGAATTATGTTTTTATATTTTACTGAACAAAGATTTTTTTTGATAACTTAGTGTGTGACACTATAACAAAAATTTCCCTTTTCTCTATAGTAAAAATTTTATGATCATTTCCACAAGTTAAATTTCTAGATAAAATTACTGATTTAATACCTTCTTGATATTGGTCTAGGTAAGACATGTGTACAACATAGCGTGCATGATAGTGTCCCACTACAATACCCAAGCATTTAAGTCTATCTTTTCTATGAAAAATTATAGAACATTTTTATATTATTTCACACAACACACAGAGATTAAAACTAATTTTTAATTAATATTATTTACATATGACCACAATAACAAAGTCATTTAATTGGAAAGTAGAAATATCAGTAATTTCATGATGAAATATATATGTATGTGTCTGTGTGTGTGTTTGTTTGTGTGGGTCATACTCAACAAGAATTTAATTATTAATTCTTAGGAAATAAGTACTCAGTTTTAATAATGTCATTTAATGCATCAACAGTAAGTTTTCTTAGAAAATGTTTTTTATTTAATTTTATGATAGAATATTATAACTAATTTCACCCACATTAATAAATTTATGTAGGTAAATATTATAACTTTTTTGAAATAATTATATCCAAATTATCTTAGTGTTTATTTTTTTATAAGAAAATTGATTATTCATTGGATAATGAAAAATATCATTTCATAAACAATCATTTCTATTAATTAAATAATTTAATTTAAATTTCCCTTTCTATTTTAATTTTTTTAATTAACATATTAACCAATGTACTAAACAAAATATAAATTATTCTGTATTAATAAAAATTATATGTGATATTTTTATAATTTAATTTTTATTCTTAAAATCCCAATTTTTTAAAAACTATTATTTCATTGTGTTTAACTAATTTATATTAAAATTCATTTCTAGAACATATATAAAATGAATAATAAAAATTATACTCTATATTTGGAATCATGGGTTTCAAATTTTGTAATTACGTCCATTTAATTTTATTTCCATTTGAAAAGTAGCCATAGTTAATATTTTTCATCATTGTAGTTGATAAGTATGGGAATTAATGTTCAAGAATTTTATATGGATGTAAAATTATTTCAAAAAACTAAAATTATTTAAAATTATTTAATTAATTCTACAATATCCATCATTACAGATAATATATGGCCTATTGGGTATCATTTCACTTTGATAATTGCATTCATTTTTTTAAGGAAACTAATAAATGCCAAATGTTACTCTCCTAACCTTAATTTCTATTATATGTTCACATAGTGAAAATAATATGTTAAATTTTTTTATAAAATTTCATTTTGAACAGTCTTTAATTATTTTTTTGATTTGAATTTATTTTTTATTTTATGTAATTGTATAATCAACTTTAATTCATACATAATGTTGGGAGATTTCTGGTGAAAAACATAGAATAATTAAATTATATGGTTTTAATAACATTAAAATATAATATTTTTTGGATAAATTATGTTTTAATGTTATTTTTGTCGGAATAATAATTAACAAATAGTGTTTAAATATTTTATATTCTAATAACGGACCATTATTTATGATTTTAAAGTCCGAATAATGATACTAGTTCTTAAAATTAATTTAATTTTATTTATGGTTAAATAATATATTGTAAAATAATTTAAATTTATTAAAATCTAGAAATAGAATAAGATGGATGGGATATGGTATAAAATTTCATTCCATAACCCTTTTTAATAATTTATTTTTCCATAAATGAAAATTTATAACCCTTTAATATATAATAAATGTACCACATTTAAGGTTAAAAATTGTGAACGATGGTGTTAATCCAAAGGTTATGGGTTAAAATGATATATATATATACATATGTATGTATATATAACATTATAAAAATTATTTTTTTATTATATTAATACCATATCATCTTTATATCTGAATCCATGTTTTTTCCATTTTACATGACTTATAAACACATTAAATATTTATATTTTGTGTATTTCCAAAGGCACCCCTCCCCTTATAAAAATACACAACCTCTCATCTATTATTTACAAAACCTGTAGCCACATACCGCAACATAATCCCCCCAAATTACCATAAAACATCACTATATAAATTCTAGAGACCATTTTATTCCCAAAATACCATCCTTAGGGTTCATGAGAAGAGATCTAAATGATGTTTCTCTGAGAGGAATTTAATATCTTAACCAAGATTGTTGATTTTTACTTATTATTTTACCACCATAATGTATGTACATGAAATTCCAATATAATGATTCCTCGATATTACATCAACTGAGATGTTATTATTTTGATTTCAAAATATTTATCCATCTATTTCTTTATCAAATCGGAAATAAAACAATCAATCAAGCGTACGTGCAGAAAACCTCTTTGAAAACTGATCTAATATTATTTTATTCACTACCATAGAAGGATGGTATTAATAAGGGAAATAATTAATATATATAACATTTATGAAATTATAATTATTATAAAAATTTAATATAGCATAGAATTATTTAACCTTTTACTTGTTAAAAATGACAACGTCACTCATGTATACGTGCGAACACCACCTCCATGTAGCATTTTGAGTCGTTATTCATATCCATTTTTTTGGATGATTATAAATATGTATATAATGAATATATATATATGACATCTATATCAGTATTAACATTATGAAAGTGATAGAACCCTGATCAAGACAAAAGTACTGTAACATTGAATCAAAACACATATGAAAAATGATGTAGTTAATGAATATTATAGATATGTATATGGTTAAAATATATAAATATACTAAATAAAAATTTACTATACATAAGGAAAAATCATGTTCAGTTACATAGAATCATGAAGTAGGGGGTTCATTATCTCAATTTCTTTTCATTGGGTTATATTACTTCTTTGTTGTCTTTGTTATGTGATGATTATGTGTGCAGTGACAAATGATTATTTTTGATGAATTTAAAAACTCCTTATGTGGTTTTAAATTTTTTAAACATAATAAATAATTAAATAATTAAAACATCAATGTCTGAATCTTTTTAATGGATTTAATCTTAATTCCAACTATATTTTGTAATTTTTGGTATTAAATACAATTTTATTTTATTAGCATATATATTATCCCTTTGATAAATTTATCATAAATATTTATTGGTTCTTGGAATTTAAATAGTCATTTAATGTTACTCATTCAATGGGTTACAATTTATCTATTACATAATATGTAAGAATTAATTTTCAATATAATTTTTTATTAAATTTATTTTTTGGAATATTATAATTTATCCTTCAGAAACGAAATCTATTTTTGTGTCTTATAGATATTTAATTAGTTTCTATGTTTTAACCCATATTTTTATATTTTTTGAACGTGTATCAAGAATTTAATATTTTAAATTACAGTACGCTAATTTTTTCTTTTTAAAAGGTTATATTTTTCTTCTATGCCCATAATTTTCAAAATTGTTTTCAAAAATTCGATTGTTTAATCAAATGATTAATTCATGAAATTTTAGGTTATCATATACCTTTTAAATGATTTAATGGATTATTTCTAATTTTCACCAAAATTTCCATTTTATATTTTCATAATAAAATTTCAAAAGGGTGGATTATATTCATTTTCAATGTTGTTATCTAATTTTTCCATTGGTAGAACTATTATACACTATTTATATTCTTAAGTAATTTTGTAATGGTTTTAAAAATAAAAAACAGTAAGAAGACTTTATTTACATTTTATCAATTAAATATTATTCAATTCTCGAAAAGACTATTTTACTCTAAAATATACTATTTTGATACATTGATGGTGATTTATATTCTCTTCATTTATTTATTGGTCATTTAATTTCTCATGAAACAACGAACATCGTTCAAAAATATTTCATTGGATAATACATTTAAATTCCATGTTCTCATTCATTGTATCATGGTTAAATATATTTCATAAATTATAAAAAATTGTTAAGTATAGTTTATTAATTAAGAGCGTTATTTGTTTGACTAAGTAAATATTTATATTTTATATTATTTACTCAACACATATATTTTTTGAAAAGTAATATTATTTATGAATTAAAATGACCATTAAACATAACATAAATTCATCATAAATTCATTTTCATATGAGTCCCGATTACAGATAACCCATTTTGCATTGATAGGTTTCATAAGAAAAAAAATATTTGGATAGCCTTATTAAATGGAGTTTTTTGTATACATACCCATATTGGAAAATATCTATTCAAAAAACCTTGATAAAGATGTATGGAATCTATAATTGTTTGTTATTGATAATTTAGTTATAATTATCCTTGATATTGTAATATTAATATTATCTATGGATGATTTTTTTGCTCATGTTATTGATAAAATGTCATGTATTTTCATTTATTTACAATTCTATAATAAATATGACTATATTTATTAAGAAATATTCCACTGTATGTATCCCTTAATGTGAATTTGAGATCACCATATTTTTTTCTTTTCCCTAGGATAAGGTGAATGAATCTTTGAATGAGTTTCGAGGAAGTAAAATATTTTCTTTTGATATTTTTTTATTTTATGTCCAATATAAAAATTGAATCATTATTGTATCTCGTTATTGAAAACTATTAAACCAATTACTCTATGGTGATGTGATCACATGTATCTTATTATAATGTAATAAATTAGAAACTAACTCATGTTTATTAGGTTTTGGGTTATTACACCCACTATTTCTTTCCAGGTGCATTAATAATATATTTTTTAAACCCACATTTGAATAATATATAGTATTAAAGTAGTGGAATATAATCTCAATCCATTAAATCCACTCATCATGTTATTGGCTACCCATGGAACCCTGAATGAATGGAAGATTCTTCATGAAAAACTCCAATCTTTTTCCCACCTTTCCTTCTCATTTTTCAACACCTGACTCGCCAAGAGTCTGTATTCTCTAGATAACTTATTCATATAATGAAGGGTTTATAAAAATACTCCTCTATATAACATGTCACACAAATTAAACTCATGGATTTATATGTTCTCTTCTTGGAGGAATTTTATATCAAGAATAAAATATGATACATTATTAACATAAAAATACACCACTATTTTGATAAAAAAAATCAAAAATATATATTAAATCCATTAAACAATACTAATTAAAATAATAAACAAAATATAATAGTGGATAAATAATATATTGACTGGTTTGTCTAAATAAACCTAATAATTTGGGTTTTCTATATAACCCAATCCCAGTCTCAATTATTATGAAAAAATACCATGCCACCCATGTTAACTCAACATCAGATAAAAATGTGGGCTAGTTTGGAAAACATTATTACATTCCACCAAATATTTGATCGTTCGAATACCTATCTATTATAAAATTAAAACCAAACATAGGTACTTTAATCAAAACTTCTGCTAGGTATTCCCTTTGATACCATTTTGTTACAAACTAACTTGATCCATCGAGATGTCACCATAGTTGTCTCACAATAGGGTTATCATCAACATAGAAACAAAAAAGAGTATTATGTATTACATAAAATACCTAAAAAATATTAATACATATAGAAAATGGTATATATCAATGATACATAGAATACGGTATATAAGGATAAACCAAAAATAACCAAATCCAAGCCCAAATCTATAGCCACATCACTATGTTAGAATCTTTCACCAACATCCTAACCCACATGGATGGAAATAATGATAATGATATTTAAATTTGATAAATTAATCATTTCCCATTACATGTATTATCCAAAAAATTCTTTATATAGAAAAATAATTAGGTATGGTGTCAGGAAAACATACATTAAGATACCACTATGCATACATAAGATTTTGGTCACCAAGTAACCATTAGTTTTTGATTTAAAACAAAAAATGTTAAAAAACATCCATTTTTTTCCCATAAATCAAATTTGGGAATTGTTTCAAAAACAAATCGTCAAGGTCATAATAAAATCATTATAAACCTGAATGAAAATAGAGAGGGAAATAATTAAACAAATTTGTTACTAAGAAGATAACCATGTGGGAATTTAAAATATAATTATTAAATTAAACCAGGAATGAAACAAAAATGGGATCTTGTTTACGGAAATACATACTAAGGAAAAAAAGGAACACTATGTCAGTATGAAATCAATACTATGAAGCATATTTATTCCACTATATGTTGGTATCACCAACAAACCCCCATGTGTTTTGACACTCACATTAGCTTGGATATGTCATTACAAATGGTTACAAAATTGGTCTATTGTGATATGTTTTCCTAAAACATCTAAATTTACTATGCTCAAAATATTACAAATTATTTTCTTATGTGAATAATAACCTCTATTAAATTTGAAAATCCATTTTAGGGTTGAAACCACCTTTAATGATTTTTATCGAATATATGGTGTGAAAAAACATTTTTTAAGTAATAAATTCATTAAAAACATCATAGTCTACTAAAGGTATAACTTCATGAAACACACCTCATATATTATAAAGAAATATTTTTCATAATCCAAACAAGAATAATTTAAAAAATCCTCATGTAATTCATGAAATTGAACCACATTATAGTGACACATATCATTCAAATGGAGAAAACGTCACTGCCTTAAAAATAGATTGTAATCAAAGATAGCGTATCCTACTAGGCATGTATTCATGATACATATAATCTATTACCCATAAAAACATCTACATATGGAAATAATGAATAATTTTGGGTCAAATGGATATATGGTAAGACATATTTAGGATATATCAAGGAGAAAAAGAGAAATCAAGAAGAAATCATAACGTCCCTAGAAACAATCCACCTAGATCAATATAGAATTATAAAGGAATGGATATAAGAACCCTCTAGAGTATATTTGAGGGTATGTTTAAGATAATGATGGTTTAAGTACATATTAGAGTTAAAAAGTACCAATGGAATCAATGAAATTTTTAATTTTTAATATATTTGGCCTAGGTTGCATGGTCAGACAAAAAATTAATTAACTATATTATATCTACCATACCTTGAAAACCAAAGACAAGGATACCTATGAATAGAAAAACTATTAAATAAAACATAAGAAAATAATAAAAACCCTCACTGGAACTAGAATAGATATATCCTCTGGTTTCATCATGGTTACTACTAACAATGTTCTCACCATGTTTCGGGTTTTCTTTCCCCAAAACACTAAATTGTTTACTCTAACCCATGAATTACCTTAGAATATCACAGGTTATAATCCAAACCCAAAATGGGATATTCTTATATCCTGGTGGGGGTCACATATAATGGGTAATTGATTAATATTTTTTCATATAAATAATAATATGAGCTTTTTCACTTTGATTCAGGAAGAAACCATTAATTTGAGAGATCCAATATTTCTTTTATATGAATATGTATTTGGAGAAAGATGATTCCAACACTAAAAAATCATGGCATAAATATGATTTATATATAGTACATTCTATTTTCTTTTATGGATTGGTTCAATATATGATTATTTTATTTTATATCTTTGATAAATTAATCCTTATAAATTTAAATCACATACTTTTTAAATGACCTCGTAAACATGTCAAAAATGTCATAGATATTTTTTCACTTATAATATTTAATATCTAATATTTGATGAAATATTATTCATTAATATCAAATCATCTATTTGTAATATATTTACAGTACCCCGAGTAAAATTATTCATTCATAAAATATCATTCCATGTATTAACGTAATGACTTATGAATATGGTCAGTAAATAAAATTTGATCTTATTATAATAATGATGAATAGTAATGAGTTTATTTATTTATAATGATCATTTGGTCTTGTATATTATCCAGACCCCATGGGAGTCAATCATGTCCAAAACACCAATTAATTATAATTGGCCATGCTTTTGGGTATTTTATTTTATGTTGCCCACTAGGACCTTATCGTTATAGCAATGAGTTTTACACATTTCCAAGAGTGGTGTATAGAAAAATATTAATGTTCCTAAGAAGATATGGTTTATTTAGAGAAATTAAAAATTCTTATATGAAAAAATTATATGTAATATATTATTTTTCCATGTGTTATCTCATGAATTATGATCCAAATGTTTTTTCAAAATATTTACTCTTTATATTAATTATTTCAATACACTTATATGATAAACTTACCTTCTTCTACCATGGACATGGATTTCGTGAATATACAATGATCCTGTTCAAATGGGATGTAGAAATATCCTTCTTATTGTGTTTGAAAAAATAATATTATGATCATTTAACAAATTCTATACCATTAATTTCATACCTAGATAAATATAATATTCCATTAATATAAATTTCATTAGTTTAGTTTTGAATCAGAGTATGTGATCAAATGTTACACACTGATATTGATCTATAGTTATTTTACAAATAAACATGTACCTAGATAGGAATAATCATTGATACATATAATATATTCTATTCCAATTGTTATTTAAGTCTTTTTAATATCAGGTACTTGAGAACATTACCTAAGAACTTCATGAGAAAAAGTCTAATTGTATATAACCCCTAGAATTGAATGTTTAACATCACCTATGTCATGAAATAATTATTTATATTAATCTTATTCTATATATTATAAACTTCATTAATAGTTTCTCAAGGTTCTTATTATAGCCAGTAACTATTATGATCTTTTGATAAGATATATCATTTAAGGACATTAACATTTATATAGAATATAATCATGTAATTTAACTATCATGGTAACAGAAAAAACACAAGAATAGAAACACACACACACACACATAAATATATATATCAATATATATTTATATATAATTTCAATATTATTATATATAAAATTTTGGTTGAGGAACCCACTCAAAACACTCCCACTTGCACTTGTACCAATTAAAAAAAACTCTCAACCCACTGGCTCTCACTTGCAAACATTGCTTCTTCTTAGAAAAGGAAATTTTTTAGGGTTCTTCCCTATTATCATCTATGGTGACTCTACTAAATATGACCTCACCTATATAGGTAAAATTCATCAAATGTTAAAACATTCTACGTATAATATTTTTTATTTGTTCTGACTTGGTCTCCCTAAAAATTACCACTACATTTGCATAATGAAAATATAATAACATGGTGTACACATCACGATATAATGATAATATCTAAATTAAATCTATATATCAAGAAGAATTCATTTTATATATAAAATAAAACTACATAACTGGATTACACTATATAATAGAAAACTAGATATTGTTCTGATAAACTATTTCTCAATGTACTATAATTTTGGAAATAGATATTTCCTAACTATGATTTTATATATTCATAATCTATATAAAAGTCCAAATTAGTGTAACTCAACATATTATATCCATGTCATCTCTGTAAAAAAAATTTCCATTTTACTTCTGATGTACTTCAAGATATTTTTTATTGTTTTCAAATGCGTCTTTACTGAAGATTTCTCCAATAGTAACTCTTGTTCATCTGGAGCATCAACTTCATCTGAGTTAATATTTCTCCCACTATTTCTATTTAAAATATGTTACCATTATAGAAATATGTAATAATTTTTACACAATCTATATTCTATTGGAGAGGTTATATATATAATATCCTTTAGTTTCCTTAAGAAAACCTAAGAATATGACAACCCTGCTTTTTATTACAACTTAAACATGCTTTATTACATAAAGCTTCACTTGATACAACAAAGAACATTGAGAGGATTAGTGTCATTGGGGATTATGATCATTACATAAAAACTTTAAACTTGAAATACAACATCTTTATTGAAACATTCCTTTACATGACCACTACATTCCTTCGAACATAGCATTGCATGGGATAACCTGAGGACATGCATAAGAAAAGGGTGAGCTATAAATCCCAGTAAGGGAGTACACAATTAATAACATGAGGAGTACAATACATGTTAGGAAATAGGCATATAAATAGATCATAAGAGAAACAGAACATAAAGTCATGATAAAGCATGATAATCATAACATGGAAATGTGGCAACAACACTTAACATTGAATTAGCATGAGCCAAGGCTCATTGCACATGGAGCATGTGTAAACCCTCATTGCATTTGGAGCACGAGTAAACCCTCGTTGCACTTGAATTAGCATGATTCAAAAATCATTGCACATGACGTATCATGATAATATACTTTACCCAATTCATTGGAGCTCTATAAAGGGCGCACCCTTCTTAATCATTTCATTTCATGCATAAGTGTGCCACATGGATCATAAAACATGGATTCATAAAACATAATCATTTATTCCACGATAGAGGAATGTGGAATTCATACATGAAACTTTATAATCAATTAGTAAATGTACATAAAGGTGAATACCCTTGATGGAGAAAATGGGCATGGTATTCACTACACAATGATATTGGCTTAGAAAATCGGTGTGATTTCGGCAGCGTAACGACGTGACATACGAATTCATAGAAATGGTTGATGAGAGATAAAGGGGTTCCTCATCATATTTACATGTAATGTAAAGTAAGTAGGTCATATAGATATATGTCCCAACAATTTAAAAGGAATTTATATTCATGATACAAAAGTATTTCTTGAATATAGAAGGGGAGAAAAGGTTCCTTTCGGAATTTCGGCATAGTAACGGGTGTACATGGGAGGCATTTAATGAGAGAGAAAGGGGTCTCCCATCATTCAAACAATAAGAGGGCAGTATGGGAGATGTGCGAAACCATACCCCAACATTCATAATTGAAATTAAAAGGGCAATACAACTTAAAGAAAATTGACAAAAATGAGAAAGGAAGAAAAAAAACCTTACATGGAAGTGTGCTTCCAAAGGCTAGGGAGAGGCTTCTGAGAGGCTTATTGGGAGCTTGGGGAACCTTTAGAGGATTATAGAGAGAGTAGGGCAGAGGTTGGACGAACTCGAAGGGCTTTGAGTGAGGAGGAAGTGGGAGCTTGGGTGGGTTTATATAGGAAAGGTGAGAGAATTATTTATTATTTAGGTTTGGGACCCCTTATATTAAAATAATCCAAACCACAAACCATTCCTTGGTATTTGACCATGGTTTATGGAAAATGAAAGAGGAAAACAATATTCTAAAAGGCCAAGGTCCGAACTTAATAAAAAATTAGGGTTGATTATGTGGAGGTGAGTCACACTCCCATGGAAATTAATTTAAAAAGGCAAAGTGTTGAATAAGTCTTGAGGGCTCCATTAATGCTTTTAAAAGTAAGTCAAACAAACCCAAAACCTTATTATTTTAATGATAAAACACATATTGGACGAATATAAGGATTATGGTATTTTATTACATCACCATTGGGTCATTATGATGTCATAAAACACATTATATATTTAAATGTTATTTAATTTTTACCCAAAATTTTGACTGTCTCGGAAAATTATAAAAATTTCACCGTTGGATAATTTAGACGTTATGATTCCAAAAATAATATTTATTTTATCTAAATAATTTTCTAAATATGTGAATTTTCACTTTTAAAATAAAAACCGACATTTATAAAAAATTCACGGGTTCTGACAGAAATGGCTTTCAAACCATAATGAAAATATTAATTGCATTCATAAAATTATAAGATCATTATATTTAATAAAAATTAATTTAATATTAATAATAATATTTTATTGAAATATTATTTATTTTAAAATTCCTTTAATTTAATAAAATATAATTCTTAATTAAATAATAACTAAAAACACCACTTGTACTTTAAAAACTAATAATAATGTATAAAAAATGACTAGAAATCATATTCATTATTATATAAAAAAATAATGCACATGAACATAACATTACTTATTTGTTACATAATCCCTTAAAATAGCCTCATAAGACCTAAGGGTAAGGTGTGCGATGGTGACAGACTCTTGGGGTGGCTCGGATAACATCGCTCGAGTTGTAATTTCAATCAACTTCCACTTTTCCCGTAGACGATCACGTTCGAGCTTGACTTGATGAAGCTCAGCTTGGGCATGGTCAAGGGCAAAGCCCAAAGATGCCAACTCTTTTCCGAGCTCCAAAAAATGGGCTTCGTAAGGGGAAATTCTACTGGATGAGGCCATCGCTTCCTTTTTCTGAGTAGAAATGGGTTCGTTAAATCCTTATATTTAAACTACTCAGATGATCACTGTTCAACAACTATAAAAGTAACGGTCACAAATCTTAACGTAAAACTAATGAAGTTGACATCTTATAAAAATATTTTTCATAAAGAAAAATTTAACTAGATCAAGAGGGATTTTCTATTAATGAAACTTTGGGTCGTTACAATATTCCCCCCTTATGAAATTTCTCCCTCGAAATTTTCCTTTTCCCACACTAAAACAAATGTGGGTAACTTAGCTTCATCATATCCTCCGACTCCCAAGTTTCTTCTTCAAACCTGTGGTTTCTCCACAACACCTTGAGGAGGGGCATTGTCTTATTTCGTAGAACTTTTTCTCTACGACTTAAGATCTTCACTGGTTGCTCCTCATAAGAAAGATCGTCTTCTAATTATACCACCTCGGAAGAGAGTACATGTGAATGGTCTGGTATGTACTTCCTTAAGAGGGATACATGGAAGACATCATGCACCTTGGCCATAGTAGGTGGAAGTGCTAGTCGATAGGCGAGATCCCCAACATGATCAAGAATCTCGAAGGGGCCGATGTACCTTGGACTTAACTTCCCTTTCTTTCCAAACCTCATGACCTTCTTCCACGGAGATATGCGTATCAACACCATGTCTCCGACTTTAAACTCAAGGTCTCGTCGACGATTATCTGCATAACTATTCTGTCGACTTTGGGCTGCCTTGATATGCTGCTGAATGGTTTTCACCTTCTCAACCATTTCTTCGACCATTTCTAGTCCATGCAGCTTACGTTCACCGACCTCATCCCAACATGCTGGTGTTCTACACCATTTCCCACACAGGGCTTCATATGGTGCCATTTGGATGCTCGAGTGGAAACTATTATTATAAGAGAACTCAAACAGAGTAAGATGTTGATCCCATCCTCCTTTAAAGTCCTTTGAGCACGCTCTCAACATATCCTCAAGTGTTTGGATAGTACACTCGGATTGGCCATCAGTTTGAGGATGATAGGCCGTATTGAATTTCAGTTCAGTATTTAGAGCATGTTGAAGAGTCTTCCAAAACATAGAGGTAAATCATGGATCTCGGTTAGACACAATAGATAGTGGTACTCCATGAAACCGTACCACCTCCCTGATATATATCTGTGCCAGTTGATCCAAAGAGAAATCCTTTCGAATAGCAATGAAGTGTGCAATCTTTGTAAGACGATCCACAACAACCCAGATTGCATTGTTTCCTTTGGATGTCCTTGGAAGTCCGGTGACAAAGTCCATGGTAATGTTCTCCCATTTCCATTCTGGTATGGGAAATGTTTGCATCATCCCCTTAGACTTCTGCCACTCTGCCTTCACTTGCTGACACACCAGGAACATTGATGTATATTCAGCGATCTCCTTCTTCATATTATCCCACCTAATGTTTTCTCGGAGATCTCGATACATCTTTTTGCTTCTTGGGTGAATAGAGAAATTTGAACTATGTGCATCATCCAAAAGTTCCTTCTTCGGATCCGAACTTGATGGAACACATAGTCTTTTCCCAAACTGCACAATTCCTTCTTCATTAACATTAAACTCTGAAGATTTTCCCTTTTTTATAGCTTCCACTTTTTATTGGATTCTCGCATCATCCTTTTGAGCATCCTTTAACCTTTACAAAAGAGATGGTTGAGCAATCATTTGTGAAAGGATTGATTATGTTCCCTTCTTTATGATTCCCACGTCCATCTTCATCATGTCTAAGAAGATTGGATCCTTATCAATTCTCATCATTGATAGAATCGTTGGATCCTTTCTACTTAGGGCATCCGCCACCTTGTTCGCCTTCCCAGGGTGGTAATGTATTGAACAGTCATAATCCTTGATGAGCTCTATCCATCTTCTCTGGCACATATTAAGATCTTTCTGTGTGAATATATATCTAAGACTCTTGTGGTCAGTATATATCTCACATTTCTCTCCATAGAGATAATGCCGCCAGATTTTCAAGGCAAATATCACCGCCGCCAACTCCAGATCATGCGTTTGATAGTTTCGCTCATGGATTTTCAACTGCCTTGAGGCATAGGATATCACTTTATTATTCTGAATTAGCACACATCCAAAGCCCTTCTTCGAAGCATCACTGAATACCACAAAAAGATCCCCACTTGTGGGTAAAGTGAGCACGGATGCATTGATAAGCCTCTTTTTCAACTCCTTGAAGCATTCTTCACTTTCATCACTCCAAGCAAACTTTAATCCCTTTCGAGTTAACTTGGTAAGTGGGTTGTGAAATCATGAGAAATTTCTCACAAATCGTCGATAATATCCAGCTAACCCCAAGAAGCTACGGATATCCATTACCGATGTTGTCCTCGACCATCCCTCGTTTGCATCTGTTTTGGAGGGGTCCGCAGATATCCCATTACTTGTGATGATATGGCCCAAGAATGAGACCTTCTTCAACCAGAACTCACACTTGTTGTACTTGGCATAGAGCTTCTCCTTGCACAAAGTCTCCAGTACAGTTCTTAAATGCTCCTCATGGTCCTCCTTGGTTTTGGAGTATATTAGAATGTCATCTATAAAGACTACCACAAATTTGTCAAGGTAATATCTAAAGACTCTATTAATCAAGTCCATAAATATTGCAGGAGCATTGGTGAGTCCAAAAGGCATTACTATGAATTCATAGTGCCCGTACCTTGTACGAAAAGCAGTCTTGGGGATATCTTCCTTCTTCACCCTTACTTGATAATATCCCGACTGCAAGTCCACCTTGGAGAAGTATTGTGCTCCACACAGCTGATCAAACATGTCATCGATTCTTGGGAGAGGATACTTGTTCTTTATCGTTATTTTGTTAAGTTCACGATAATCGATGCAAAGCCGCATTGACCCATACTTCTTCTTGACGAAGAGGCCTGGTGCACCCCATGGTGATGCACTTGGGCGTATAAACCCTTTATCAAGATTCTCCTGTAGTTGTGTCTTCAGCTCTTCAAGCTCAACAACTGCCATTCTATATGGAGTCTTGGATATTGGTAGCACCCTAGGTATAAGTTCAATTGAGAACTCAACATATCTTCTTGGAGGAAGACCAGGAAGTTCCTCGGGAAATACTTCAGCGAATTCCCTCACAATAAGCATTTCTTCAAAGGTGGTTTCTTCCTTGGACTCAATCATCTGAGCCAGATATGCGTGCTCATAAGGAAGTAATATCCATACTTGAGATGATGGACCTAAATGAGATTCATCTTCCTCCTGACACTTGTAATGAATCGGGGGTCGATTCTCCATATGGAGTGTGATTTTCCTCTCCCGACAATTTATGTTGGATCTATATAAGAAAAGCCAATCCATGCCAAGAATTGCATCAAATTCCACCAAATGGATTATGACGAGGTTCGCCGGGAAATTCAATCCACAGATTATAACAGGGGAGGACTTATAATCGTGGGATGCAATGATTGTCCCATTTTTCATACTCACCGACATCTTTACTTTCATGATTTGTGGTGGTGCAGGGATTGTTCTACTAAAATTTTGAGATATAAAAGATTGCGTAGAACCTGAATCAAAAAGTAAGTTCTCTATTCTTGAATGAATAACTTGCGTACCTATTAGCACTTCGTTTTCGGGGTTCACTTCGGCAGAAGTGATGGAAAAAGTTCTTCCTTGCTGTCTTGGAGGTTGCTGGTTGCCTCCAATAACCCTTGGATTAGGGAACTGATTTTCAAAATGACCCGGTTCTTTGAATTTGTAGCATTGAACAACGCGTTGAGGTTCGAACGGAGCATTCCTCTCCTCTGTTGCAGCCGCGGGACCTTCTTGCTGACAGTTAACAGCTAGGTGCCCTTCTCTTCCACACTTGAAGCATTTTTTTGTCCCCCTAAGGAAATTTCTAGGGTGATTCTTTCCACACTTTTGGCAAGTGGGGTGCTGGAATTTCTTAGTGCCGTTGGATTTATCCATCGGACCACCAGCATTGAAGTCCACCTTACGCTTCTTTTCCCCATGATACCCCTGTGATTCTCCGATCTCCATTTCATCCTTGAGGGCACATCGGACAATTTCCTCATAGCTGTCGAAGTCACGGATCGCTAATGTTTTCCGTAAGCTAGGATTCAGCCCACCAAAGAAGCGGTCAACCTTGCATTCGGGGGTAACGACAAAGCCGAAAGCGTATCGTTCATGCCTTGTGAAGTTTTCCTCGTACGCTCCCACAGATTATTCATCTTTATGCTTGAGGGAAAGGAAGTCCCTTTCCATCTTAAGACGGAGGGTGCACGGAAAATATTTATCAAAAAAAATCTTCTGTAATTCCTTCCATTCCAAAGCCTCGATCTCCTCCTCAGGCTTCGTATTTTTGATCAACGTCCACCAGTGATCAGATTCACCCTCCATACGATAAGCTTCCAGGAGAACCTTCTCTTGTTCAGAACATTGAAGGATAGAGAAGATCTTTTCAAAGGAGTTGATCCATTGCTCAGCGATCGTGGGATCAGATGAGCCACTAAAAGTAGGAGGCCTTTGTCTCATGAATCTCTTGATAGCGACTTGTTCTTTCTTAGAGGGGGTTGAACGTTCCTCTTGACCCTTGTTTCTATTCAAAACTTGAGTTAGCTGAGAGAGAATCGTGACAATGTTCGTGATTCCTGCTCCCATTGGATTGGGAATCTCATTAGTACAATCGTCACACTAATCTTCAAAACGGTTGTTAGATCGAGTTCTCCTATTACCAGCCATTGGCTGGAATAAAAGGAAAGTTAGGGGTAACACATAAAGGGTAATCCAAAGACAAAAGTTGATGACTTATAAATAAACTTTAATCTCTTTAACTCATGAGTCTATAGGATTCAATCTAGGATTTTCATGATCTTCCTTCTAACATATATTCTTAGGGGCATTTTCCTTTAATAAGGGTTCATACTATGATTGTGAATTTATCAAAACATATCCCCCGGGAGTGTCGTAACCAAGAGTGCAACAAGCCCCGTTTTCGTGCACCGGTTCCCGTTTGAGTCTAGCTCAAAGCTGTGTTTTCGGGTTTTACCCCTATGATACATCTGTGCCAGAGCCGCCTCTACCTGCTCGTATCCAGACATAGATGTATTTGTTTGATAAACCACTTACTTAGTATTTACCAAAACATAGGGATGCTTTTATTATAATTAGTCTTGTATCTAAGGCTTTACTAGGGTTTCCTAATCCCAAAAATAACTAAACCTATCCTTTGATACCAACTATGACAACCCTTCTTTTTATTACAACTTAAACATGCTTTATTACCTAAAGCTTCACTTGATACAACAAAGAAGATCGAGAGGTTTAGTGTCTTTGGGGCTTAGGATCATTACATAAAAACTTTAAACTTGAAATACAAGATCTTTATTGAAAACTTCCTTTACATGACCACTACATTCCTTCGAACTTAGCATTGCATGGGATAACCTGAGGACATGCATAAGAAAAGGGTGAGCTATAAAGCCCAGTAAGGGAGTACACAATGAATAACATGAGGATTACAATACATGTTAGGAAATAGCCATATCAATAGAGCATAAGAGAACCATGAACATAAAGGCATGATAAAGCATGATAATCATAACATGGAAATGTGGCAACAACACTTAACATTGAATTAGCATGAGGCAAGGCTCATTGCACATGGAGCATGAGTAAACCCTCATTGCACTTGAACCACGAGTAAACCCTCGTTGCACATGAATTAGCATGAGTCAACACTCATTGCACATGACGTATCATGATACTATACTTTACCCAATGCATTGGAGCGCTATAAAGGGCGCACCCTTCTTAAACATTTCATTCCATGCATAAGTGTGCCACATGGATCATAAAACATGGATTCATAAAACTTAATCATTTATTCCATGATAGAGGAATGTGGAATTCATACATGAAACTTTATAATCAATTATTAAATGTTCATAAAGGTGAATACCCTTGATGGAGAAATGGGCATGGAATTCACTACACAATGATATTGTCTTAGAAAATCGGTGTGATTTCGGTAGCGTAACGGCATGACATACGAATTCATAAAAATGGTTGATGAGAGAGAAAGGGGTTCCTCATCATATTTACATGTAATGGAAAGTAAGGAGGTCATATAGATACATGTCCCAACAATTTAAAAGGAATTTATATTCATGATACAAAAGTATTTCTTGAATATAGAAGGGGAGAAAAAGGTTCCTTTCGGAATTTTGGCATAGTAACGGGTGTACATGGGAGGCATTTAATGAGAGAGAAAGGGGTCTCCCCTCATTAAAACAATAAGAGGGCAGTATTGGAGAGGTGTAAAACCATACCCCAACATTCATAACTGAAATTAAAAGGGAAATACAACTTAAAGAAAATTGACAAAAATGAGAAAGGAAGAAAAAATACCTTACTTGGAAGTGTGCTTTCAAAGGCTAGAGAGAGGTTTGTGAGAGGCTTCTTGGGAGCTTGTGGAACCTTGAGAGGATTCTAGAGAGAGTAGGGCAGAGGTTGTACGAACTAAAAGGGCTTTGAGTGAGGAGGAAGTGGGAGTATGGGTGGGTTTATATAGGAAAGGTGAGAGAATTCTTTATTATTTAGGTTTGGGACCCCTTATATTAAAATAATCCAAACCACAAACCATCCCATGGTATTTTCCCATGTTTTCTTGAAAAGGAAAGAGGAAAACAATATTTTACAAGGCCAAGGTCCGAACTTATTAAAAAATTAGGGTTTCTTATCTGGAGGTGAGTCACACTCCCATGGAAATTAATTTAAAAAGGCAAAGTGTTGAATAAGTCTTGAGGGATCCATTAATGCTTTGAAAAGTAAGTCAAACAAACCCAAACCCTCATTATTTTAATGATAAAACACATATTGTCCGAATATAAGGATTATGGTTTTTTATTACATCACCATTGGGTCATTATGTTGTCATAAAACACATTATATATTTAAATGGTATTTAATTTTTACCCAAAATTTTGACTATCTCAGAAAATTATAAAAATTTCACCGTTGGATAATTTCGATGTTCTAATTCCAAAAATAATATTTATTTTATCTAAATAATTTTCTAAATATGTGAATTTTCACTTTTAAAATAAAAACTGACATTTATAAAAAATTCACGGGTTTTGACAGAAATGGCTTTCAAGCCTTAATAAAAATTTTAATTGCATTAATAAAATTATAAGATCATTATATTTAATAAAAATTAATTTAATATTAATAATAATATTTTATTAAAATAATATTTAATTAAAAAATCCTTTAATTTAATAAAATATTATTCTTAATTAAATAATAACTAAAAACACCATTTGTACTTTAAAAACTATTTATAATGTATCAAAAATGACTAGAAATTATATTCATCATTATATACAAAAATAATACACATGAACATAGCACTACTTATTTGTTACATAACCCCGTAAAATAGCCACATAAGACCTAAGGGTAAGGTGTGTGATGGTGACAGACTCTTGGGGTGGCTCGGATAACATCGCTCGAGTTGTAATTTCAATCAACTTCCACTTTTCCCGTAGACGATCACGTTCGAGCATGACTTGATGAAGCTCAGCTTGGGCTCGGTCAAGGGCAAAGCCCAAATACCCCACCTCTTTTCTGAGCTCTGACAAATTGGCTTCGTAAGGGGAAATTCTACTGGATGAGGCCATCGCATCCTTTGTCTGAGTAGAAATGGGTTCGTTAAAGCCTTATATTTATTCTACTCAGATGATCACTGTTCAACAGCTATAAATGTAATGGTCACAAATCTTAACGTAAAATTAAAGAAGTTGACATCTTATAAAAACATTTTTTATAAAGAAACATTTAACTGGATCAAGAGGGATTTTCTATTAATGAAACATTGGGTCGTTACAAAGAAGATACACATTTTTCTATGAGATTTAAGTTTTCACTAGGTATTGTCTTGAAAAATTCTTCACATTATCATACATATAAATATGGCATACAATGTTTCTTTTTATTCAACCACTTTTATTTAGTCCCATATTCTACATTATTTGAAACGCAATTTATCCTGTATTCCACTATCTACAATGCATATCTTTATAGAGATAAAGCAGAGTTTAATAAATCATTATTTATACTTCCATTTCAAAAATGGTATAAAACATCCTTTTTTATACAATATTACATTGAGTAGTATATGTAGTATATAAGTGGGTTGACTATAACACAGTACTTTAAGCGATCAATGAATTCTTAGTTATTATATTTTCTATCATGGATTATGTAGATCTTCTTAATCTTGTTACTATGATAATTATACTCTAAAATTTTAAATTAATCAAATATATTATAGGAATATCACTTATAACTCATTAATAAGATATATAAATATCTACTATAGTAATTAAAAAATTTAATTATCTAAGAAAACCCACCACTTTACATTACTAGAAGTATTCAATAAACATCTGTATCAACCAACTCGAACAATTTTGAAGCTATTATTAATTTCCTAGTGAATGATTTCATGGTAATTTAACCATGTTAAGAATCATGGAATACATACATGGGTTATAAGTAAATCAAGTATAGAAACTGTACATAATGAGTTTTTTTAAAGAGTATAAATTTAATTACCAAGCCATCAATTCAAATGTGAGGTGGGATATGATTAAATCTTATTGGAGTTTTCATTGATTGTGAAATTGGTTATTAAATTTCAAGTATATATAATCTATTTTAATATGTTTCATTCCCCAAAATATGTTATCCTCATAAAATAGACTATATTTTTTAGAATAATGATATAAAAATCCATAGTGTCATGGCATGACACTAATATTAATTATCATGTAATTATGCTACATGAAAATAATTTATTAAAACTAGAACCATGCCATTAGGAAATGTAAAATGATAATCCCCAATGTCCAATGATTCTAGTATTACAACAAATATTTCTTGAACAACCACATCACCCTTTTTAATATTATTTATTAAATGTCATTATTATATTTGAATAAAAATATTTGAGCTATATATATTACCCAATACATACCATTCAGAAATAATCATATTTTATTGAATGAAAAATAAAGATGAAGTTGAAGCATCCCCTTACTTGTTTTACTGAGTCATGAAAATATTTTTTTCATTATTCTCCATTTTATATGAAAAGAAGACTATTTATTTCGTATTTCACTCTGTAAATATAAATATATTCATGGAGGGGTCTTGGGTTAGTTTATTTGGATTGGTTTTATAATTTTATTCCTTATAATTTCCCTTCATCCCCTTGATAATTTTAAGTTCAACAGAATTTTTATTTTTAAAATTGTTTTCTCTGTAGTAAACCGAACCCAAGAGATTTGGAAGTGAATTTTTTATGTTATACATATAATAATTAATAGTGAAAGAAAATAATTTGAGAAGTAAAGGAAATAATGATATTAGTTTCTAGTTTTTGGTACAATTTGAACCCAAGGGATTCATGTCTCCCAATATAGACTACCATTTTGATTACATGGGGTCACTACTAACTCCATTTGACTAACCTATACATATAAAGTGAACAAAATATATAATATCTATAATTTTTAGCATTCTTCTTATATATCCCTTAGATACTACATGACATCTTATATGTATGTAAATCCATGCATTACATAAATTTATATGAAATCTTTTTAGATGAATATTCAATACATTCCAATATAATACATGCATAAGGACTATAAATGTTTTGTGTACTTGATGAATAGATTTATAATAAAATTATTTCATGAAATATATTCAAAATCTCATTAATGTATTTTCATATAGTACCCATATTACTCATACCTTATTTAAAACATTTCATTATTAGTAAAATAGATGATTGATAAGAATGGGTGATCTCAGAAAATCAGTAACGGTAAACATCGGAAATATCAATCAATGGTCATTAATGAAAATAGTATATGAATAATGGTAATGGGATAAAGATATTTACATTAAAAAATCATTCCCAAAAATTCAAATATCATAAAAATGAATCATAGAATAAATATTTGTTAATTCATAACACATGAATTAGAATATAATCAAATATAATGAACCATAATAATATAACATTGGTATTTGAAAATTTTATAAGAGATTTGAATTATCATAATGATAAAAATATTATGTTAAGGTTACCTACTAGGATATAAATGTAGATGTAGATGCTCAAATACAATAGGGGTCAATTTTATTTTTAAAAAACCCACCTTTTAAGACAAAATGTAAATAAATTTTTAACAAAGTTAAACAACGTAACTTCAGAAACCCTAATGTTTATAACTCAAAGGGATAATTGGATAGACCTATGTCCAAATATAAGAATTCAAAACCTAATCATGTTAATTATAATGAAACATAACAAGGATTTAAATTGAAAAATATTATACATTAAAGTGAATATAATCTTATTTATATTAGTTTTAAACAATTATAATAAATTTGAAGAAAGTTATAGATTCATTCTTTAACAAAATACAGTGGAAATATAACTTTTATCAAAACATTTAAATAGGTATAATAAATATTTTAACCCCATTAAAAGGGTATCCAATAACCTAGAATATAGGTTCCTTGATTTATAAATTCAATAAAGACTATCTTACCCACCCCAGGGAAATCCCTAGATATGTGTATCATATTATGTCTTGTTATTCCTATAATCCCTTAAACATTATGGTAGTCATAAGATCTGTCTCCCTATCCCTAGAAGTCCTCGAACTTTTTGTTATTTGAAACATCTATATTCTTATCCCTGATAGTCCTCAAACATAAAGGTAGTTGGTACCTTGGTCATAGTATCTTCAAATACCATTGATTGTACTTAGAAAATATTAGATTCAAACAAGGTAGGCTTCAAAATAATTTCGTGATTGAACACATTTTTCATAGTTGACCAAGTTGTTTACGGTTGAACAAGTTATTCACAGTTCAAAAAACCATGAGAGTCTTTTTCTATCTATAAATCACTTCATAGTATCACAATATTCATGTTCATGAATGTATATCTAGATTGTTCAAATGAGATACTATTTATAGGAAAAACGTTAATGTTCAAATCCTCCTCTAGTGGTCATATTTTTCTCTATATTTCAGTGGAACCTGGAAAATTTTAACTCATCCAACTGTTAGTTTAAAACAGATTACATGAACTCCTTTTGTATAAATAAATATGACAAAATATGTCAAGTGAAAAAAAAAGATAAATTGTAAGGAAAATAATATCATTTTTATAAAACTAGGATCCGATAAACCTGGAACAATACGTAAATAATGTAATGTAACAATAAAAAAATTGAATAATCAGAATCTAGGAAGATTAGAAATAAGAGTCTAAAAATATGTACAATTGGTTTCTGAAAAAATGGATATTTAGAATCTGAATTATGATGAATTCAGAGTATGGATTCTGAAAAAATTGGATTCAAAATTATGATGAATTAATAGTCAAAATAATGATGTATTCAGAGTCATATTTCTAATGAATTTAGAGTCTAAATTATGAAAAATTTGAAGAATGAATTCATATTAATGTGGATTATAAATTTAGTATAATTGAGATTATGAATCTCAGTGAATTCCGAGCAATAATTTTAGATAATTCAGTGTATGATTTTAGAGAATTCAGAGTCTGAATTTCTAAGAATTTAGAGTATGGATTTGTTAGAATTTAGTGTCTATATTTCTTAGAATTCGATGTCTAAATTTTTGAGAATTTAGAAAATGAATTTCATATAATTCAGAGTCTAAATTTTAGAGAATTCGGACTGTGAATATCAAAGAACTAAGAGACTTAGAAACTCCTAGGTTCTATGTTAGGTATGTATCTAAATTGTTCTCTTAAATGAAATATGGTAAGAAATTTTTTAAGAAAACATTAAATATATCATTGAAAACTGGTGTTAAGTATACAATTTTTCTTAGATAAATTAAATTTTAATTAAGAAAATTGTTTTTGGAGAAAGATAATATTCCATTAAAATTTTTGTGATTTCCAAAACATAAAGGAATGTTAAAATACAAAAACATAATTACTGAATTAAAAATCTCCCCCATTTGAGAATCACAAACAACACATGGAAAAATAATATAAGGAATAATGTTTTCACTTTTGGAACATAAAAAGTAATACTTATCTCCCTTTACATTGACCTACAATGAATATGAATAAATCCCCCTTAGTTTTTTAAAAACCTAATGATTTTATTCTTGAATTTCATAGAGAAGTTAATTCTTCTTTCTTAATAATATATTCATTAAGTAATTTCTTCCTTACATAATCTCCCCTTGATTTATGGAAATTTCTTCTTTTTATCTTAATTTTATTTTGATTATTGTATTCTCCAACTTTGATATTTTTAAAATATAGTGGAAGGAATGAAAGAATTTTTTTTACCTAAATGGTTACAAATATACAATGAAATAGAATGATAAATAATTTTCATTATGATTGAAAAAAATAGTTACAAAGAGAATACAAGAAAATATATTATTTTAAGGAATCATTGATCCTTCTTCTCCTTTTGCATCAGTTTTCTAAAGGTTGTCATCATCTTTTTCAAATCTTTGTCATCATACTCAAATTTTTTGACCAACTGATCCTGATCCTAATTCTTCTTATCAGGAACATTATTTCTTCTTTCTTGAGACATAAGAAATTCAGATTGTAACTTTACCACCTATTCTTTGTATTTGAATATTTCTTCCAAATATTCCATGAGTTCAATTTCTCATTTAAAATTTAAATCAACTGAATTGATCTTTCCATTCAGGTCTTAAACTTATCGAAATGAGGCTGGTTTCTCTTTATTCATATTTTATGAAAGATTTGATGTAAGGTTCATTATAGTGTCGTCTAACTGATCAATGGAATCCTTTACAGAATCATAGAAATCACCCATTTTTTTCAAATCACTGACTACTGACTTAGAGTATTTGGTTATTTCCTTCTAATATCTCTTATCGGAATCATAAACAATGGGAAAATATTTGAATTCCGTTTAAAGCATGATATACTTTTCCATGAGCATGTTTTTCAAATATCACTTCTGATGGATAGTATGATGAAGCAACTGGCATCTTGAATCAATAATTGCAAATAAAATAATAGTGTTCACTAGCTTTTTCAATGATTGAAAAAAAAATCTTTTCCCAATGATGATAATAATTCGGAAGTAGATACATTTTTCAGTGAGGAAACTTATTCATTCTATTCGTCTTTCCCCTAGTATGTCTCAAAAACATATTTCATAGATTTCACAACTATATATTATCTAGCATAATCAACTACAAATTGTTCTCCTTTTTCCTATATAGATTTTCTTCTCTACTTTTAGTGTCTCATGCTCTCTATCTACGATATGAAATATCTTATTATCCTCAAAATAATATTTGTCATCACCTTCTTTAACATATTTAGGATGAATAAAATAATTATTTTTTCTTTTCATCATTAGTATAATTATTTACCTCATCCTATGCATCATTATCTTTATCAACACCTTCCTTAAGATCTCGACATTCCTCTTATCCTTTTTCTTCTTCTTGTTCTTGTTGTTGAACTTCTTCCTCTGCAATGTGTTAAAAAATTGAAAATTTCTTTCATAAAGATTCTATTAGAACTAATTTTTTCAAGATGTATTATGGTACCTAGATTTTTTTCAGAATCTTTCTATGTGTGTTCATGAAATGCGTGGACAATTTCGGCATCTAACATCTTATTCTTAATCTTTTTCTATTTAGCTTGCTTCTCAATCTTTTCTGGTACCTAAATCTTCAAGGAATTGGCCACAATTGGTTCTAAACCAAAACATGAATCTCCCTCCTCCTCATGCTTATTATTCTCTCTCCACATAGCTACCACTTCATTAGAAAAAATCTTTTGTTTTTTTGGGTTTGGGTAGAGCTGACTGCGTTTCTGGAATATGTGCTTTTTCTTTATATTATGGTTATTTCTATATTCTCTTCTTCGATGATTCCATGGAAGTTTCACCTATATCCCCTTTTTTGATAATATCTTGAACCTAAATTTCAATAAGATCATATAACTCCCAGACATAATAATGAAATCTAGTTTCATTATCCTTATATTATCATCACTCAATAGCATAATCATATAGATTATGGGGTTAAAACAACAAGGAATTTTAATGGTTTCTAAACAAATAAAAATAATGTTCAATATGGTCTTTGGATAAATAATTATCTACGACTTGAGGGTAAAATTATTGATATTTTTTATGGTTAGGATAACATAATCTATGAGTTTTACCTTTCGTAGATTTACCAATAAATCCATCATAAAAATATCATACTTCTTAAGGGAATCCTTATCTCTCTTTCACAGAATGAGAAATCCTTGCATCCACAAAGCTAACAATGGGTAGTTGGTTTTATGGCGATTGATCTGGGGTCTCATAACTCCTTTATGTCATAGGGACTTAATTTATTTAACCTTCTGAAAAATTATTTCCTTGTTCCTAATATTATGAGAGAAAAATTTAGCCTCTACCTCATATGGCATATCCAATATACTAGCTACTTTGCTGAAAGATATCGAGTATGTTTTCCCATAGCTCTTGAATGTAAATAATTCCCTTCCTCTATGTTCATAATAACATACCTTATCATGAAATTTAATAAGGAGATCAGGATAAACTAGATCATGATTCATTGGCATGGCTACACAGTGACATTCTCAATAATTATTATTTATAAATTTAGAAATCAATGAATTATACTTCAAAAATAAATTTGGTTTTTCCAAACATTCTATGTAAATTTTCCAATATTTTTTATCCTTGTTTGAGTCCATTTGATTTTATGAGGATACTTCAAGAGACATCTGAAATATAAGGAATCAATGAAAACTGAATGATTGATTTCAAGGGTGGTAGAGCTTCAACGTAAAAACTGGGGAGAAACGGATGTGGGACATAAATATGGGAGGCCTTTTTAAAATCTACATGGTGATGGTTTGATTTTTCAAATAAATCCAATGATTGATATAAGGTTGATCTGATATGATTGTTGATAACAATGTAGATAAAGTATTTGAAAGTTCCAATCTTTTGAGGTTTTACGGAGACACATGATTTATGTAATGTGAATCAAATATGGTGTTCTTAAAACAACATAGAAATACCAATAAGTAAAAAATGAAATTATGAATAATTATTTAAGGAAACTTACCATACATATTGTTTTAAAAATAATTGTCAATATTGATAAGGTTATTCTTAATGAACTTATTTTATAGAAATTTTTATTAAGGAAATAATGTTTTTACGTTCTGAAATAAAATATGTATGGAAAATAAAATATTTAGGTTCAAAATAATTTATTATGGAAATAAAAATTTCAGGTTTAGAAAAGAAATTACTCAATTATATTTTTGAAATAATAACAAAATATACCCCCCCTATGGAAATTAGTTTCTTAACTTAATGATATAGGTTTTAATAAAAAATATAATATGGATGATTACCTTATGGTTATCATTCTTTACTATTTTTTAATGTATTCAAATATATCAGAGCGTAAATATTTTTTCAAAATGTCATCAAGTTGATATTGTGTTTTGATAAATGGAAGAATAGTATCTCTTTTAAGTGTGTGATCATTAAGAATGTGATAACTAATAACTATGTGCCTTACACGACAGTGATGTGTAAGGTTTTTTATTTGGGAAATGGAACATATATTATCACAAAATATCTTTTTTTTGGAAAAACTCATGCGTAGTCTATGAGTGTGTGTTTCCTCCACAACACTTCAGCACAACATCTTCCTACTTCTATATATTCAACTTCAGTAAGGGAAAGGGCTACTAAGTGTTGCTTCTTTCATATCCAAGAAAATAATTAATCTCTAAGGAAATGACATGTTTCGGATGTACATTTCTTATCGATTCTGTATCCACAAAAATTAGCATATAAAAAACATTTTAAACCAAAACCATTTCCAAATGAATAAAAATGTACTTGGTCCATAGGTACCATTAAATAGTGCAAAATTCTTTTTAATACATTTAAATGAGATTCCTTTTTATTATATTGATATCTTAAACATACACATGACAAAAACATTAGGTCTGGAAGACTAGCTGTCAACTATAATAAACATCCTATTATAACTCTAAATGATGTTTGATCTACTAGTTTACCAGCTTCATTAAGATCAAGAGAGTTTGAGGTACCGATGGGTGTACTTCTACTTTTAGTGTTGTCATATCCATACTTATTAAGATGATATTTAATATACAAATGTTTAGATAAATAGTTTTCTTTTGTATTTTTAGACATTTGAATACTAAGGAGAAATGTTAACTCACCCCTCATAATCATTTCAAACACATATTTTATAAGATATGCAAATGAATCAGATAAATATTGGTGAGTTTATTCAAATATAATTTCATCAACCAAAATTTGAAAAATCAAAACATATTTCCTATCATTATTTATAAAAAGTGGTTGATCAGAAGATCCTTTAACATAATCGTTTGGAAACAAAAAAACATTTATGTCTATAATACCAGGCTCTAGGGGATTGTATAAGTTCATATAAAGCATTCGTATGTTTGAAAACACGTTCAATATGTTTTATGTCTTCAAAACTAGGAGGTTGTTCAAAAAAACATCATCTTCAACATATCCATTAAGGAAATCACACATCAAATCCATTTGAAAAAGTTTGAAATGGAAGAATGCAACAAAGGCTAGTCAAATACAAATATATTCAATGCTAACTACTAGAGTGTAGGTGTCTTCATAATCAATTCATTCTTGATGATTTTAGCCTTTAAAAACTAATCTATCATTATTTCTTATAATTATTACATTTTTATCACATTTATTTCTAAATACCCACATTTCTTCATTTACAGATGTTTCTTTCTTTCTTTCAACCATGTTCCAAAATTTATTCATTTCAAATTCATTTTTTATATCATGCATGGATTTAATTTAATCATCATTACTTAATGATTCATCAATGATTTTATGTTATAATTAGGAAAGGCATGCTAGAAGCTCTATTTAATTTCATAAAGAAAATCCAGTCCTTAAATGTTGATTTACACCCCTAATGACACTATCATTGGGATCAATCTTATGAATCAATTGATTTGGGTATTGTAAAACCTATTCATTAACATAAGGTATAAAATCATCTAGGGTAAATATTTCAGAATCATTATCTTGATTCTCTTCCTTATAAGAAGAGTACTCTAAAAAGAGGTTTATTATTTGTTTTTGAAAATACATTCGAAGATGTAGGTTGGGGTTGTTTAAAAATAATGGTATCGGTTTCATCATATTTAACATGTATTGTTTCATCATTAGTAAAAAAAATTTGTTAAAAACACTATAATCCTTTTATGTAGTTCAGTATCCTAAGGAAATTACTTCATTAGATTTGGTAGTAATTTTTTTTATGTTATCTTAAGTATTCTAGAAAAATAATTTTAATTAAAATACATTGAAATAAGAAACTCTAGGTTTTCCGCCATTCCACAATTCATAAGGTGTTTTATTATGAAAATGTATGATTAAAAATTGATTAATATTATAACAAGTAGTACATACAACTTTATCCAAAAAAATTAATAATGAAATATTCATTCAACATGGTTCCCGTTATCTTTTGAAAAAATAAAAATTCTTATTTCAATATCACCATTTTGATATGTTATTGGAGTTGAGAAGTTATGAGTAATTAATTTCATACTAAAAAAACATTAAAAATATGAATTTTGAAATTCTACCCCATGATCACTTTGAATCGTTATATAGAGAATATTTTTCTCATTTTTTAACATTTTCTGAAAATATTTAAAACAAGTAAAGGTTTCATATATCATTTCTAGAAAATAAACCAATTTAAATCCAATTTAATCATCAACTAAAACAAATATATACTATTTTACTCTATTACTTTTTGTTTTTGTTGAACCAAAAAATATCCATATTCACTGGATATAATTCAAAAGAAGATGATACATCACCAATTGATTTAAAAATTAACTTATGCGGTTTTCCATGTTGACAATCATCACAAACTTTTGATGATTCAAATCTATGCCCAGGAATATCCTTAATAACTTTTTTCTTTGAGAGATTTCATAGGTTCCTAAGGTTAAAGTATCCTTGTCGTTTACGACATAACCAAGATTTATCTTCTATAGCAGGAAGGGAAGATATACCATGGCTCATAATGTCTTCTATATTTATTGTATAAAATTTTTCATACCTATAGGGAGAGAGAATAAACTCTTCCTTGTAATTGTTACTAGGAATTTATCATTCTAAAATTCACAAGGTATCCTTCATCACATAATTGGTTTAATATTATAATGTTATTCTTAAAACCCTTAATAAATAAAACATTTTAAATTAATTATTCCCTAAGAAGAGTAATGTTACATGTACTAAAAAATTCACCTTGAGCATTATCTTGGAAATTTAGATTTCCTCTTTTTGTCTTGATAATATTTTCAAATATGTTTTTGTTACCTGTCATGTGTCAGGAACATCCACTATCCATGTACCATGTATTGTTTTTGGTACTTACATTATTTTATTGAAAATAAAAAAATTTAGACTTTCAGAACTAAAAATTATTGGATCTATAATTGTTAGAATGTAAAATATTAGGTGTCAACATTTTTTTTGAAAAGTATGCTTTATGAGAACCTAACAGTTGGGTTTTACATAAATAAATTATTTTCTCCCAATAACCATTGCATTGACAATTAGTGAAAAAAATGAGCACTTTGGGGAAGAAAATATTTATTACTGAAAACTAGTTTTGAGTTATTATAAAAAAAATCCAGAACTATTACTTAGAGAACGAATTTGTGAATAATTTTTTTATCAAATTCATGCCTTCATGATGTAAAATTTTATAAAAGATTATTTAAGGAAAATATTTAAGACTATAGCTTAATGACTAAATTTGTATCCTCATAAACATTAGTTTTATAATTTGAGTTATTCTCTAAAATATTTTTCTTATAAATAAAATTTTCAAGATACTTTTAAAATTTATTCTCCTTAGTGTTAACTTCTTTAAGGTATTTATAAACATTTTCAAAATCAATAGTTTTTTATTAGGATCTTTAGAAGGATCTGATTCTAATTTTTTTTAAACAAAAATTGAAGAATTTTCGTTCTCTAACTTATTTTTTATCTTACTGTTCTCATTCTCAAGTAATTTTTTAAATCAAAATACTTATTAAAAAGTAGGTAAGGTATTATTTTTTATGATGAATATTCTTCATTTGAATATTCATAATATTCATAATTATAAAAATTTTCATTTAAAGAAATATTGGTTAAAGATTGAGTGTTTTGTACCTTATCTATAAGACAATGATTTTTAATATGTAGTCTTGTTGTAAGACCAATACACTTTTGACTGGAAGATATATATTCTAAAGATTCATCTGAGGAGTCACCACTACTAGAACTATAGGTGAAATTATCCTACAAAACATTCTTAGACTTAGATTTGTAGTACTTATTTTTGTTCCTTTAAAAAAGCTTATCTTTTCTATATTTTCACATATGCATATGACAATATTTTAGGATGTGTTTAGACATTTTTTAATTCCTAACAAGGTTTTTCAGAATATTTTGTGTCCATTCTATATTTCTTCATATATCTGAATTGAAAATATTTCTTTCCCAAAATCATGTTCATCCTTTGAGAATGATTGGGAAGTTCATTATCATGAAAATAATTTTAACTAAATTTGTATATAAAAAAACTTTCATTTCACTATATCTAGTTAATATTTCTAGAGTCTTAGATTTAGATATAGTAGGGAATTAAATACTTTCATTACCATTCTTTTTTCTTATTTAAATCATAATCTCACCTCATTATTGTTTCAAGAAGTAGAAGAGTTCCAAATAACTCATTAATTGTAATGTTGGATACATTCTTATTATCCTTAATAGTTTTCCTTTTAGATTCACATTCATTGAGAATCATATCAATTTTCTTTTCAACAAGAACACCATCATCAATAATTGTATCTCCCATAGATTGAAGACTCTATATTGTATTCAAAAATATTTGTTTCACTTTTTAAACAGGTTCTCCATAATGAAATAAAAATCTATTATATTCATCTATTAACATAATTATTCTTATTTCTTTCAATTTTGATGTTCCAAAGTGTGTAACATCATGTTTCTTGTAAATAAAATTGGTAGCTTTGAAAAAAGGTATTTTACTATAGATATTCGTGGTCAGGAATATTATATTTAATAGTAAAAATAAAAAAATTATCCATTCAGGTGTTAATAAAAAAAGTATTCATCCTATCTCTCTTATACTCATAAACATTTCCATAAAAAATTGGTTCTTTGGTTGGATTTAAGTTTTCTATATAACCGGCATTCATTCCTCCAATTATATAACAAAATATCTTTTCTATAAAATTGGTTAGTAGAACAATTCTATAAAAAATATAAATCATTATGAAAAACGTGATCAAGTATTTTTAAGTAGGAAAATTTGAGAAATATAACATATATGTAAGTATAAGTATTTCAAAGACCTCATGTGAAACCAATTGTAGGATCGAAATGTAGATGTAGATTCTCTAATACAAGTGCTGGTTAATTGTTGGTATAAAAACATTACCCTTTTAAGACCAAAAGAAAATCTATATTTAGAAAAGTGAACCAAGTTAAATTCAGAAACTCACATTGGTTCTAACTCAATGGGATCATTTTAAGGACTTAGGTCCAGTTATAAGGAACCTAAACATAAACATGTTAAATATAAGGAATATTAATCTGGTTTTTAATGGTGATGTATTCTTACATCAAATGTATATAATCTTATATATATCATAGATAAACGAGTATAATAAATTATAAGAATGTTATACTTTCATTATTTTAAAAATACAATGGAAATAAATCTTTTAAAAGAACAATAAAACAAGTATAATAAATATTTTAAACCAAGGAGATGGGTATCCAATAACCATGTATATTGTTTCCATGATTTATACTTTTATGAAAATCTATCTTACCCATGCTAGGGTAATCCCTCAATAATATTATCGTAGTATGTCCTTCTATCTCTGCAAGCCCTCAAAATTTAAGGCAATCAGCACATATGTCTTTTTATCCACTAAAGACCTAGAACATTAATGTATTCTAAGACTATGTATTATTATCCATGGAAGTTCTTGAGAATTAAGGTAGTTGGTACCTCTGTATTCATATCCTCAAAATCCCTCAATTGTACTCAATAACAATTGTATTCGAACATGACTGGCTGAAAAAAAATTTCACAGTTGAACATGTTATTTATAGTTCACACAAATCAAGAGAGTCTTTTTCTCTCTTAGAGTCACTTTACAACATCACATCATTCTTGTTCATGAATTTATATCGAGATTTTTCAAATGAATTTTATTTAAAGGAAAACACTTCAACATTTGACTCATAATCTATCAATTATATTTTTCATTGAATTTTTAATGGATTTTGATAGCTATCACGTAGAAAACGAGTAGATTAAAACAGATTTCAAGAAATCATTTTGTATAAGGAAATATAAGAAACTATGTCAAGTGTAAGAAACAAAAATATGAAAGGAAAAATAACACGATTAACAAATTCAATCTAATAAACTTGAAGCAATATATTATGAATGTAAATTAAATTTAACAAAAATGAATAATAAGAATCCTGGAAAATTAAAAATCACCATCTAAAAATATATAAAATCAGTTTCTCAAAAAATGGATATTCGCAGTCTGAATTCTGAATCATTCAAAATTATAATTCATTTTAATTTAGAGTTTGAATTCTGAAGAAAATTAAGTTGTAAATATTATGATATTAGAGTTAGAATTCTAATGAATTCAGAGTTTGAATTCTGTGAATTCAATGTCAAAATTCTAATGAATTCAGATTCTGAATTTAGATGAATATAGATTCTGAATTTTATAGAATTCAATGTTTGAATTTTAGAGAATTTAGATCTGGAATATTAGAGAATTATTAGTTTTAAATTCCGAGAATTTAGAGTATAAATTTATATGAATTCAAAGTCTAAATTTAAAATAATATGTAGTCTGAATTTTAAAGAATTCAGAGTTTGAATTTTAGAGAATTTAGAGTTTGAATTTAAAATAATTCAGAGTCTAAGAAATGGTTAGGTTCTATGTTAGGTATGTATCTAGATTTTCAAATTAAGAAAAATTTAGTTAGACGTGGTTTAAAAAACATTAAATAATTCATTGACATCCAAGGGTAAGGATAAAAATTTTCTTTGAGATAAAAAATTCCTTAGTAAAATTGTTCATAGAGAAATATAATATACCATTATTGTGATTTTTATTTTAATAAAATAAAGAACAAAAAATTTCATAGGGTTACTTATTGACCTAACATGCCCAATATGTCCATCAACACATATGAGGCTTGAGAAAACACCCAATGAACCTACATTGGGATTATGATGACCTCATGTATACCCTTTTTGAATATTATGATAATATCATGTGTACCATATTTGAGGATTTTGGTAACCACGTGTGTACCCTCTATTGGGCTTGGTATAACCTCCCTTTTATCCTTTATCTCAAAAAATATTAATCATTACCTATTGAATTGAAGGTAGATAATACATCCTCCCCTAAAATAATCATTAACCATTAATATTTATTCCACAAGGACTTTAAAGAATTTATTGTTACATTAATGATCAACCAATGAAAAAAAACAAGTTTCATCAAAAGACCCAGGATCAAATCTGGGCAGGGACGAATTTCCAGGTACTGTAGCAGTGGTTGAACTGTAGCAGCGGGGACAATGTAGCAAGAAAATAAGTATTAGAGGTACTGTAGGTGTGGTTGTACAATAGATGGTATTGTGTCAGTGTGGGTAGAGTAGCAGTACTATTCACTGAAGGGTCCTTAGGGCCAATACATTGGCTTTCAAGCCTTGTATTTGGGCCACATGGCCTTCAGCTTTCATGCTATATCATGGGTCTCTCTCTACCCACACTTAAGTGGTCATTGCATTGATAATAAATTGAGGCTTTGGCCCTAACCTTAAAAAAATCATATTAATAAACCATCAATAAAAAATGAATATGATAAAATTGGATAAAATCACTTGTAATGCATAATAAATATAAAAGATTGTTTTTATAGATGAAAATACATTTAAAATATAATTTCAATATTTTTTTATGAAAAATAGTTTTTCATTTGATGTAAATAGTTTGACATCTAAAAAATTTCTAGGGGGGGCAATTTTCCTTGAAAAATGCAACAAAATCATGAACATAACACTTCAATTAAAATATAAATTATTATGGTGGAAAAAATATTTCTTGGGGATCATTTTAAAATAAAAGTTCCTTTCACTTTTTTGATAAAAATGATATGTATATACATTAGAAAAATAAAATAAAACTAATTTTTAACATATTTATATAAAGTCAATCATGGGTAAAAATAAAATTTTATAATCATTATAGAATGTTCAAAAAAATTCAAATCTTTTTAATGAAACCATTGATATGGAGAAAAATCATTAGCTCCCAACAAAATTAAAAAAGTCATTTTTCCTTCAAATATTCTATGGAAATCATGATTAATTAATGAGATTCAAATTAAAGTAAATAATTTAATCTCTTAATACTACTAGATGAGAAGAAACTAAATAATATTTGGAATATATATGTACTATACTTACATTATTTGATAGTTAATGAGAAACAATCTCATTAAAATTGATATTGTATTGTAAAACATTTACTTATTCAATAAATTTTGAGTAATAATTACAACAAATGAATTAACATAAAATGAAACTTTGAATAAAAAAAATTACGAACACTTTTTTGATCCCAATAAGTGATTTTATGATTATTGTGATCTGTGTGTGAAAATATTTGTAGAATAATATTTGATTAAGTATTTTTTTCTTTTGTTGTCAATATATAAATCATATTATAAGATATTAAATAAAAATATTATATGTCATTTCTTCTAAATGTGTATATATCATGAATGGTGTTCATGATGAAATCCATATAAAAGTGGAAGTATAGATGTTGGTAAGTAGTGGAAAATACTTTTGAAAAATGTGAATGCAACAATATAATGAAAATTGTGAAAAATTAGTGAGAAATTGTAGTGTAATATGTTAAACACTATATTTCAAGACAACACTATAGAACGGATTGGAATGTTTTGTTTCTACTAGAAGATTTATGGCCTTCGTACCAAAGATGGAGAGGTCTATGTTACTTGGTTGAGTTGGATATAATTTGGACTTTCTATATATATATATATTCACCTACATACCACAGTCAAAATATATTCTATGAAGAACACACCATAAAACCTTGATCACACTACTGGGTGAATCACATGGATTTTTTGTGTTTTTTTAAATATAGGGACTCTATATAGTAGCACATTGACCATACCACAACATTTATAATAGTTTAGTGAACATATATAAAAAACCAAATATTCTATATCTTAATCCCTTAAAAACACTGTACAAGTGTGTTTATATGATGTTTCAAGGATTCAAGCAGACGTTGATTTAGTTGATGAAAATGGTGGTCATTTAAATCCACAACAACTACGGATTTCAATTTGGATGGTCATGGTCTTTTGAATTAATATCAAAATGATGATCTTGAATAAATGAGTTTTTAATTACAAATTAAAATTCAAAATTAAAATTAAAACAAACTAGTTTTTCTGCACGAAGAGTGAAAACAATTATAGAGGAATTGAGAGATAATAAGAGATAGATAAAAGAGTGAAGAATAAGATGACAAAGATAATAATAAGAGATGTGAATATTATCACAAAGTGAAGAGAACACACCAATTTCTCTAGAAGTTAAATAATAATATTATACAAACTTACTTAAAGTTTTATGTCAATTATTGTAAGGATTTATTTATTTTAATATAAAATTTTATATTATCATTATTTGAAATGTGATATGAAATATCACAATTAGGGGAATTGATTTAATTCTTGATCTATGATAAACCCTATTTTTTGTAACTACACTTTAAAAATATGGGGTCATATTTTATCAATGGAATCTAGAAAATTTCAAGGAAAAAAATTATCATTTTTAGAGGCATCATCATGTTTATGTTATCCCCTTCTATTGTGTGACTGTGTGCCAGTTTAACACTAATCAATATTCACTTTCAAAAGTGATATGGTTTATTTCTCCATGATGATTTTTTTTGAATCACTGATTCAACCCCCCCCCCCCAAAGATACACACACATCTCAATTATTTCACATTGATAATTGAGGGGAGTTTTCAAGATTATTTATAGTGCATTTTCCATTATTAGTTTTTTTATGATTGATAAGAACTCACTCTCTAATTGATGTGGAAATAAATACTAGGGGTATTTCATGGAAAATCCTAAATCATTAAATAGTAATGTAATTACAACAATTTATCAATCGAACCGACATATTTGGAAGGATAAGATGTTTACATATAATTTATCAACCAGTTTGGATGTTATTGAGGATTTAATGGATAGGTTTTCAACACAAGTTGATAATAATTCTTTAAAATTTTGTTAAATGGATAAATGATAATGATTTTAATTATAGAAATTATTTATTGTCTCAATTGTCTAATAAGTAATTTCTCGAAGTGAGAGGAATCAATATTTTCAAAGGAATTTGGGTTAAGATTATAAATATCAATAATTTCAATAAAGAGGTGAATTTTTCTATGTTATTGTTTTAGAGTTTGAAATATCATGATTTGAAAATAAAAGAAGGTGAAATTATAGATGACTTATTCACAAGAGTTGTTGATATTTTGACTAAAATATGAAGTAATGGCGAAAAACAAGAATATACTACAGTGGTTGAGAAGATAACATGTATCTGAAAGGATATGTCTAATGCTAATGTAATGCAACACAAACATTCTATACATAGATACTATGTCTTACTAGATGAATATTCATTATATAATACTTACATCCAATCTAGAATCATTTAGGTCTAGTATATTTGTAAAATTTGAATCCTAAACAAGTGGTTCATAAAATTTCTATATTTTCACCCACTTATTTATTCCTAACTTGAATCCTTATAAATAATATCATAATTAATATCATTCTTTAGAACTTGGGAAAATATACTTATGAAAAGTAAGGAATCATATGCTCAAAGGGGTAATCAAGGGATATATCAATGATCACATAATAATGACATGATCATTAGTGTAAAAGAACATGAACATTAAATTTGAAAACCATATCATTCATATAAAATATCATAATATTAAGTCATTTTTTATCTATTCATACTTAATAGTACATGAATTTTAATTTAATTAAATAACATCATCCATGAAATCTTAACTTAGGAATAAGATGTAGATTTGTGAAATACAATTAAGCATAAAACATGATTTCAGTTTTAATCAAAGCTAATTTACAAGGATAAAATTTTGGGAATTTTTTACTTGTAAACCATCATAGTAGTCCCATTTTTGTCACAATACTATCATGATGGATATATTCCCTTATAAAAATGTGTTCGATCCCAATTCCAGTCCTCTTAATATATTGAGATATAAATCCCCACCTAATTTAATAGTGGGGGAAATAGGTCGCACACATCAAATAATTATAACCATATATATTTGTTCCATTATATTTTAAACCATTCATCGTAACAGAACATATGAAAAGAAATGGTTTTCAGAGTCATTTCATCATAGAATAGCGTTTGGAAATAGAATGGGTTTCATAAAAATAAAATGGACATAATAATAAACCATTTGGGTAAATAATTTGGATTATATTCTCAGATCATATCCCATATAAAGAATAAGTCATATCATTGATTTTTCCATTGATGATTTGAAATGCCTTTAAAATATCATGAATTTTTTTTATGAAAATAATCTTTCCATTTTGAAATCAAATTTTTATTAAATACAAAAATATATATGAAATTTTTTATTTTAAGAGAATATTGTAAACATGTAACGGAATCCTCCATATAAAAAATATTCATGATTTTAGGTAAATTCATTCATGTTGTATAAGTAAATAAAATAGTCTCCCCTTAATTTTTTCAGATAACCAAAAATTAACTCATTTGAAAAAAATACTACAAACAATAAAATAATAAAAAATTAAAAAATAGGTAAAAATTAATATAAAAATTATAGACAATTAGTAAAATCATTCTTCAAATTTTTTTTTTAATGATATAGAGGGAAAGAGGTTTTCACCCGAAGAGAGAGATGATATTGATGTTTCGTAATAATATATTTTTGTTATCATGAATACATAAGATGTGGGAAATAAAAATAAAATATGTATTTTAAATAAACTTCCATCAGATAATAATTTTTGAAAATTTGATTAGAGATATATCATATTATAGGATTATAAGAGGTATAGTCGTGATTAATCCTGATAAACAGTATGATTGTGATATAAAATCCATAAATTGGGTTCTCATTGTTTCAAAAGAACCAGGAACTCCATTATGATAAATTTAAATTTTTCATAATTGTATTAAATAAAATTATTTAAACATATAATATTTTATATTATCCCTTCATTAAAATTCAAAAACCACATTTTTTTATTCTTTATTAAAATCATGATTTTTGGGTGTTAACGATTTCATTCATTCTGAGTATTTAAGATTAGTAGATATGGTTATTGTATATTTTTCATGGTTAAATAACCAAAATAATATTAACCTTCATATAAATATCATATATATTCATTATATATATTTTTTCATCTATAAATTAAAGATACAATCAAATAATTACAATATCCATATAGATCGTTTATTTTATGTGAGAATAAACAATATTCACATTTTTTGATGGATGGAACAAATAAAAGTTAAATATTAATAAACCATCAAATTATCATTAGTATATCACATATATTCATCAAATTCATCATTATTAGCATCCATGTAACATTTAAATGAAAAATTAATCAATTAGATTTGGGGATGTGCTAGTCTGCACCTATGCATGAACAATTATATAGTTTCCCAATGGATTGGAAAGTATATAGGTAGATATGATGTAATAATTTAGGAAGAGTAATTATGAAATAAAAATAATATGTTATCATTGAAACTGTCATAATAACCATCCAAAATTTATGGTGGAGAAAAATGAATTTTATTGCAACACGGAGATGATACGTCATAACTAAGCTCGAGTGAAACATTCACTTATCATTTTGTGTGAATGAGGGATTATAATGATGTTTCCATAATAATAATAAAACTTCATAATATTTATGATAATTAATTTGTTATTTTTTTTCTAAATACCATATATTTATCAATGTTAAATAAGTATAGAAAATTATGTGATTGGTATATTGATTACTTCTTCTTCTTCTTCAAAACAACTCATCAATACCACTTCTTTAGTTCTCTATGGTTGTTATTTTGGTAATATCATATCCTATATAATGTTTCTTTGTTATTTTATAAGGGTAATATAATTATTTTTGTGCATATAGAATGATCAATGTTGTGTAAATATGTGAGGGTGTATGTGCCTTTTAATAATTGAGGAGAGGGAAACCTTCTCAATTTTTTAAATTATAAATTTCAATAAATACATTATCATCAAAAACTCATTAAAAATTCCAATTATCAAAATATAATAAATTATATTGTTTTTATAACATTAAAAATATAATTAATAGAAGTTATGGTGTCATTTTTTACATTATCATTTTGATTAACACTATGTTAACAAATTTTCATTTTGAATATGACTATTTTTCCAACATTAAAGAGTTCTAATTTTTACACATAAGGTGAAAATATTCTCCTAAATGGAAAATTTATGAAATTTTAGATGTTATTATATTCATATTAACTTATTTAATATTTTTTATGATTTCTAAATAATTTTATAATATATAATTTTTATAAAATATTATCATTGTCAATTTCAAATATTCTTATTTAATCTAACTTCAATGAGATGAATAAAATGTTTTAATTCAAATCTAGCCATTAAAAAACACTAATATTTCATATTGAACAAAAAATTCCTGGAATGGTATTAAATAATCACTTTGTATCACTTTTAATAATTTCAAAATCATTTATTATATTATCTCATTAATTAATTAAATTTTTTTTGGGTTGTGTATGAATTTAAGGTAATTATATGAAAAATAAATAAATTATCATTTTAAATATAAAATTATTTTAAAATAAATTAAATATTAATATTCATTCGTAACTTTTATCTCTCTCTTTGAAAATAATAAATGGATAATTAAAATTCAGAGAGTGAAATTTTGTAACATTTACGGATTTAAATAATATATAATTCATTTTCATAATCATGTTTATGATAAAATGTTAATTTTGTATTTGATGGTGATAAATATCAAATTAGTTTTATCCAAGAAGAATTATGAAGAATATTTTTTTGCTTTATAAGTTATTTTTTATCTAGATTAACCTGATTTACCTTTTACTGAGTTAATAAATGGTACCAGGGTTACCACACAGATTGACCAAAAATATAAGGGTTCAATAAATCAAATTTTACCGTTATGATTAAAAATATGTGATTCATGTATTCTATTTAACATATATAAATGGAATAAATTAAATTTATAGTCAGTGAAAAAAATGATAAAACAACTCCTTTTAACAAAAAATGATATTTTAACCACAAAACTACCTTTTCCTTATCCTATGCATAGAAAATTAATTTTAAATTCTTAGGGAAAATTATAAAGTAAATAATATATAAATTTAATTAAAACAGTTCACTATTTGAGATTAATTTAATATATTAGGATAAAAATACAAATCACTTATTACAATATGTTTTCCGAAAAATATTTATATTTTCTTCTAAATGTTTCTTTCATTTATAATAAATTTATACCCTATGAATTAATTTTTTTATATATTAAAAAAATTAATATTTTATTTATTAATAATTATTCACAACAATGCGAATTCTTCCAAGAAATTTTATTTTATAAAATTATATTTATTAGTATATCATGGTTTGTGCATATTGGAATTTGGATGAAGTTAATGTTATAAATTAAATAACACTATTTAAAGAAATATATTTCATTAAATATTTTTTGATGTTACATTCTACCACCCCCCCCCCATGATGTTTTCCATCAAAATTCGTAATTTTTTATAAAAAAATAATC